>CM070033.1:4165418-4181290 GCA_036250615.1 Ptychadena robeensis | reverse complement strand
GTATTCTATCAGGGAGGACCCAGCACTACATAGTTGTTGGTAGATCTAAAGGCAATTGTACTGAGTGATTTAAAGGTGTATGGAGGGTTTTTCCTGTGCTATTTAACCACCTGCATTTTCTTTGTTATCTTTAAAATGATAAGCTATAATGGATGTATTTGTCTTCATGTTGGCAAACAAACCAGACCAGGCATTGCTGTAGGTCTTGGCGTTTAAATCATCTGAACTCCAGCCTTCCCTTTATTTTTGGGCGTACATGTTTTTCTCTGAAATGGTTCTCTCTAATCTCACTCCAGACCCACAATGTGCAGTAGAATCTGCAGCAAGTCAGAGATGAAGCCAACTCATGTCCAGGCGGGAGGACATCAAGCATGATTCAGCTCTTTCTTGCCCAGTCTCGATATCTCTGACCTGTCCCCCTTCTCAACCGACCAAATTGTTTCAAATAACAGCATGACGTGCTGGAGCCAGTTGTTATTACTTCTCGTTCCTTTGTCATGGATGAAGAGTGGAGAAGGGTTAGATCCTTAGTTACACTCACTTGATATCCCGTGTTATGTAGCCCCCTATAATGTGTCCAAATACTTCACACAGCAGCACTGTGTGGTTTTCAGAAGAGATGGTCGAATTTTTCGACTAGCTGACTTTGTGAGCTGATTGCAGAGCCTCAGAAAATGGTATCACCATCACCAAAATTGCTGGAGATGTAGAGAAGGGTTGTGGCAAAAAAAATTTTAAAAAGTTTTGCTCTAGCATATGTAGTTTGTGCATAAATTAAGTTCAAATTCAAAGTCGAAATTCCAATTTTCTAAATTTGAACTTAATTTGTGCAAAAACTATTTGTGTAAGAGACATACTTCATTTGTGGTATACCCCCAACTCCATACTCTTTGGAAAAGTTTTATATATCATTTGAAGTGCAAATGTATATATAAACATGGCCACAGCCTATGTCCCCCGACAGTGCCACCAACTTTTTCAGAGCTCCTCCCACCAGCCGTACCAGCCACCAGCCCTTCAATACCAGCTCAGTGGGTACCTTATAGAATGACTTTAAATAACGTAAAATAACTGGGGCTTGAGCCTTAGAAAACGTTTTCACCAGTGTTTGTGACTGCCCTTCTTATACCCACATAAGAGAAATAACACAGTGTCCCAGTAAGAATGTGGCCAACATCCCGAACACAGTAATACAGGGAATTGTTTGATGGATGGAGAGACCGGTGGTCCCAGTCTATCCACCCATGATATCATGATTTATTGGCATACCCAAGTAATTTCTATACAGCTTTTCTCTGTACTTTTATTGTTTGAATCCTCATTTTTTGGGTATTGTAGTAACGTAAGGTGGCCAAGGAAAGTCCCCTCGTCCCTGCTTTGGCAGGGAGAAAAACCTGATGGGTGGATATGCTGGGACCATCAGTCTCTCTATCCATCAAACAATTTCCTGTATGCCCTTCTTATACCGACATGTCATTAGAAGCATGCAAAGTCCGATTTCCTCCTGCGGCACTGTCGAGCTTCGGCCATGCTGTGACAATATAAACAAAGCAGGTTACAGAACACATAATACCCCAAACACCTAGTCCAACCAATCAGGGAGGGAGGGTGGGTGAAAATCCTGATCTGAAAAGGATCTGCCCCCTGCTTACCCTTCCTTATGAAACTTCCTGAGCCTGCCCACCTAGAACACTCCCTCATTCCCTACATCCCCATCTCCATTCTATCTGCCCCCTGCTGACCCTTCCTTATCAAACTTCCTTAGCCTGCTCACCTAGAACACTCCCTCATTCCCTACATCCCCATCTCCATTCCAAAACCAGTCCCCTTGGTCAAGTTGCCCTCCCACCTATGCTTTCCGCCCGGTTCTGGGCATACAAGACCCATTGATTGCTCTCTTCACCTAAGGAGCTTGTGATGCCCTGTACAGCTCAGTAATCCCGAAAACGATTCTTGTCTTGTGTCTGTAACATTTCCACCTCAGTAAAAAAAAAAAAAGTAACGTCCTCGAGGGGTTTTACAACACTTCAGTTTACACAAATAAAAATATCTCCCAATTATCACCTAGTATCAGCTATTAATTAGCACAGAATTTTCACACTTTATTTCAATCACTGACGAGGTTCCTGCGCATTCAGCGGTCTTGACCCAAATTTAAAAATGACACGTTTTGAGCTTTCCTTTCATGTGATAAGTGGGAACGATGAATGATGTTAAAATTTCAGACAAATTGCTTCCAGAGGTTAGGCGAGCATCAATTGTCAAGCAATTTTCAAAGGAGGCCATCAAGAAATTGGATCATTTTCACAGTTAGAGAGATGTTTTTGTGAAGAATTCCTCGCCGTGTCTCTGTCTTGTGAGCTGGAAGATAGGCTGACATTTCACCTTCATTGTGCAGTTATCAAAATTGGAACATTTATAAAATGTCACCAGGAAAATCCAAGGTCATGAGGAGTACATGTAGCTGGTTAACTCTGTATCCGGTTATCTTAGAAGTGCGGAGGCAAGGATGATTTCTAGAATAACTTGCCACATAATTAAACCATATCCATTAATAACTACAAACATTGGCTGTATGGTAAAATTCTGTACTTACATAGCTCTGTACTCTGGGGCCGAAGTCAGTGTGACCTCGTGCATAGACAGCGGGATAGAACGCGATATAATAGGCAGGGTTGCATGGGCATTCCACTTGGGCAAATGGTAAACAAACAAAATATAATTATTGAAGAGTTGCAAACATAAACAATGATGTAGAGTCTCAACAAATTGTCAATCTGAGCAGCCTCTCAGCAATACAAAATGTATACTTTGCATATGTGTGTGCTGAACAGTAGAGATGGTCAAATTTTTTTCCCAAAATTCGACGATTTCGAGTTAATGGCAAAGCTCCTGAACATGGTATCATCACCAAACTTGCTGGAGATGTACAAACGTGTTGGGGGTATACTCCAAAAAAGAAAGTATGTCTCTATCACAAAGTTTTTGCACAAATGAGGTTCAAAGTCAAGTCAAAATTTCGAAAATAGTTTTTTACTTAATTTTTTACTTAATTAATGCAAAAACTACATGTGCTAGAGCAAAACTTTTTTTTTTTTCAAATGTTCCTACAACCCTTCTCTACATCTCCAGCAATTTTGGTGATGTTACCATGCTCAGGGGCTTTGCAATCAGCTCACAAAGTTAGCAAGTCGAAAAATTCGACCATCTCTACTGAACAGCTGACATCCCCTTTAACGCTGGGAACACACGGCTCGATATAGGAGCCATTCGAGGTTCCCGGTAGCAGGATAATGACGTCATTGCGCTCCTGCCCAACATCGAAGGAACTGGGGACGCAGCACTGCTGTGTCTCCAGTTTCTTCGATGCTTTGCATGGAGACCCGCGATCCCCATGCATAGCAAGGGCCATCGAACGTGGTTTACGGTCATGTCCTATATAGAGATGGTGGAATTTTTCGACTTGCTAACTTTGTGAGCTGATTGCAAAGCCTCTGAAAATGGTATCATCACCAAAATTGCTGGAGATGTAGAGAAGGGTTGGAGGAACATATGAAAAAAGAAAAGTTTTGCTCTAGCACATGTAGTTTTTGCATAAATTAAGTTCGAAATTCTGATTTTTGAAATTTTGACTTGACTTTGAACTTAATATGTGCAAAAACTATTTGTGTTAGAGACATACTTTTTTTCTGTAGTATACCTCCCAACCCTTCTCTACATCTCCAGCAAGTTTGGTGATGATATCATGTTCAGGGGTAATTAATTCAAAATGGTCGAATTCTTGAAAAAAAATTTGACCATCTCTAGTCCCATATTCCTGTTTTCGAGTGGGATTGATTGGTCCCGCTCGAAAACACAGATGGCCGCATTAGATATGGGCCAGATAGATGGCCATAAGCGCACACAGCACTTGAATCGGCCATCGATCTGGTCCATATCTATCTGGTACATTCCCTGCTTTACAATGATATCCCAGCTATTCACAGATTATATCACTTAAGCACTATTATGGCTCCGCCCACTGTCCCAAAACGAAGGCTTCCACCTAAAGTTTTGGGATTTGTGCTGGATTGGGCCGTGTAAATACCTTCTGTTTTAAGAAGTCTTGATTGTGTTAAGCACTATTGAGGACCTCTGTGTCTTCGTATGTATGTTGGCTTAATGCTAAATCCTTCAACCAAGAAGGAGAAAAAAAAAGTTCTACGACTGAAATTCCCCGTGCTGTGTCTACAACCGTTATCTTCTGCATTTCTGGAGCAAGCATTTCGATTAGAAAGTCTAAGAGTATATCTGTATGCTGGTTGAGTGAGATGACATTCCTCACAGTGGAGGGGAATGTGGTTGTTGTGTTAGGCATGACTATTCTACGGGAGGACTTCTACATTCCTTCCTATAGCCATGTGTTACCGAGTATGTGTACACATATATATATATCATTGTCTTCCAGGACTCCACATAGGAATGGCCATGGATCCTCTTCTATGGCAATCATATTAATGGTATGCAACCTCCGTAAGGTAAACACCCCTATGTAATATAACATAATATAAGGATGTGTGGGTTCACGTGCTGAACTCTGTTTGCAGATAAACACCTGCAGAACTCTCTTCCTTATAGAGATAAAACTCAGAGGTGGTCTCTATCCAGTATACAGTATAAATAGTGGCTATACACCACATTCCTACATTACTCCCCCTAGTGTAGCCGAAACACAGGGAAGGTTTGTGCAATCTCATAACTAAATATGTACTAAAATTTATTTACACTATTCTCCATAATCTGGCGCATTTAGTGGAATTGACCTTCAGGTTGGTCAAAGATGTGTATGGATTGAGGATATCTTAAAGTACTTCCTACTCATTACATTGTATAGGCCATTCATCATGCCTCTTCATAGGAATGGTTGGCCATGGTCGGTCCAAGCGCAGAAGTAGCCAGTCATCCAATACAGTTGGCTGTTTGTTTTTTTGACTGAAAGCCTGACCCTTCAGGCCGGTCAAAGTCAAAGTCAAGGATGTGTATGGCTAGTACTTCCTATTCATTACATAGTATAGGCCATTCATCATGCCTCTTCATCAGAATGGTTTGCCATGTTCGGCCCAAGCACAGAAGTAGCCATCCAAAGTTTTTTTTGACTGAAAGCCTGACCACCATCTTTGTCTCTGATGTCCACTTATTTTGATGTGTTAGGATATACTAGAACAGTGGTTCCCAACCTGGGTTTTGCCCCCCCCCCCCCCTGTGGGGTGCTAGAAATTGCAAAGGAGGCATCGGGGGGCTTGGAGTACAAAATCTCAGTAAAGTGGGCTGGTGAAAAGTAAACCAATGGAAGCTCCATCTTGTGGACATATTACAAATCTCTTTGTGAGTTAATTACATTAATTATGAGTTAAGTCTCTGAACAATGTATCATCCCCACAATTGATGGAAAAATAAAGATGGGTTGTGTGCATGTTAGTTAGGAGGGAGGGGACGGTACCCCATGGCGGGAGTATTGTGACGTTACTTCTGGGAAAATGTATTTTAAAATGTGTAGGCAGGTAGAAGTTGGGGTGCCTGGTTTGTCTTGGAGACAAACAATGGGGGCATTAAGGAATAAAGGTTGGTTAAACTAAACTAAATAAACTGTGCTAGAAAATATACATTAACCCTTAAACATGCATGGAGTGGGCAGTAGCTAACCTCCCGGACGGTTTGCCCGAACCAGTTCGGAGTAAGTTTGTTTACAAAACAGACTTGTCCCAAGCTGGGTTTGGGCATACCTAACTATCCTCGGTGAGCCTGAGTCGATTTTGGAGCTCAATGGACTTGCCAATTGCTTCCGTCACCACCTCTACTGTGTTATTGGTGACACCAAAGAACCGGGGGCGGCGCCATTGACCTCCATGTTAAGGAAGCGCCATCGGTTTTCTGCCTCCCTTCTCTGGCATTATCGATGACTCCGGCGATGTGTAGTGTGGAGGAGAAAGGGCTGGGAAATTCAGCAGAGTACAATGTGCCGCCAGGGAGGTTAAATCTAAGTATGATATTGGATCTCCAAAACCCTTCACCTCGTCCTTTGTCTTCCAGTATCAGTACCGTAGACGCTACTGCTATGACAGTTGATATCTGGAATACCGGCACTCTTCTGAGGAAGTGCATCTTCCTTAAGTCCCCCTAGAGATGAGAAATAAGTAATTACTTCTACAAAGCTCGACGGCTCTCGTAACGTAGCGCTCCGTACACATCCATGACATTCCATCATACATCACTGCTTTATGTTGCCGCAGTAAAACAGCACATCCCTTGTGTTTGCACAAGTGTAGAAGTGCTTAAGCTTGGAGTATCTGTCACAGACACCTCGCGGTTATTGGTCAGGTATTGCGTGCGACAGCTGAAGCATTAATATAGCGAGCTTAGGTTACGCCACCAGAGCCTACCTCGTAATCCCCTTTCCTTTCCCACAGACATTGTAATATTACTGGAACATGTTCCTTTGGCTCTTTGTCTGAGTCTACTGTTTTTGGGCTTACTCCTATGTATCTGGAGTGGAGGATTTGGATTACAGCGGCATCTGCGAGGCTTAAATTCCCATTGGAGGATGCGGTGTGCGCAGGTTGAGTGTATCAGGCTTTTCCGCCCTGTCTTCCTTGCCCATCGGTGTTGTAGCAGCGTCGGGCTGAAGTGTCTCATTATACCGGCTCCTCCAGCACCGTCGAGAGCTCTAAAAATGTTCCCAGGGCTTGAAGCGGAATTGAGTTTGGAAAGAGAATATGGCCGGTTGTTTCTTTTGTGCTAATCTATTGTACCGCTTGTTATCCAGCCGCAGACAGCGCTGAAAGGCTTATTCGTTGGAACTGACTCAGTTTCTGGAAAGGCCATAGTCGCAGACCGCAGGCGTAATTCTTTATTCAAGAATAACAATCTTTTTTATGTCATTATCCATTTTACTGTCATTTTCACATCCCATTGGACTGATTGGACCTGAAAATAGCAGTCATTTTTTGGGGAAAAACAAGGATCCTTATCTGGGGGTAATGGCTTTGTGAAATGAACCCTTTGTCTCTGATAACAGACAGGTTTTGTCCTTGATAATGTCTCCATAATACGGTTTCTTAATGGTGGGCATTCATCCACTGGTGGGCATGGATCTCTGGAAATCTGGAGTACAACTAATCACTCACTATGACATTCTGAAATCCCAAATCAAGTTACTGTTTGATGCTCAATCCTCACAGAATAAATAAAAATCTTGTTTTAGCTTCTGTGATTGGACCAAATCCACCTTCATTTGTGTCTCAGAAGCTCTACAACCCCCTTATGTTATGAATGGGAGGCCATTGTTCTACAAGCACAGGCAGAACTATTCCCAAACATTTCCTTATTTAAAGAATACAAAACTTTATTGTCCATACATAACATAACAATACTAGTGTTGGGATTCAAACCCAGGGATGCTTTGGGTCTGGCTACAGCAGTGGTTCCCAACCTGGGGGGCGAGCCCTCATTCTTAACCTGTGTTTGAATAGGGTGGGGGGCTCCATAATAGAAAAAGGGGACCCTGCAAGGAAAGTTTGGGAACCACTGGGCTACAGCTCTGTCTGCTGAGCCATCTGGACTTCCTATGAAAGCCATGCCATTTTATTCCCCCCTGCCATATTATTGTGCTCCAGCCAATATCTTGCTCTTGCTTCTCCTTGGCTTCTTATTACCAGACTACTCTTCTGCTTGCTCCATTGATTACCTGACTCATCGGCTACTGACCTCAGCTTGTTCCTGGCAACGCTTCTGCTTGCTACCACTGTTTTTGCAATCACCCTGCCAGCGCCTTTGTTGCTAATTCAGCTACTGGACCCCGAGCCTGACCCTTGACATTTACAACATCTATCTCTTCCACTGTTTGTGCACTCACGCTACCAGCACCTCTGTTGCTCATTCAGCTACTGGACCCCAAGCCTGACCCTTGCAGTTTACAATGACTACATCTACCAATGTTTGTGCACTCACCCTGCCAGCACCTTTGTTGCTGTTTCAGCTTTTGGACCCTGAGCCTGACCCTTGACATTTATAACGTCTACCTCTACCACCGTTTGTGCACTCATGCTGCCAGCGCCTTTTTTTGCTCATTCAGCTACTGGACACCCACCCTGACCCTTGACATTTACAACTAGACAGAGCTCCTTCTGACTCTTTTTGACCACTAATGGGGTAAATTGTTGAGTAGGCATTACTTAAATATTAGATTATTACCTGACACTGTTGCCAGTATTCATTGAAGGACCAATCACATTAAACAAACATCTTCTTAGCCAATGGTCAGTTGGCAAGGTCCAAGATGATATCGTAAGTCATTGTACCCGGCCTTTGTATTCACATTGCAGAATAAATACAAATGTAAATAAATAGGATCCATATGTGAAGTACAACCAAGCTGGCGATCTTTGGAAGTCATGTTTGCAACGGAGTACGTTGATAAAGGGGAGATTATCGCTTATTACTGTTTCCCAAGCAATATCTTTCCTTATTAGTATCAAGGCCGGATATCGCCACGTATCATAAGATGGTGGTCAATATTCAGCCTTATTATCCTAGGATGGTGGTAATATAAGCCTCAGTTATGTCTCCCACTACAATATGTAAGCACTATTACCAGGAATTACTTGAAACTTTGCAGATATAACATACAAGACACTTTTACTATGTTACAATTAACAATAACACATTACATTTATCTCATGGTCAGGTAAGTACACACACAATGTAACTGGCCTATAGATATAATAATATAAACAAAGGGTACTTAGCCAAGATTGTTAGATCATCCCACAAGGTCCTCATCGCCCATCTCCTCTCAGCTCAGTTGCAAGATCAGAACTCTGCATCTATGTGCTCCATCGGGATACCCGCCAAGTAATACGCTTAGCGGAGGAGGTCCCGACGGATGTGGAAACATAACCTTACTCTCTATTTGTTTAGCAAGTGTGGGGAACCAGCTACAAATGTTAAGAGTTCTGCAGGCAAAACAGGCTCAGGGATGGTGAAACAAAACAGTTTATTGTGGCAAGCTGGTGCAGTAACACAGTGCAGTAAACAACAAAAACAAAACAAAAAGTCACAGATGGCTGCCCAGGTTGGCTAGGGCTCCGTGTCTCACAATCCTTGAGAGATTATCTCCAACGTCCAGGCCAAAGGAAGGGAAGTTTTGTCCTAAGCTTCCTCTTTGTCCACAATCATAGTCCACAATCAAGTTCTCTCACCCTCCTTGGTGGGAATCACTTCCTACTCCTCTCCTCTCACAGGTTCTGTTTCACCTCTCATTAGCCAAAAAGTAGGTATAAAACCTGGAACCTAATCCACCCTGGACTGGACGACCAGAAGCACCCTCCCTGCTCTGCTCCTGGTCAGCTCCAGACCCAAACAACCAATAGTCTATTGCTGTACAGACCAGTCTACAGGACAATTCTGGAGCTCGATCCAGGAGAGATGTACCTCCCATCAAATACGATTTGAGACAGAGTGAGCGGCCTTTTAACCCTCACTTTGTCACACATGTCACTTATACACTGTAGTTCTCATAGAAAGTGGTTGGAATCCTGAATGGATGTAGTCATTGGCTCATGCACACGGTTGTGCCGTGTGTTCTCTCTATCAGTATTTACTAACATTTGTCAGCTATCTCCCTCCATTAGAAAACCCAAATGTTATTTGATTATAATTGGTCTTCTGCTGAATTCCTTTCAGATGAACTTAATTGGATCAGAATTAAATATCAGCCCATGTGCACCAAACCTAAAACTGTAATGAATACCATCATGATTATATATGATGGGAAGGGAAGATTTCATTCTTTATAATATTTCATAAAGTTCTGGTATTGTGCTTTACATTAAAAGTTTCACAGAACTTGACCACCACTTGTTGATGCGGTTTATGTAAAGCATTGTGTATTCATTTTAACGTATTGTTATGTCTTTGTTTTCCAGGGATCATTTACACCGCAGATATCCTGGATAAGGAAACCACCGACTCGTACTGGCTCACGGTTTATGCCACGGACCGAGGCGTTGTGCCGCTCTTCTGTAGCATTGAGGTTTACATCGAGGTGGAAGATGTCAACGATAACGCACCTTTAACTTCCCAGCCCATCTACTATCCCAGCGTTATGGAGAATTCACTGAAAGACGTGTCGGTGCTGCAGGTGCAAGCTGTGGACCCAGATTCTAACACCAGTGATAAACTTACCTACAGGATCACCAGCGGGAACCCACAGAACTTCTTCGCCATCAATGCTAAAACAGGTACAGAATCCAACCTTTTGGGCTATAGATATATTGTCAGGGAGCGTCTACCTTCCTGGTGCTGACAACTTTTTGTTCATGGTATTTGGACCCTCAGTCTACACCCTAGGTGCCCAACCTGAGGCCCGGGGGCCGCATGCGGCCCTTTGATTGTTGTCCGGCGGCCCCCCTTGGTCCTCCCCATGCGGCCTCCAAAACCTAACCTGTGAAGTGGTCACACACTGACCCACTTTGGCGGTCCTACATCAGTAAAATTGTCAATGTTGACCACAGAAACCAGGTCTACATATGAGCGCTGCACCCAGGGGCAGGAGGGGGTGGTTTTGACTGCCTGTCGAGATCTGGTCCACCGCCTGCTGAGATATGTTGATGAGGGTCTGGATTGATGTTATGTGTGGCCCTTTAGTGATGCAGAGGGCCGCACCTGTGGCCCTGCACATCAACACGGTTGCCCACCACTGGTCCACACTGTTGGGCAGTTTTGATCTTGCTTAGTGGAAGGTCTTGGCCAGGGATGTCTATAATTTTTGGCTTACAAGCTATTTTCAAAATTACCATTTCAAAAGTCAGGGTTCTGTGATCTTCTGTTGCCTTTGAGATACACTGGTAGATTGCGACCTGCCATTTGGGCAATCCCTGGTCTAGGCTATGCGGTAAATTGAAAAGTATCTGGGTTGTTGCTTTTTCTGTTTCTATTGGTTAAAATTGTCATTTTGGAACAATTAGATGTTTCCTCATTTATTACCAAGTGAGTATATTAGTATATTAGTAGTATTAGATGATTTTTGATGCTCTAAACAAAGCCGAATCGATTATATTTATGTATCTTATTATTGTCCAGAGCAGTCTTAACCTTTTACCATGGAACTCTTGAAACAAGTTGGGGAACCCCTGCTAATAAGGTTTCTATCTACAACCCAGGTGCCCAACCTTAGGCCCTTTGGGCGTTCTTCAGTGGCCCTCCTCGGTCTTCCACTTGTGGCCCCATAAACCTAACTGTTATTGCATATAGCATAGGGACTGTTCATAGGGGGTTCAGGATCCCCCGCTGACAGTTCCTCGACCCGGGAACTTCTTAGAGTGGGAAGTGGCGATAAACTTACATGATAGTGGTTGATGATATCTATGAGGCACATAACATAAGTAATGGGGTAAGCCTAGTTTACTGAATGCCCAGGGCAAATAAATTGACCATTGACTAGTGTATTTTACACTCAATTCTAAAGAAAATCTGAACTTTTTATTTGAACTCTTTTTTTTACCCTCATTCCTCAATGTCTCAAAGAGTGCCGGTGTTCTCAGATATTTTCCTATACCGTGAGATTTGTGCAGATAGCCCTACTTTTCCGGAGAGTTTTTCAGGATTCATCTTATGGCCTTCAGGTGTTTAAGGTTAGGGTGGGGTTAAGGTTTGGGGGAGTGGTGCTTGACTGTAGGCGTGTGCAAATAATTCTTCTAATATTCGATTCGATATTCGCTAATATTCATCACTATAATCGCCTTGCAATTACCTTCAAAATGAATGATCACACTATTTATTTTCGCATTGCGAATCCATGGCTATAAGCATCCTAATGCAGAATATCGCGAATATTCGAAATTGCAAATATCCGCCGCCATATTCGTGAAATTTGCAAATTCTCGAATAGCGGATATTCACAGAATATATTCGCAATTTCAATATTCAAGCTCAACACTAGTTACGATTAGGGGGGTTAAAACTAAATTCACCTCCCCAATCCCCTAACCTTAATCCTTCAACCCCCACAGCTAACCACTACAGTCAAGCACCACTAACCCTAACCTTAACCCCACCAAAACCCCTAACCTTAAACACCCGAAACCCATAAGGTTAAACCTGTAACACTGGAAAAGTAGGGCTATATGCGCAGTTGTAAGGGTTGGAAAATCTCACACCAGATTAGTAAAATGGGTGGCACCATCTTGCCCTTTTCTTGGACCAAGATCAATGTCAATTTCTCCCATCTCTCATGGCCAGAGATCTCAGCAGCAATTGTCTTCTCAGAGTCAAGGAATGTTCCGTAGCTGTGGGAGAAGAAGTTTAGAGATTGAACAAGACCATCTAGTGACAAGATAGGGTTCATAAACATTTCAAGGCATGTCCCTTTAAGCACTAAACCCTACCTTTCCTTGTTCAGAATCATAGTCAGTTGAGTCTCTGGTATTGGCCAGCAGCAATATACAGGAAGGGGATGAGCTCCGGAAGGAGGTAAAAGTAATCCTACTTTGGATAGACATTGTAACCCCATATATAACTAGGTTCCTATATGGTGTCTTGGCATGCCCCTTTATGCAATAAACCCTAACTTTCCACGTTCAGCCTTATAGTCCGTTGAGTCTCTGGTATTGGCCAGCAGCAATATAGGGGAAGGGGATGAGCACCAGAAGGAGGTAAAAGTAATCCTACTTTGGACAGACATTGAAGCCCCATATATAACTAGGTTCCTATCTGGTGTCTAGGCTGTTTAGGTTTTGAGGGCCTTCTTGAGGAACACAGGTATATACCGTACAAAAGACACCACCAATGTTGACCCACCATGACCTTTAGATCCATATCAACGGTCTAAAGTACCAGGACCTTGCCTTGTATGTTTGTCCAACCTGTCCTCAAGATGTCCAGCAAGTCCTTCTAGTCTTACCATGACCTTGCCTTGTATGTTTGTCCAACCTTCCCTCAAGCTGTCCAGCAAGCCCTTCTATTCCTACCATGATGTTGCCCTTCTAGTCCGTAGAGCGGATTCAGTTTAGTTTTGCAGAAGTTTGAACTTTTTCAGATTTCTTTTACTAACTATCAGAAAGCAAAGCATGCTGGGGCTTACAATCCCTTAGTTTCTAAAGTGTAGAAACTTTGCCATGTCTGCATGAAAAACCAGCATACCGAAGCCGCAGGAGGAAACAGGTCGCAGGTCTAAGGCAAGGAAGCTTCTGCTTTCTTATTTTACCACCACCTCTAAGTGATTGCTCCTCCGTGGGGAGTACTTTTGTTCATTTCATGTGGCGTCAGAGGCTTTGAAATAACAAGACGAGCCGGCCTTTCTCCCAGCAGTGTCCAGTTAGGTGCATGTTCTGTACCTCTCTTACCGCCAAGACCCGCTGTGTCCTCGGTAATTACTATCCAACATTAAACCGTCCGTGTTTTCTGTGAAATAACGAAATACGCCCGTCCGCACATTCCTTCCTTATGTTCTGTTATTTTGCCGTTTTATCTCGACTGATCGATAAAGAAAATAAAAGAGAAAAACAGTACAGTGTGTACCAGGCGCACTTCATGCTCCTTCTGTATAATAAATAAAGGCATTTACTGCTGTTACAATGATAGTTTATGGAAAAGTCAGCTTCATGGCTATTTATTCTTTTTTTTGTGTGATGACGCGCAATCCACGCACATCCACCCGACAAGTAAGAGGGTAATGCCTCCTAACTTCCCACGCCCTACTTTCTGCCACAAAGCAAGAGGGTAATGCCCCCCTTCTAAACTTCCCACCCCGTATATCCTCCCAACAAGCAAGAAGGTATTGCTCCCATCCTGGGTGACTGTAACACCCCTCCACCTACCTAACTTTCCACTCTGTACATCCTCCCGACAAGCAAGAGGGTAAAGCACCTCTCCTTCCTAAATTCCCATCCCCATACATCCTCCTGACAAGTGTGAGGCTAACGCACTCTCCCTTCAAGGTTGTGTAATGCAAACCCTTAAGTTAGCCATTCACGTTTCGGATTCCATGTCCAATCGATTCATCATCCGATCGATTCCGGCGATTCTGCCGGGAATCGCAGGTGTGATCAATCGGCCAATTAAGAGTATCCATCGCAGCATACCACCTTGTCCAACGGATTCCGGGACGGATTCGTGTCTGATTGTCCACCTCACAAATGGCAACTCCCCCTGATCCGGACAGAATCGCATGAGAAAGACCAACATGTTGGTTCTCCGTCGGATCCGATTCTGAGCCCTTAAACGATCGGACCAGGTGGGCTGCATGCGATTCCGGCACGATCGTTTCGCGTGCACGCGCCCGGAATCGATCGTGCCGGAATCCGGTGCGAATCCGACACGTGTATGGGGGCCTTTTATTAATATGTTGCCGGTATTGGCATTTATAGCTTGAAGGGCTGATTCACATATTCCCAATGCATTGAGGTTGGCTAACATGTGCTTTAATGATAAATGTTATTTATCATTAAAGGCTTCTTTGTGCTTGAGAGCTTAGGTGATGAACTCAATAAAATAAAATGCACTCAACCCAGTAAGAATTTGTTTAGCATGTCCATTGAATATATTGTGAACTTTTAGGATCTGCTTGGCATGCATTGCCCAGCACACGTAACACTGTATTGGTAAGAACCAGAAGTCAAGAGAAAGCTAGGGGATGGTAGATCCAAAAAGATCATCTATTTCATGGAGTACAGGACTTAAATCTTTAAGGGTTGATGGGGATATAATACAAGAGGTGTAGAAGTGCCAAGCCAGTGAATGTTCATTCCAAATTTTCATCATAAAAATAGGAAAAAAGCAGAACCTTTCGGTGGAATCCTTAGCTGGCTTTGTCTTCTGTTTTAGAATTCTGGTTGATCTGAGATTCTAGTGGGTTAAATGTACAAGTTACTTCTCTGTGCCAGAAACGGCCTCCAACAGCTGGTCAAATAAAGCCTTGGCTTCAAATAACTTGAGGGTTTGGCTGTACTTTCTCCTATATTCTTTTTTTTTTTGTTGTTGCTGAGGAGATCCCTCCTTTCATTATCCACAGACAGAAGGTAACAAAATCCCAAATTTAACTGATGTCCACAGAACTGAAAATAGGCCGATCTAATAGGTGGGTCTGATTCCATGACTGGATTCCTTTTTGCATTTGGAGAAGGGTTCTCTGGTGTCTTGTTGAGTATCTGGGATAGGAAGCTGCTCCCGAGGGGCTTTAGAAACTTTAACACTGGAAAAACAATTTACAACATGTTGAGGAGCATTAGGCACTGTTTCCACAGCGCCCGTAGGCGCTGTAAATCCATTGCTATAAAAAAACAAACACAGAAAACACATAGACGTGTGGAAATAGAGAGCCCAAAGCCGGCCATAGACATCTCGATCCATGGATGGCTTGTAGCAGACTCATTACAGCATGATGACGTCCCCACGCTGTGAGGAGTCGGCTACAGAACTGATGGGAATCCTGTGTGCTCCACTAACACAGGGATTCCTGGCAGGTTGTAGCCAATTAACTTGGAGGGGGAGGAGATTCCCCATCCACAGTAACTGCCTACAACAGGATCGGCCACAAAAAGTACCGACTGGACGGATCGTCGTGTGATGGGGTTGATAACTTTGTTCCCTGTATATGGTAGATGCCATCTTTATTTGCCTCGTAATTCAGTGCAGTGCCACGAGTGCCCAATAGAGGCGCCATATAATAATTTTCAAAAGAAAATGTCTATATATATATGTCTATTTACTGCCCTAGCGGTCAGGACGGCAGCATCTCGTCTAGCGCTGCTACTGCTTCTATCGCACTGGACGAGATCCTGCCGTCCAGTACACATCGGGGCTCCAGGCAGCGCATACTCACAGTTCTGTGCTGTCCC
>CM070033.1:4120485-4134648 GCA_036250615.1 Ptychadena robeensis | reverse complement strand
CCCCCCCCCTCCCCGACACATTTTCACCTCACTAAACCTGGCCCTCTTTGCAATGTTTGGACACCCTTGGTTTAATGTATCTCCATGTTGTATTTATCAATGCCCTAGGTCAGTGATGGGGAACCTTTCAGAGACCGAGTGCCCAACCTGAGACCCAAACCCCACTTGTTTATCTCAAAGTGGTGGCATTGCAATTTAACCTGAATAACACAACTCATATACACACATGAAACATGTTAACACACACACTACTTTCTTATAAGATAGAATAGGAGAGGGTATGGGGCGCTGTGTGCATTCAGAAGACAGGGGAAGAGAACTGACAGCGTTGAGTGCCAATAGGCTGCAGTTCTTTCCTCTGACAGCTCGCATGCCCACAAAGAGGGCTCCGAGTGCCACCTCTGACACGCTTGCCCTAGGTTCACTATCACTGCCCTATGTAATGGAACCAAGGTATTTAGTGGAAAGACAAAAACAGTAAAACAGATATATGAAGGACACAAAAGGTTGATGGATGGCAATAGAACCATAATGCTATGAAGATCTAGTCCGCGACCACATGGCTAAAACTACTGCTGCATATGATCTTCATCAAGTTTCTGCAGACCTCTAATGTCCTCCATACCCACCTTCCTCAACGTCAACCTGATTTAACCTAAACTTTCAGTAAAGGGCTCCTTTAAATGGAAGCATATGTTTCTCAAAAGCAGCCGGGCAGATTTTGGAAGTAATTTTCAGACAGGTTGGACAACCATGAGACGTATATATTTTACTGTGCAGCTACTGCCAATTCCACCCTTATCAGTCAGTTCCTGACGGCGGGGTCGTTCTACAGACTCTTATGGTACTAATAAGCTGCATGTGTGCGGACATGTTAAACCTATACAAATTGGCAGATGACTTTTACTACATACTGGAACCTGTAATGCAGGAATTTACTCACCCAGCACTACAAAGCCCATTCGAAACTATTGATGGTATCGATGGTAACTAACTATGGTTTGCTTTAATCATAGAATTTCCATACAGTAAGCGTTCAATTGTAGAAATGATGACATCGGGTCCCTTGGCATCGGAGGCGTTTAGAATTTATTGTGATGCTGCATGAATGGATGTTTTAAGAAACATTATTCCCTGTTAGTCTCTAAAGCATTTGATCAATAAAGCTTTCTTGTTTTGAATGTTTTCTCCTATTGTGCTGTCATTTGAACATCTTAATTGAAAATACGGCATGCTTAGTGGAACTAGACATTATGAAAGCGGCTTAATGATAACGATGTTACTACTGTGGAGGATCACACTCAAATGGCATCTGTAAATAAAATACATCCACCAAAGAGGTGTCTTAAAGGATTCCTGCCCGTATTTATTTGCCAACAGTTCAAAGACAACTCACCCTCGCAGGGGTTAATGGCAATCCAAATAAAGAAGTCTCTCTAAAATACCAAGCCTCTTGGCTTTCAAAGCTTCAACATAAATTGTTGTCCTACACTCTGCTTCTTTGCAGCAACAGGCCTTCACACTCCCTGTGAGCCTCCCCTGTATCCACTGCTCCAGCAGGCCTGGGCCCCACACTCCCTGTGAGCCTCCCCTGTATCCACTGCTCCAGCAGGCCTGGATCCCACACTCCTTGTGTGCCACCTGTCTCCTACTTGGTCAGAAGCTGTGTCTCCAACTTCAATCAGGAGCCCTGACACACTGGTCTCTGATCCTTTTGTGGTGACACACCTAGCTCCACTCACCTGCAAACAGGTGTTAACTCTTGGAATGTTCCTGGGTGAATAGGAAGGCCCACCCAGTTCCATCCTCCCTATCCCAGAGTTCAGGACCCCATAACCAAAATTAAATAGAAAACTGTTCAGCAACCAACTGTTGCTGAGCAATCAATGGGATCACAGCCTGCATGTAGGGGAAATATGCCTCTCTGGCAGGACCCATCCCAACGGACCTATACAAACAGTTAATTTGTGTTGGTGTTTGACATATTTCCCAATGCAAGACACAATTTGTCAGGGTAAATAAGAATTCCAAGCAAATATGTAGTTAATATATAAATACAATATATTCAGGGGGTTCTTTATACTGCCATCCATGAAACCCAATAGAGGGATCTACCCAATGTTTGCTTAATGGTTCCACTCTCCTTTATACTGGTACTGGTTTATATGGAAAAGTGGAACCACCCCGACCCCCAGATTATAAAGGATAGGGAAACCACTAATCTGCAAGTAACCAAACATTGGGTTAGATCCCTCTATTGGGTTCCAGGATGGCAGTAAAGACAGTTTTATGGCAAAATCTGTATCTTCACCCTCCAGATACTACCTATATGGTAAAGTGGGACCACCCTAGCCCCAGATATTTTCAGGGGGTTCTTTATACTGCCATCCTGGAACCCAATAGAGGGATCTACCCAATGTTTACTTCTTTGGAGATTAATGGTTCCACTCTCCTTTATACTGGTTTATATGGAAAAGTGGAACCACAGTAAAGACAGTTTTATGGCAAAAATCTATATCTTTGCCCTCCAGAGACTATCCATATGGTAAAGTGGAACCACCTCAGCCCCAGATATTTTTGGGGGGTCTTCATGTCAGTGTAAAGGAGAGGGAAACCATTGGTCCAAACATTGGGTAGATCCCTCTATTGGGTTCCGGGATTGCAGTAATGACCCAGCACAGGAACAAAACCAGTGTATTTCCAGCCTAATCACGTAGTTTGGAAGGAATTCTACTTCAAAGTAGCCAAAATCTGGAAGTTGGAACTTAACAATTAATTCAAAGACTGTCTCTGTTTCACCTTTAAACTACTTTGGATAACTTTGAAGGATTTGAGAAGTAGAAGAAAAAACCCCAAAACAATGTTTGTGTGAATATGAGCTGCAAGATTAAAAACGTAATTGCGGTTTAGACTTCAGATTTATTTGAAAAGGGGATAATGATAGTAATTACCCAGTTTGAGTTTTGTGGAAGCCTAATTAGATCCCCCAAAAAGCATTTGTATGCAGAAGAAACATCACACACATAAAAGGACCATCTGTTTTCTATCTACTTACAACACTAATGCTGCGTGCCATTATTTCCTCCGCAGCTATCCATGTTGACATTGAGCGTGTGGCATGTTTTTATTCAGTGGCGGGATTACCTGTTGTTAATTCATAAATTTTCTCCGCCAGTCGCTTTTGCCCTGAGGTTAAAGAAGAACCCCAATGAATGAATGAATGACAGAATAACGTTTTGAGATTAAAGAGCTATAAATCTTACTGAAGGAAATTAGTTAAAGTCATACTCAAGGCTAAAATCTGCACACTTCCAATGTTCGGTTTGCTTCCCATATATTATAATTGAGGTAAACATTGACCCCTCCCCCAACAGTCAGGTGGGACAGTACAGCCAAATATGTATTTTTCTTACCTTGAGCACCCCCCCCCCCTCCATTCAATATAAGCAATTACTAATTTAAAAAAAATATGCCAAAGCGTACCAGACCCCCTGTTGGCATAGGGTCTAGCAAGCTCTGGAAAAGCGGGACCACAAACAGTGTGGGGTTTCCCCAAAGCAAGCCAGACCCCATTTGTTAAACCTGATAGAACAGGAAAGGTTGGCACCCCCTTGCCTCACCAGGCCCCTATGTCAAGATAAAGGGGTCTCTTCCCCACAACATGGGCCAGGCGTGGGGGCACGAATAGCTGCTTATTGCACATCTCCTTTAACAAAATGACCCATGGATCCTTCTCCCCACCCTGTTAATTGAGTACAGAGGTCCCAAGGACTTCTTACTTATTTACATGTAAAATTGATATCCAGAGTTGTACCCCACCTTGTCCCTTGAAGGGTGAATTTTCCCACAAAGGGGGTCACTATCAATATATCCACCCATGTGACAACACTAACTTCCTAAAGAGCCACTCATCAAGCACCCTATAAGGGTTAATTCTCATCAGTTGGTATTTTTCAGGTTAAAGAATATGGTGTTGGAAGACTGGACAAGTGTAAAGGCCCCCATACACGTGTCGGATTCGCACCAAATTCCGGCACGATCGATTCCGGGCGCGTGCACGCCAAACGATCGTGCCGGAATCGCATGCAGCCCACCTGGTCTGATCGATCACGTCCGATTGATCAGGGGCTCAGAATCGGATCCGACAGAGAACCAACATTCTCTCCGTTGGACAAGGTGGTATGCTGCGATGGATACTCTTAATTGGCCGATTGATCACACCTGCGATTCCCGGCAGAATCGCCGGAATCGATCGGATGATGAATCGATCGGACATGGAATCCGACACGTGTATGGCTAGCTTAAGACACCTTTAGGGCCTTTTCATGTGATACAGCTCATTTGGGTTAACGCAGGGTGCACAGGTTTCTAAAGGACCTGGTCCATTGCTGGTAAACTACCAGTACCCAAAGTAAACTTTGGCCTAAATGGACAAAACTTAAACTCCTAGGGGGGCACCACCAGTCAATGCCACCATTGACTTAAACCCATACACATTACTTGTGGCTTATACAGGATAGCCACAAGCAATGGCTAAAGGGGCCTTTACAAGAAAAAAAACACTCACAAGTAGTTTTACTCTTCAATTGGTGTTGTTCAGCTTAAGAAAACAGGGTGGTGGAAAAAGAAAGGTATAAGCCAGGGCCTTTTCATATGATGTAGCGCATGTGCGTTAATGCACAGGTTTACAAAGGACCGGGGCCAGTAAACTACCACACTGTGCATGTAGTATAAAAGGACCCTTAAAGGAAAACCAAGTGCTTTGGCCAAAATGAACAAAACTTAAACTCCTAGTGGGTCATCAACAGTCAATGCCACCATTTCGCATAAGTTGTGGCTTATAAATAGTTTTAACTCCCTGGCGGTATTCCTGAGTGTTGCCTGTGTTAGATTTTCATTAACACTATTGATAGCTTACCTTCTTTAGTCATGACTGCCCCATCCTGTAGTGTTGGTGGCCTCTGGGCTTGTTGCAGGACCCACCTCCCGGACGTCAGTGGGTCTTCGCGCGGGGAGATGCCCATTCCATATGCCTGTATTACCTTAGGAGTCGTTGGTCCTCACTTCCCGGGCGTCAGAGATGAGTAGGGCAGGGGAGAGAGGGCACGTATCGATTACTTGGTTAAAAAAAAGTTTGTATTTTTCGTACCACTTTAGGATTAAGAATTGAACGGCCATGGTGGTTAATGCACTTAAAGAGGTCATCTCTTTAAGTAAAAAAAAAGGAAATAATAGTTATTTTTCTCCGTCACTTGGAATGTTCTTTACCATATATTTGTTCTTTCTTTGCGCCAGAAACCATTATTAAAAAAAAATCGAGGAATATATTTAGCATGTGATTAAGATTCACAATGCACAGCATGGACACAGATTTAGGAAGGCATGGAAAATAATTCCTCTTGGCCTGAGGCAAGCCATGAACAATTGAGCTGTTTATTCACCTTTCTGAAGAATGTCTGATGAAATCATACATTCCTAACAGGACTGCGGAAGGAGAAAACGAAATATGTCATCGGCTCCTTTGTGGCTGGAAATGCACAGTGTTACCTGCTGGTAAATATTTACCTGGGTTTTGGATTAGGAATGTAGATTTTCATGGAAAAATACAAAACTGGGGCCTGTAGAGTGACGAGGACGCATGGGCCTCAAGTTGAACATATGAACACACATAATATAAATTAAATGCAATGATAGATAAAGTTGTCAGAGATTGCAGCCTTGGCCAAAGATGACCATTGTCTATGGGCTTGCTGCACAAGACAATAAGAGACCATGGGCTTTCTACAAGAGATGGTCAGATACTATGGGCATGCTATTGGAGAACATTAGAGACCATAGTGTGTCTAGAAAAGCTGCTCAGGGACTATGGGCATGCTATAGGAGACCATGGGCTTTCTATGAGACTACAAGAAATTGTTAGGGACCATGGGCTTTCTACAAGAGATGGTAAGAGACAAAGAACATACTACAGGAGATCATAGGAGACCATGGGCTTTGTACAGGAGAAGGTCCGAGAATATGAACATGCTAAAAGAGACCAGTAGAGACCATGGTCTGCTGTTGTTGCTGTTGAGACAGGTTACTCGAAAATGCTAGATAGACTTGTTATCCAATACAAGCCCCAGTTTCCCCTACAGCCCCCTTGAAATAACTTTTGATAGAAAGTATAAAGTATTTGAAAACATAAATTTTTATTTTCTTTACTGGTGTAAGTAAAGTTAATTCTGAGTACCACACCAAAGGTGTGATAGGGCTGCTTGGGCAACAGGTTACTCTAGTGGTGTCACTGAATATTTTCACATTTAGTGCACCACAACTCATAGTCAAAGCCATATGGTGGAGATGTCATAACTTCTACCCAAGGGTTCTGTTTCCCAGAATGGGCCTTTCGGTTAAACCCTTTACCATGTCAAGGACATATTTCCAACACCATGGAAGTCTCTCTTAAGCCCCCCATACAAGTTTCGATTTTTCATACGAATTTTGCCCGACCGACCAATGTGGTCGGGAGATTAATCGATCGGGAGATTAATCGGATGCGGAATTATGTACCCGACCGATCCAGATTTGATCGGGATCGCTTCGGACCTGTCTGTAAATTTTGGTCGATCTGCTGTTAATAAATAGTGTCAGGCTGATCGATCGGTTTTTAATTCAAATTCCGATTTTTCGTGCCAGCCAACCAACCGACCATAACATTTTAGGTGAAAATCGGGTGACACGATCGGACGAAAAATCAGTCGGGTGAATAATCGGAACGTGTATGGGGGGCTTTAGTTGGCCAATGAGATAAAGAACATGCAATGGCCACGAACATGGTTAGAACCAAGACATGTCAACAAATACATCTCTTGGTTAAATATTTATCTTTGGCCTCACTGTTGAGTAATACAGATTGCACACATTTTATATTGGGCACCCTCCAGTGTCACCGTGTCTCCTATCTGGCTCATATTGATAATCCGGCTCATCATGATAATATTGCTATGAAGTCTATAAGACTGTGTGCAGCCGAAATTTTATTTTCACTGCGCCCCAAAGTGCATAGATAGCCAATACAACAATGATTGCATCAAGGAACATATGTGTTGCCTTACAGTGCACTAGACGCAACTTGACTTGACTCGGCAAAACGTTTAGAGTCCATAAAAAATTAAGAACGCAACGGATCTAAAGGAATCCTATAGGGTCCTTGATATATATAAACACTTGAAAAGCCTTTTCCTTACCTCTTGTGGGGGGCAACTCAAAAATGTCAGATTCTCCCTTCGTTACCGCCCTGGGGCCAGTAAAGGTCCCCACACGTAATGAGCGGGGACGACAGATGAGCTGTGGAGAGCAATGTGATGACATCATCGCGCTGCTCTCCATCACTCAGAGTATCGGCAGGCACCCTTTGTGTGCCGGCCATTAGTTTAAACAGGGATTCCGGTCCCCATTCAAACCAATGGCATTGGCCAGAGATTTACGGACATGTCCGTCCTCTAGCTGACAGGGCTAGAGCTTTGGGGAGACGGATCTGTCGCCCCATGTGGGCACCCGAGATCCGCGGCTGATTCTGCCGAAGGCCAGGAGCGTGCACACACATCGGTTGGCGGCAAAATCGACCGCAGCTTGTAACATCTCCTTAAATCCAAACCCTAATAAATAAATTTTCCCATTAATTGGCCCATTATTTGTTTGCCAACCTGATGGGGTCCCCATGAAATCAGTGCATGTCTACATGCTTCGATCAACCTAAATGGATCAAAAAATTTCAGGAAATTGTGATAGATCGAGTTTACATCAAATGTGAATCGAATATTACTTTATTGTGCCTGACCGATTTCGGTTCGAATTTAATAATAAGCATGCGTATGCATCCGGGGGCAGACATTTTGGTTTGTTTCCGATCTACTTTCTCCAATCTATGCTTTGATCGATCGAACCAACATCGGTCAAATATCGGCTTCTGCATGTGGGAGGTATTTCGATCACAGTTCAATCCATCTAACCAACATCTAATCTGACATCGATTGCAGGGAAATAGAAATGTGTATGGGGGCCTTTAGATTTCAGGATTCTGACTGGCGTTGGTGTTCGGCACAGGAAGCCATTACTTCTCTGACTTTGATAAGTGAGCTCGTGAAAATTGTGAAATGTCTGTTTTACTGCCTGGGTATCATGTTCGGTGTGTGGCAGGACTCTGGAAAATTAAATCTAGTTCATAAAGAGAAAAAGGGAGAACATTCTATTTGATAAATACTTCTAAACCGGTTTCTATGGCAACAACGGAACGTGTTTTATAGGTTATTTGTAACTAACCATCTCGGTATGAAAACTGGTAACCTACTGATTTACATGGTGCTTAGCTTGCGAGGTAACTAATTGGTATTGAAATCGTAATTCCCGGGATAGTCCTACCATTGTACAATCATATTTATATAAATGAACGCAGCTGACTGCTCTTTGTTTCACAGCAGCCGGTAATTTGGTCCGTCGTGATTAATCTTCGAAAGCAGCAATGCGGTGTGAAGCTATTGTTCTTGGCTTGAGGTGTGGCTGGGAATTGCAGTTCCGCCGGAGCTAGAGAGATTCAAATTGTTCTCCAATTAGTTCAACCAGGCATGAATGACCATTATTAGGGTCCGCGAACAGGCAGATCGGACCTGGGCAGTACGTCTATTCACGGGTAGATTAAAAATTTGAATCGAAAAAAAAAAAACGGAAGTGACATCAGTGATGCCACATTCGGTACCTGTAACTGGTCCTGGTTCCAACTGCTGGATGTAACGTCACTGACGTCACTTCTGAGCCGGCTTTTCACTGCAAGACCGGGTTCTCTACTCGGTCTTCAGTGAAAAAATTTTTCCTCTGGCGGAATCTTACTGCTCTTGATCCTGCCAGAGGAAGAATAGTAAGCTCCTTCTCAACGGCGAACGGGGCGGGTCGCACACCCATACTGTTTGCCAGCTAGAAGGAGAGCGAATATCCATCACTATACATTATGATGCCTACAAGAACATAGATGTTGGCTTCCAACTCAACACTCCTCTGTTGGGTCACCACAACATAAAGAAAATGTTTTTGGTTCTACCTAAACTTTGGTACGAGTTGTTTTGACCCCAGAGTAGAGATGGTAGACTTGAGTTAAGACAGACCTACCACCTCCACATCTGTCTTCTATTATCGGCACCAATAGGGCAGATTGGAGGTAAAAAAAATATAAGAGGTTAAAATGTAAAAATCCAGTGGCACTCCACCCCCCAGTGGCGTCTCACCACGGCCGGCAGTGGACATAAGTGGATTTGGGACAGCAGTGACGTCTACTCTCCCATGCATCCTTGCATCTGGCAGCCTGACGCATCTGAATCGGGTGACGCTGGAGGGGTGGAGTGTCACTGCATTCAGATTCGGATTGGTGGAGACAACAAGAAGAGTCTTGTTCCTCCATCTTGCTGCCTGGAGGACTGGACACTCCAGGCATGGTGGTGCAGAAGCAATACTTTATTTTTTTTCAAGGGTTTCCACAACCCTTTACTACATCTCCAGTGATGATGGCATGTTCAAGGGAGTTGCAATCCACTCACAAAGTTAACTAGTCAAAAAATCCAACCATGTCTACCCCTGAGTACATCCCACCTGGAGAAAAACACACAGTTCCATGTATTCCTAAGAGGAACTATAACGTCATCACGCACAGCCAGTCGTGCAGAGAATTGCCGCGCACCCTTTGTGTAATGACATGTCCGTAATTTTTTAGATCGTTTTTCGGGCCGATTCAAGATGGGCAAGATTTGCGGCCGAGCACGCACAGCGATTGTTCTGTGGCAAAATCGTCCGCAAATCAAGACCTCTATGTCCACCTATATGCTGGCACGATGGTGACATAGCTCTCCACAATCCTAAAAAAATATACTTACCTGCTGTTCCCTTTAATCAGAGATTCCACATTTAACTGCCAGACTTACAGGTGTTAATGTAGTTACAATATCGCAAGTGGTCAGTAGGGGTGCCATATAATGGTTATCAATGGAGAAAATATGTCTTTATTCTTCCATTTGACAGCAAAAATGAAGGTGATCGATCCACTTTAAGAAGGTCGGAGGTCATCCCAATATTCTAGAAATATTATGACGGTCAATGCCCTGTAACCAGCAGCAAGGAAGGGCTGCTTCCACCAGAGCCTAGTCTCCTTGTCCCATTAACACATATCTAAGTACATGTCTTCTCCCAGCAAAGAAGAGATTTGATTAATGATGTATCTGCTCCTCGAAAATGTGGTAGGCGTGATTTTTTACATTAAGAGAACAATGGAAAGATTAATAGTTTGTGCTCGCCCTGAACATGTGATTATTGCATTGAGTCGCCTTTCTGTCATCTGCAGGGAGAATGGTAAGGAATGTTTATAGGGGACACAGCGTGCAATTATATACTTGCTGGAGGATGAGGGGGGTAATTCATCACTCGCTGCTCTGTGTTATCAGAAATCCATGTATAGATCGTATACTGACACAGTTACCGGCACATTGCTTCTAGCAGCGACCAGCTTCATCAAGAGGACGATCGTTCAAGGATGCCGAGGATAATGCATCTTATAGGTCAGCGGTTCCCAAACTTTCCTTGCAGGGCCCCCATCTCTATCTAGGAACATTATCAAGCCCCCGGTCCCTATTCAAACACAGGTTCAGAATAAGTGCCCATCCCCAAACACCTTCACGTCCCTCAGGGGGGCCCGCCACTTAGTTTGAGAACCACTGGTATAGGCCATTGCCAGGCAAAGCAGTCATCTGAAATAAAATGTGCATGAGGAGTAAATTAGTACACCCTGTCCAGGCCTCACCTACAAGTGGGATTTATCAGCTTTAAATTATAAAACATCCACACAGGCTCCTGGTACTCAGTATGTACAGTTTCAAGGAACAATGAGTAAAGGGTGAATAATTAAATATCTTTAAATACTTTAAGGTGATGAGTATTCCTAATATAAAGCTACGATCAAGAACTTCAGAACTCAAAATAAAATATATAAATATATAAAATGAAACTACCCTATTTTTCGGACTATAAGACGCACCTGACCATAAGACGCACCCAGTTTTTAGAGCAGGAAAACCAGAAAAAAAATATAATGACAGTGAAAAAATCACATGCAGTACCCAATTTCAGCCACAAAAATGGTGTCACTAGAGAGCAGACTTCGGCATCTCTTCTTCCTCACACACGGGGAAGGGAGGGGCCCCACAGGGGAATCTGCACACTGATCTCCCTGTCTGTTCTCTGCTGCGTGTGTGAGGTAGCTGCCAGCGAGTGCGGCTTTCCCCACACACACTCTGGCTATATCTGCGGGGCTCTGCAAATATAGCCAAGACAGTTCAGCTAGCGGGGAGCCAAGCTGCGATCACCGGCGGCCAAATGACCATGGGTGGTCGCACATTCGGCCCATAAGACGTAGGCACTTTTTCCCCCCAATCTTGTAGTCCAAAAAATATGGAATATAAAATTTGTCTATACAGAACGTCATTGGGTATTTTCCTTGCTGTCATTGTTCTGAAAGATGTTGGGCTTACTTCCAAGAACCTTGGAAATGTAGACACTCGTAGTCAGCCAAAGGGGATTACATTTAACGCAGATGTATACTCAAAATAAAATATATAAATATATATATATAAAATTAAACTGACTTCTGAGCTGGTGTTATGGTGGTGTAGGGCTCTATAATCCTAAAAAAAGATATATTTATCTGCTGTTCCCTGGGATCATATGAGAGATTCCATATTTAGCAGGCAGGCTTCCAAGAGTGTAATAGCGCGAGTGGCCACTGGGGGCTCCATACAATGGTTTTCAATGGGGAAAAGTCTGTGTGCAGTGGTGGAAAGATACGGTCAGGGTAGCATTTTGCTGGGGCAAAAAATCAGATCCCCAGATGCAGGGAGAGAGGAGCTTTGGGGGAGTGCTGGTAAGTAATTTCCCAGACATCTTCGTGGAGTGAGCAGAATTTTTGCTGTTGAGTCACAGAGTAACTCTGTGAGTCACCAGACCCCCAGCAAACAAGCTTTCTAGATTATAAGGTGTATGGTGACCTTAACTCACCTTCATACACCCTCCCAGAAAAGTTCTCTAACTCACCTACACGCTACCCCAGGCAAGCACTCTTGCTCACCTGCCCCCCCCCCCCCGGACAAGCTTTCTAACTCAACTTACCTGAACACCCCCCTACTCCAGACAATATATAGCCCTAAGGCTAACAAAGCAGGTGTCCTCCACCCAGCCCAGGCTTGCAGGGAGCCACCCGGAACCGGTACACCCCAGACAAGCTCACTAACTCACCTGCGCCCAGGGAAGCAAACAAGCTAAGACTGCCCCTGTCTGTGTGTATTTGTCTATACTGCTCTAGAAGATGTTGGGCTCCAGAGAAAGGAGAGACAGTTGTGATTTTCTCATTACAGGAGAGTTTTCTTTTTTTGTTCTACATTCTGCCCTATTATGTGCTCTTCTGGTGTCAATCACACCAAGTGCAAGAAGAGACGAGCATAAATGTATACTAAGGGTCCCCATACACCTTTAAATTTCTCTGTCAGATTCCCTTTAGATCTCCTTTTGTTTTACCAAAACCATGTAATATGAGGGACTTTCTAAACCATCAAGTCTACCTGTGTTCAATCACAGAGGACCCGGCACTACATAGTTGTTGGTAGATCTAAAGGATATCTGACAGAGAGATCTAAAGGTGTATGACCAGCTTTTGGAGACATGGGTTGATGGACCACTAGGTCATTTTCTATTGTGTTCAGAAAGTTTGACTCAGGAGTTTGCGGTCCTCTGGATGGTTGTGACGTAACGTGACATCTGACCGTAGAAATGGGTCAGTTCAGGTATGAGAAGCGGCGCGTTTCAGGGCCGTTAATCTCCTCTTTTTAAGCGCGAAACGATACACTTTCATATTGTGGTGTTTGGGAATATTATCCCGCCAAGCCATTTCTGATCATTGTGTCAGTGATGTTTAGTGAGGCGGAGAGCTCGATTTAAACTGGATGTTGGTTATTTTCCCACATCCTTTTGTAAAAGACACCACTTATCCTTTATTCCACCCAAACTGGCTCCGCCACTGTTTTTACTTAACGTTTCCATGTCCTGACAGCTTGCTAATAAAGCAGATGAGGGCTCTGTGTGCCAGCAGCTATTACAGTTCACAAGTGTGAGTGTGTTGACAGGGCTTGAAATATTGAGCTGTCTCTATGACAGCGGAATGCCTCCCGTGTCTGCTTCCAACAGTAGTAGACTCTACAGCGACGCTGAGAGGACCCACCGATGATTGAGATGATGAGGCTGTAAGATAGTCATGTAAATCAACGTGGAAACAACTGGGATCAAACACAAAAAGCCATTATGTCTCACTTCATAGTGGGCAGCGGGAGGCATGCGCTGTAATGTACCGCGTCCCTCGTTAGAAGCGAAGGCATTTCTGGCAGCGTCCGCAGACGCTTTGTTGGCCAAGACAAGGTCCATAAGCAGGAGGCCTGTAAATGACAGATGAACGGTTGAAGGATCGTCTTCTCTCATGGCTGGCTCTATAGTAGATGTGACATGCGGAGAGACATGATTTGTTTTTACCTACATAGCTACATAGGTCCATTAAAAAGAGCGAACGGCCATCTATTTCAAGCTCGTAGTACTGGTCCGGGGCCAACACCAAAACATAGTAGACAATAGGGACGGTTGTGAAACTTCAACTATGGTAGTTTGTTTTTTAATTATAAAGCCCCTGAATAGTGATGGCCGAACTGTCCGCAAGGCAAACATGGATGTTGGTACTCCTTCTAGCTGGCGAGCAGTAGTGATGAGCGGCATAGGCAATATTCGAATTTTTTTTTCGGCGAGAAGGAGCTCTCTATTCTTCCTCAGGCAGGATCAGGAGCAGTAAGATCCCACCGCAGGAAGAATCTTTTCACTAGAAGACCAGTAAAGAACCCGGTAGTTAAAAGCCGGCTTCAAAAAAATGGAAGTGACGTCACATCCGGCAATCGAAACCAGGAACTATGTGTTCCAGGTAGTGGATGTGACGTCACTTCCAGTTTTTCCGATTCAAATTTGAATCTCCCCGCGAACAGACGAACGTGGGACTTCTTTAAAGCCAGCCATACACAGTCGGATTCCATGGCCGCTCGATCACCCATCCGATCG
>CM070033.1:4060726-4078354 GCA_036250615.1 Ptychadena robeensis | reverse complement strand
CTTCCAATCACTATGTATTCTATCAGGGAGGACCTAGCACTACAGAGTTGTTGGTAGATCTAACTGAAATTGTATAGAGTGATCTAAAGGTGTATGGGGGGCTTAAACAAACCCAACAGTTGAAGACGTCAGATCTTAGTCCATATGGATCTGCAGATGATAATGGGTGGGCTAGAAGAGGTAAGTGCAGGAATGGGGACAAGATGAGTGAAACCAAGCCTATTCGTTAAGCATGGAGGTGGGGAAAAAGCAGAACAATTTCAGAGATCAGCTTTCGTTGGGCATCACTTTACAAATCTAGACAGAAAGAACTTTAAATCATTTGTCATCTCCTCTATATGAATTTCATTTGCTGCTGTAGCCGATTTCCCGAAATTTAGCACTAAGACATTTTATTGAATTACTGACCTTTCTACTATAATTGCATGCCATGTAGTCATATTCAGTAGCTATCGCTTCTTCCATCATCTTTCACAGAATTAAAGATAAGTCCATTACCTGAGAAGTAAAACCATATTAAATCCCTGCGATCGTCCAGATAATGTTTTTTTGTTACTTTGTTGCCCCCTCATGTCTCTATTGATTTTCAGCCATGCTGCGGGGTGTTCGCGCAAGATTATAGCAGCGGTGGGGCTTTTCGGTATTAGCATTACAGCAGGAAGGGACGAGACAATGCGAAATTGCACTTTTGGTTATAGCTCGATGGAACAGAAGCTCCGCTGGGAGGGATTGCGCTGCTGTGGAGAACTACCGAGTTGATAAACAGCAGAGCAATCAATGTGTAATAATCAAAATTACCTGACTCAACAGTGTGGAAAGCTGCCATTCCATCTTGCTAAAGCTTCGCTAGATCTCCTCGCCGAAAGGATTCTCAGGACAAATATCGGCGAGTGCGATCAATCTCTCAATGTCCGATGTGTCCTTATCAAAGGACAATTACTCTTCACAAATGACAAGGAAACTGTGGTAGTATTTTTTTTTTATAAACCCAAAATACTAAAATACTCACATATAAGCCATTACAAATATTATTTTGACAGTCAAGATATTCTGTTGATGTGGCATTTCTTCATCCAGCCATTGGGTCTCCTCTGCAGTTGCAGCCTTCTTATGTAAGCTCATACTATGGTTTGTGCTGCTGCTTAGTGTCGTGAATGATGCATTCAGCTTTATTGTCAATATAAGAAAATAATAATAAATAATAATAAATAATATATAACAGTAGGTGGCAGTATGCATCATAGTGATAGCAATGTCTAGAACCAAGAACAGACAGAACCAGGAAGACATGCTAAGGCGAAGGCCTAAGTAATGTATAGTTAAATTTGCAATTGGGATACAGTCGGTTTATGTTTGGCTTAACTCATAAGCAAGTATATAATGTCTTATTTGTTGGATGTAGTTGCTTAATTTCTTTTCTACAAAAAGCTTTTTTTGCTTTGTGTTGTTTTGGACTAGAGATGGTTTGACCATTTCGACGATTTTAAGTATCATTACCAAATTTGCTGGAGATATAGAGAAGAGTTAAGGGAATACTTCAAAATAAAAAGTATGTCTCTAACACAAACAGTTTTTGCACAAATTAAGTTTAAAGTCAGGTCGACTTTAATTTTGAACTTAATTTATGCAGAAACTCCATGTGCTAGAGCAAAACTTTTTTTTCAAATGTTCCAACAACCCTTCTCTACATCTCCAGCAATTTTTGTGATGATACCTTTTTCAGAGGCTTTGCAATCAGCTCACAAGTAAGCAAGTCGAAAAATTCCACCATCTCTATTTTAGACACAATTGTGTGGTGTTTAGCACATTGTGTGGTGTTTAGCAGTTCCATTTATTTAGTTAGGCCCCAACTAGTGATGCCCCAACTAGTGACGCCCGAACTTCCTGAAGGTCCATCCGCGAACTATTTTGTAATAGTCCACCATCCGCCTGTTTGCGGGCAGATTCAAATTACCCGCCTGTTGGCAGAGAATTTGATTCAGTAAAAAAACGGAAGTGACGTCAGTGACGTCACATCCGGTACCTGGAACTCCTAGTTCCTGGTTATGATTGCCGAATGTGTCGTCACTCCGGTTTTCCGAGCCGGCTCTTCACTGCAAGACCAAGTTCTCTACTCATTCAGTGAAAAGATTCTTCCTCCGACGGGATCTTACTGCACATGATCCTGCCGGAGGAAGAATAGTAAGCTCCTTCCGCATACCAGCTAGAAGGAGTGTGAACATCCATGTTTGCGGCCGAACTGTCCGCCTTGCGTTGGTACCCAGCTGAAAGTTATTTGTTAGTCCAAATGTATATTAATGGATGTGTCTGCAGGAAGCTTTCCTATGCATATAAATAGGGCATGTTACCGCCAATACGGCAATAGTGCACCCTTAACCCTGGGCAATAAGCGGGCAATACATAGGTTGGTGACACGTCCATGCTTTCATGTGGAGACATACCCTAAGTATTCTCTGGAACCAGCTGACAATAGTAACCCATTGATCATGCTGCTAATGTTGGTGCTTCTGAATACCAATGTAGAGAGTGTGCGTGTAGTCCCTTTGTAGTCCGCCAGGCCACCAACACTATCCTTCCCATACTGCCCTATAATGCTTGAAGGATGAGACTCCCAACATGTTTACAAAGCAGCCAACAATCTTGAGAGTTATATTCCGCAACTTTGCATTCATATCAATGGCATCTGCCCGACCACTCTAGAGATATCATAACAAGTGTAAACTCATAAGGGAAACCCACTTGATGCGTCAGGTATAGAGCGTCATGGTAAAGCGCACCCCCCTTTAAGAGATATTTTCAGACTTGTTTTGTTCTACAGAGATGGGCCTGCAGTTCCCATATACAACACGTACATGCACACAGAGCATTCATTAGACATCCATATTTCACACAGCCATCTAGGATTTGTTGGCAGATATAAAATATGCAAATTCATGCAGCGCTGTAATCAATAATACATCATTAAATGTATATATATTTTATATTCAGTCAGTGAAAGTGCCAGAACCTGACCTTGTGTTAGTCCTTTGCAGGCTCTGAGCAGAGCTCAGCCAGTTGTGTTGCGTTAGTCGTCATGTGTATAGGTGAAATGAATAAAGACATGGGGTCATCAGTCATGTGGTGCGGGGAGGGGAAAGACCTCTAAGTGTTATTTAACCTAAACCAGAATAGAAGTTATTGAGGTCTTCTGGCTGCCTAGACAATATTTAAACTGAATGCTGGAAGGCCAGCGTGTTAGCCACCATGACTCCCTTTATCCACCATAATTCCCTTTAGCCACCATGATCCCCTTTAGCCACCATGACTCCCTTTAGCTACCATTACTCATTTTCGCCACCATGACTCCCTTTAGCCACCATAATTCCCTTTAGCCACCATGATTGCCTTAAGCCAACATTCCCTTCCTTAAGCCACCATGATTCCCCTTAGCCACCATGATTCCCCTTAGCCACCATGACTCCCTTTAGCCACCATGACTCCCTTTAGCCACCATGATTACCTTTAGCCACCATGACTCCCTTTAGCCACCGTGATTCCCTTTAGCCACTGTGACTCCCTTTAGGCGCCATGAATCCCTTTAGGCACCATGAATCCCTTTAGCCACCATGACTCCTTTTAGCCACCGTGACTCCCTTTTGCCACCATGACTCCTTTTAGCCACCATGACTCCCTTAAGCCACCATGATTCCCTTTAGCCACCATGACTCCTTTTAGCCACCCTGACTCCACCCTGACTCCTTTTAGCCACCGTGACTCCCTTTAGGCACCATGACTCCCTTTAGCCACCCTGACTCCTTTTAGCCACCGTGACTCCCTTTAGCCACCATGACTACCTTTAGCCACCCTGACTCCTTTTAGCCACCATGACTCCCTTTAGCCACCATGACTCCCTTTAGCCACCATGAATCCCTTTAGCCACCATGACTCCCTTTAGCCACCATGACTACCTTTAGCCACCTTGACTCCCTTTAACCACCATGATTCCCCATAGCCACCATAACTCCCTTTAGCCACCATGACTCCCTTTAGACTGCTACTGAAATCCTACCGAATACTCATATCCCAAACTCTACAGAGCGCTGGAAGAACAAGTATTTTTTATTTTTTCCGGAGCTCTTTATCGTGCTTTATGATTAGATTGCCCTTCTCTGTTACCTGTCCTGGCACACTGGAGCTAATCAGCCTTCAGCTAATTGCATTTAGTGGTATCGTCTGCTAGCTTCTAAATTTAACAAATAATTGGCAGTCGTTTGCGAATACGAAGACAAAGTAATCAGACGTAATGTCGCAGAGTGAAAGGCTTTCTTTTTCTGCACTTAGATTATTTGACTCATTAAAGGGATGCCAAGAAAATTAGTTCTAATGGCTTCCTGACATCGATTGAAAAGCAGGATGAGCGACGAGGTGTTACCAGTAAATAAACCTGTTTAGGCTGGCTGGGTTCAATGCATATTCTAACTAGACTGGGGAAACCAGATGGGTCGTGCTAATCGTCGTACCTTTATATATCTTGATTTGCCTAAATGAACAGACTCGGGTTCTGGAGGCAGCCAGCTAATCTTCTCAATCTACTCAACTTTACCAAATGTAATGATGTGCGAGTGCCATTGAATTCTTGATGAACTACTTGAAAGGAAAAGTCTTCTTGAAAAGAAAGTCTTGGGATAAATACAGATGTTGCCCTTACTGTATATGACTCATTGAAGCTAGGTCCCATTATTTTCTCTTATTTTCTAATTGGTAAAAAGTTATATGAGACTAGTGCATAGACCAGGGGTGAGCAAACTAAAGCTGGCCATACACGGCTCGATGAAGAGACAGATTAGAGCAACATCGGACGCCACGCACGTTCATGGCACCCGATGTTTAATTTGAGCCATCCAACATGTTGTAAAACCTTGGTCGAAATCCATTACCTTAAATGGGGACAGCGGGTCTCCATTCAATGTTATGGACGGGCTGACAGCTAAACTGCACACAGGCGGCTGTGATCAACTAGCTGCTGTGTGACTGTGAAGGGGGTGGAGCCAGCATGTCTCTGTGAGGCTGTCTGCCTTTCTCCAGCTCCAGCCTTGTGTTGTGAGTGAGTGAATCTCTCACAACACAACATGGGCTGCGAGCTGGGGAGAACGGGTCCCCATTGGATGGTAATCAATGTGCCCATTCTGTTCAATTGATCCCCGACAACCCCTGGCCTAGACACAAAAAATATAATTTTTATATAGAAAAAGGATAATTAAAAGTCACAGGGACTTCATGAGACAACCTTATTTAGCGCTGGTTCTATAGGCAGCATGCAGCAGGGGCCATGCACATCCAAAAATGTTAGCGTGCCTGAAACAATAAACCCTTCTACTTGCAAGAGGGAGGTGGCATAACTATCCCTCCTAACTTTCCACCCTGCACATTAGTCACTACTTCAACTGCTAGAAGTGACGTCGTGGAGTGTCACGGCTATTGGAACGCGAAAGTGGCACTCAGCTACGTCACTTCACTTCCTGTAATTTCCTGCTTTCAGGAAGTGACATGGCATGAAAAGGTGCCCTTTCAAAATGTTCTGAAATGAACCAGAGCTTATTTGTGTGATAAGTAGGCAACATATGGGAAGTTTGCTAAATACATAGAGACCTGTGTACTGAAAGCTTGTCCTCCCATAAAACCAATGATGGGAGCCATGTTATGAGTATACCAAAATAATATATATGTGCATTTCTGCTGACTGTAAAGTGTAGAAATGAAAAGTGTAAGAAGCGGAAGGTAATTATTTCATTTTCCAACAACAGGATCTCTGGAAGATTTGCCTAATGCAGACGGCCCCCGGGCCATATCCGAGCCATTTAGTCTTTTTATGCTGCCTTTTGTCAGAAGGTCTGGCTCCTCTTCACACATTCCCTGCAATAAGTGGAGGATGCCTAGAGAATGATTGTCATGGTCTCCTTCTAGAGGTGGTAGTTTGCTCAGTGGTATTGAAATGTCCTACCCAGGCTGGGAGGATTTGAGACCAGGTGGACCTTACAGGCTCTTTGTTCGGCCCCTGAGTCAAATGTAAAAACCCATTGCCTTATGGGTTTGGCTGACCTGAAACTTGATATCTGGGGCTGGCAGAGCCAAACTATAGGATAGGCACCCCTCTGGTTACTTCAGAGTTAGAAAATTGGTGCAGGAAGGGCAACCTTAAAGGTTCATATTAGGAGTTGGGGGAATTAAACTGACCTTGCATGCTAAAGCACCCTGTTTCAGCATAGGTTGCAGCGGTTAATGTATTATAACTGGCAATGATGATGTAACAGTCACTTGAAAGCTATGAATCTTACAAATGGCAAAATATCGATAAAAATAAATGTGTTACCGGAATTTTTTTTTTAATTCTATTTAGCCAGTCAGCAAGGCCATCTCTCTGACCTGTGGTGCAGATAAGCCATACCTGCCTCCAAACTGCTAATTGTACCGTCAAAGAGCAGCAGCATACTAATGTAGTCATTCCATTTCTCTTCCTTCTGTAATCGGCACTGTGCAAAACAATAGACCTGGACTTGCTTTGACTACTAAAACTTTCTCGCTTCAAGTTTAAATATTAGAAGCCCAGAACATTGAATGGAAACCCAAGTCCCCATGTAAAACATTAAGATAAGATGCAATGTGTGATGTTGTAGAGGGGTGGTACTTTTAGCAAGAAGGGTTAACCCTGTAGGATTAGTACCCCATAGGTTCAGGGGAGAGTTATTGTACCTTTGATATGATACCTTTGTTATGTTATATTTGTAACATGTTTATATGGTTGTGAGTTACTGTAATTCTTACCGTACAGCAAAATGCTAACTGTGTGTGACCCAACCTAAGGGGACGTGTTGCTTGCCAGTCAGAGTTTATAAATAGCCTAGTGGGGACTTTGTTTGTTGGTTGGTTGGTGTATGTGGAAAGCAGAAGTTCTGTCTTATGGGAACAGACAGACCTGTGTGCAGGAATGGAGGAACAAGCAGAAGCATGTGAGACCCCCTTTCCCTATCTGGACTGAAGGGGAACTGATAGGCCCTGGGACAGTCATCTACAAGTGAGGTCTATAGAGGTGTGTGGGCAAGCAATACAGTCCAGAGAATCAAATTCAAAGTCCTGTGCCTTGCTTTTAAACACACACCGGGGGGCTGTTCCTCCTTAAGCACACTCTCCAACCTGGTAACAATACAAACCCCTAACCCGCGCCCCCTCCTCCGCTCCTCCAGTGACTTACTCTGACATCCCACTCATCACCTCATACCTTGCACGCTCCAGACTCTCTAGTCAGGCCGCTCCTACTCTCTGGAACTCCCTCCCTCGCCCCATCAGACTTGCTCCTACCTTGGCCACCTTCAAAAAAGCTCTAAACACCCACCTCTTCAGCCTCTCCTACCTCCTACCCATCCCCTCCTAACATCACACCACCATGCCAGTTCCCATCCCCCCCACCTATTGTATACCTTGTTCCCCAACCTATGGATTGTAAGCCCTTCCGGGCAGGTGTCCTCTACTCCTCCTGTTATACTGTACCTGTGTGTTATCTGTGTTAAATCTCCTCTCTAATGTATGTACAGCGCTGCGTAATATGCTGGCGCTATATAAATAATAATAATAATAGTGAATAAATACGGTCACTTGTACGGGCATGGGCTAAAGAAACTGTTTGCGAGTGACCGAGAACATGTATAATCCTTTCAAAAGTTATTGTCAATCTGGTAAGTGTTGTGTGGAGCTTAGACTTATTTGTTATTTAGGAACTATGTGTAAAATCTTGACTTTTGCAATACCATCAGCGCAGTGAAAAGGGTAGCCCCTCAAGGAGACTGCTGCAGAGGGTTTCAACAACTTGTGGGCCCATGGGGTGGGAGTTAAGTTCCACATAGAGCCTTTAACTGTTGAAGGAAAAGACTCCATATTGACTTGTGTGGAAAAGGTAGCAAGGAAAGTACCCAACCCCCACGTCTAGAGCCCTGCATGTGTGTCACATGTTTTCTAAACCTTTGATGTTTTCTTGGTTCAAACAACAGGACGTTTGGGGTCCTCAGTTTGCCAATTTTTTCCCTTTGACTAATGAGTCCCTTTCAAGTTTCAAATGATCAGTTGGGAAGTGCTATTCCCACCACCGAACCCACCAAGGGAACCACCACCATCTGGTGGATGTGCAGGCTGCTGCTCGGTCTTGGGCCTTAATTGGGGGGATTAGTGGATTAAAAAAAAAATGTAGGCAATATAGGACACCTACATTGCCCTATTGTTGTGCTTTTTGCCATTTGCTTATGTTGCATTTTATAAAATGTAATATAACATCTAATCAAACTTGGTTTGTTCCTTAGGTGACAGTCAGCGATGGAGGTCCTTCACCCAGCAGTCAACGGTCTGGGTCAATCGTTTCAAGTCCTGGTGAAACGATACCAAGCCTCAGTTTTCCAGAGAAGTCTACCAAATCAAGTCCGGAGAGAGACCGTAAAACGAGGTAACCCATTACAAGCCTTCGCCTTCGACAAAGACGAAGGCCCCAACGCGGAGATCGCCTACAAGCACGGGACCGGGAACGGGATGGGAAGGTTCTTTATGACCCCAAAACAGCATGTGTCCTTCCAGAAAGCAGTTTCGCGCCGCCGGCGGGGAGTTACGACATCTAACATGAAGATCCATTCATTTCACGTTGCTTAACAGTGAGCCAAAGGAGTATTTAACAAGGGCAAGCAAAATCAAACACGTTCACTACCTAACTGTAGTATTTTGTAAAGTGCAAGTGGGCAAGCGGCATTCCCCGGGGGGGGCGCCCCGCGACCCCGAAAGGCTAGAAAGCTGCTGGCAAAATGAATCCTTTCTTAAATATCAAACAGATCTCCGAACACCACAGCTCGAACAGCTTAACGGCGAGGCCATAATAGATCTTTTAAATCATCGAACCGTCCAAGTTTAATTAAAGCCCAGGGCGTTGCGTCCACGCATTATCCGGCCATATTTAAATAAATAATAGAATCTAGCTCTTAATGAAATAGTTCTGTTGGAATATTTAAAGGGAAAAGGGGCATGTGGGGAAAATAATTAGCGTATCTGAATTTTTTCATATTCATAAGGTTTTAACAGGGTGTGTGGCGTACCATATTACAATTACAGAAAACTCACAGGATAGGGAGAATGTCATATACAGAGTAAATATAAATAGGATCAATAAACCAAATACAAAGTGGAATCGAATCACGACGCAGCCGGAGGACACCATCACCTTACCTTCTCAAAGGCCCCCAACACTCCCGATTGTTCCGTCCCAGCTCGAGTTAAAACAATCGATTTTTGCATCGGGTCGGTCCAAAAGTCGTCAAAAATGCCCACATGGGTTCGACCAAGAACTTCGACGAACTGGGGGGGGGGGTGGGGGTGGGAATAAGCGGACTGTGAAGTCGACAGAATGGGGGCAAATTGTTTGCCCGATAGATCTAAATTGTATTTAATCGGCTACTATTTCTTATATCCGACCAATTTAGGTCCGATCTAACTAATATCAGTACTTTACTTCCTGTTTCTCAAACTTGTTTGTTGTAACATCACTGCCAGTGGTGTGCGAGGATGTATATAGTGTTTTAACATTCTCCTGTATTTCTCTTTTTTTTTTATTCAGTGACTAAACTGAAGTTGAGACCCTGTTCCCCTGATTAGCCGTCCCCATCAAAGGCAAGCCCAAGCCCACAGAACGACACTCACAGATACCTGGCCGGCCAAAAAACTCCCTGGGGTGGTACAACACTGTGCGCCTCAAGCCCTGATGCCTCTAACCCTGCCACTTCCGATCAAACTAAAATCGGCCGATGGAAAATGTTTCGATCGAAGTGAGGTAAAATCGGACAAAATTGGTTGCTTATTTGGGGGGTGGGATAATGAAATACAGTTCCGATCGATCAAGATCCTTGTATCGGAAAACATTGTATTGTTTTGGGGGGGGTAGGGGAATCGATCGTGGGGGGGGGGGACAGAAAATCGGGGCATGTATGGGGGCCTTAAGACACCCAACCTCGGACCTTTAGGGATCCAGACTACTAATCACCCTCTTAACCTCATTACCAGATACAGTCTTCTGATATCGTTTGCTGGAGCGATCCTACTTGGTGGCTCTCCGCTCCTACTATCTGACTGACAGGCTATGGTCACTATGAATTGATAACTACCTGGGATGGACTTCAGGATTATATGGCATCGACTGGGTCCCCCTGATGAAGGGTTGAAATATATGTCGGGGTCTTACTATACCATCTGCCTTAAGCTAGCCATACACGGCACGGATTCCCTGGCTGATCGATTCACCATCCGATCGATTCCGGCGATTCCGCCGGGATCCTCAGGTGTGATCGATCGGCCAATTAAGGAATCCGATCGCTGCATACCACCTTGTCCTGCCGGATCCGTGTCCGATTGATCACCTCCCGGAATGCAACTCCCGCTGATCTGGGCAGAATCGGACCCGAAAGACCAACATGTTGGTTCTCTGGCGGATCCGATTCTGAGCCCCCGATCGGTCGGACCCGATCGGACGGACAAGGTGGGCTGCACGGGATTCCGGCCCGATCGTTTCGCGCGCACGCGCCCGGAATCGATCGGGCCGGAATCCGGTGCAAATCCGACCCGTGTATGGGGGCCTTTATGGACCTGCCAATCCCTCCCACTCATAGCCATATCGCAAGGAGAGAGGACAGTTCAGCATCCTTTGTGTAGTGCTCACCTATTTTATGGACATTAAAATTATTTAAACACTGGTCTAATTTAAAAAACCTACTTAGGTGTATTTATTCACTAAACTGTGAGATACCATGTTGTACCTATTCACACTGAGATATTCTATTTTTCATTTGAATTTGCCTTGGGCTGACCATTAAAGTCCCCTTGCCCCTATTCTTTATAGGGGAAAATCTTTTCTTCTGGGCTGGGGGAATGAGAGTTTATACTCTCCACCCCCAAGCCATCCCAATTTTTTTGCAATAATCAAAACCAACCAAACAAATAACAATGGGTTAAGGAAATAGGGGGGGGAAATGAGGTGGCGGGTGGTCTGATTATTACACCTTGTATCTTAATTGTTAAAAAAAAATAGGGTCCTAAGTTTTTCATATACATTTTTAAAATGGGATATTATATTTGTTAAGTTATAAAAAAAAAAGGAAAATGGAACAAAACAACTTAAAGGAATAAAAAAGCATAAATACAATCAATTTTGAAATAAGGAAATGACTTTTAAAGTGGCCACACAAATTATACATTCTAAAATACCTAATTTAACCTAACAATCGTTTATTGAGAAAATAATCAATTATAACTAAAATGGTAACTTTGAAATAAGGAAATCACTTTAAAGTGGCCACACAAATGATAAATTCTAGAATACCTAAATTAACCTAACAATCGTTAATTAAGAAAATAATCAATTATTACAATAATTGTAAATTATTACACCTTGTATCATTATTGTTAAAAAAAAGGGTTTTAAGTTTTTCATATACATTTTAAAATGGTAAATTATATTTGTTAAGTTATAAAAAAAGGAAAATGGAACAGAACAACTCAAAGAGCTAAAAAAGCATAAAAACAATGAATTTTGAAATAAGGAAATCACTTTAAAAGTGGCCACACAAATTATAAATTCTAAAATACCTAATTTAGCCTAACAATCGTTTTTGAGAAAATAATCAATTATAACTAAAATGGTAACTTAGATTTAACACCACCGCGTTTCCCTGAATATAAGACTGTCTCATATTAATTTTAAGTGAACAAAAATGAACTAGGTCTCTTTTTCAGGTAGGTCTTATTTTTACTATGTAATACGAAGTAATTTCACGCCCCTAGACTGAGTTTCTGTACTTAATTAGTACAATGTAAAAATTTTTGATTTTTTATATAGAATGTCCACAAGCCATCTATCACTGCCATCTAAGCTTTTTTTTTCAGCTGCTCCAAGCTAGGGGTTGAGCACTTTTTTTTTTTACTTATTATGGGATCAGCATTCTCATGGTGCTACACGCTGTGTGTACCCAGATACAGGGACCTGCAGGTGTTTTCTGGGCTGCTGACAGTCTAGAAATCAGGTGAAATACAGCAGCTTTTTCTCTTGGTAGCTCTTATTTTTGGGGTAGGCCTTATATTAGAAGCACAGTGGAAAATGCAGCTGGGTTTTAGTTTAGGGGTAGGTCTTACTTTCGGGGAAACACTGTATCATATATACTTGAATAAAAGCTGAATTTATCATCACCCATAATTTGCTAAAAATTACATTTGGCTTATACTACAATCAAAGAAGAAAATTGTGGCATTTCGCTGGTGCACTTTGTGAGTTAAATATTACTCAATTTAGTCCTTTAACCCTTTAGTGATGTTCTATTTAGTAAATGTATGTTGAATGTATAGTATTCTGGTGCTATCTAGGCTACACACACTAGTGCTGAGTATAAAACACAGGATACCTATTTGATCAGCTTGTGTTGCCAAAATGTAGCATCTAAGGGGAAGATTGATGTGTAGGTCAGAAATTGCAGTCAACATCCCTGCTGAGTGACATCTATAAGAAGATAGAACACAAGATAAAACCATGCAGAGTGTTTGCTGTCCCTTAAGACTGTGTAGTAGCATTAAAGATTTGAGCCTCAGACACAGGAGAAGCATTTTTTTTATTTAGGGAAGCAGTGCATGTCTAGACTCTCATCAGGGAGGCTGGTTTTGGACCTTGATCATGTATAAATGTCTTGGCTGAGGTGGTTAGTGAGTAAATTCTTATTGACTGGAAAACACAATACAAAACAATTCCTAGACCGTACCGTATTTTCTGACTAATGCCACAATTTTGGAGAGGCACAGCCTTTCACATGTAACGCGAATATACAGAATATTCCAACAAAGTAGGCCGGTCTGGTCCATGCAGCCTATACACCAGTGCCAGGAGGAAGGGTTACGTTCTATCCGAGTGTGCAGGGCTGAAACAATAGCATGTGTCTGTACACTAGAAGTCCCTATTCTCTGAACACACTGAGCAACTTATGGACAGACACATTTTACAATCTGGCATTAACAACTTACTCATGATCTATTTACATATTTGAGGAGGGATGGGTCTCCATTGCCATAATTGTTATGGCAATGGAGAATGTTATTGTAAATACACAGTTCATGCTATCTAAATGGCCTCAATTCACTTAGCCAGTTGGTCAGTAGTGATGGCCAAACTTCGGCCAGGTCCGTTTGTGAACAGACGGATCGGACTTTTGAAAAAGTCAGATGTCTGCCTGTTCGCGCGAAGATTCAAGTTCCCTGCCTTTTCGGGGAATTTGAATTTGAAAATCGGAAGTGACATCAGCGACGTCACTTCCAGTACCTGGAACACATAGTTCCTGGTTCCGATTACTCGATGTGATGTCACTGAGCCGATATATATATATATATATATATGAGAGAGAGAGAGAGAGAGAGATAATTGTCTTTGACATATTCAGACAAAAATGTGGTATATATACAAGCTGGGTATGTAAGGACCCCCCTCGTCCAAATTTTGTTCTATGATACTTGAAGGCACATATAAATACATTGATGTACCTGGAGGTAGTCATATTGCTCCTTAGAGGTGTAGAGACGCACTGGATGCCAGTCTAATGGCAGCTGATGAGCACCATAACTGATGGCCAATCCGGTCCATGCATCAGAGTCAACTAGCAATACACAAAGGACTAACAACCTGTCCCATTAGCTTTTTAAAGCATAGAAACCGAAAACGGCTTTTCACAGAACAAACAATACAACCCTTTTTCAATACACTCACAAAAATGTTATTTTTTCACCTGTCAGTAAAAGATGACCCAGAGACCAACCTATCCATTTTCTGTGTAGAAAAACACATGTGTTAAAACGTCTGTCAATGTTCTTCTTGCAGATAAAAGCTGTAGATAATGGCCGCCCTCAAAAGTCTTCTACTGCCCGTCTGCACATCGAATGGATAAAGAAACCTCCCCCATCACCGACCCCTCTCACCTTTGATGAACCGTTTTACAATTTCACCATCATGGAGAGTGACAAAGTGACGGAAATCGTAGGAGTGGTCACCGTCCAGCCTTCAAATATACCTTTGTGGTTTGACGTAGAAGGTAAGATGATCACTAAGGGGGGAGGAATTAATGCCAAGTCCTCTTCTTTGGGTTCAGGTAATTGGCAGCAGGAACACTTCTTTCACATCATCATTTTAAAGTTCTTTTATGTTATTGTGTGTTAAATGATCAGTTACATTTCTGTAGCAGCTCCAGTGAGAGAATAGACAAGCTGGACAATACAACTGAGGTTGATTCTAAAAGAAATGGATTCTCTTGTGAGCACCAAATTTTTATAAAAGTTTCAACCCGTTCGAAGAAGCTAGTCCATTGAAGTTTGTATCTTTGCTCTTGGTGGTCAAAGACTTCTCTTCCCTTTTTTTTTTGGTAACTACTGTGGACCCCTCATAGTTTAGGTATTCTAGAGGTGACTGATGTTGATTTCTTCTGACCAGTGACACTAGTGGAAGAACAAAAGCTACAGGTCATGGAGCGTAATAAGGATAAGGGCAGGAGTCTACTTTATATGTACATCTCACTAGTAATTTACCTTTAGGTATTCTGTTTTGTATTATCTCAATACACTGAACACTGCAGTTGCATAATAATTAATGTGGATCTAACCCCAAGAACAAAAATTTAAGCCTCCCGGTGGAATCCAAAAAATATACGTTAAATGTTTTCAATCTTTTGGTTAAATTAGGTGGACCTTTACTTATCTTATTACCCTTCTCCCCCCAGTGTTTTGCTGTACTGTACTGGTCAGCCACCTCTACGGTCCATGGGATAACCCTAAACCGTTAGTTAGCATAACCCACATTTTATTCACAGCCTGGAGTGACCAGAAACAACTTTAAGCAAGGGATAAGGTATAAAATAATGTCCTCCAGTCGTGTGTCAGTCGTGGACAGTCTCTGACAGTGTCCCCGCACCACAAACATTGGAGAGATTGTCTCCACTGTGTGTGTAAGTTTTGAGCAGCCTCTGACAGCTTCACCAAACACATTGAAGGGATTGTCTCTGCTGTGTGTGTCAGCCACAGACAGCCTCTGAGAGCTACCCCGCACCACAAACATTGGAGGGTTTGCCTCAGCTGTGTGTGTCAGTCATGGACAGCCTCTGACATCTTCCCCGCACCACAAACATTGGAGGGAATGTCTCCGCTTTGTGTGTCAGTCACAAGCGGCCTCTGAAAGCATCCCTGCATGTACCTTTCTAACTAATGCAGCCACCTCATTTAAGGACGGCCCAGCAGCAATAACACTTTTTGGTTTTAGGGTTTGGGTACACTTTATGCAATTTGCGTTACTTTTTACTAATTACTCAGCATGCTGACGGTGAAAGGTCACTCTTGGTAGGTACTGCATGTTTAATGTTAATGAATAAGATGTTAACCATTTATGTTTGTATCAATGTATATATGGTAATGCCGAGGGACACTAATGTTGTCCTGCATCCTCTGACATGGCGAGTGGTTTGGTTTGCTGCGCTTCTGCTAATATCCTAAATCTTTTTTTTTTCTGTTTTTCCTTTCTCTTTCTTTGTTGTCTCATTCAGTGCACTAATGACTCTAAATCTCGTCTGACTTACCTCTCTCTCTTCTCTCTGCCTCCGCTCCCTCTGTCTCTTTTCTGCTGACTGCCCTGCTGCAAGGTGGCAAGCTTGCCCGGGAGATGTTCTATATTCTGCAGACAGCTTGTGGGCAGAACTGCTCTTCAGAAGGTATTACCGCTGTAACACACGTGTCGCTTCGCTGCTACTTTATCCTGATCTCGTTTTTCTTTCCTTTATGTTTTTTTTTTTATGTTAAATGAATTGCAAGATGCTAATTTCTAATCCTATTATTATGTGTTTGTTTTTGGGAACTGCATGTATTGGAGATCTGGTTCTTGATTGGTTAGTTTTAAAAAACGTTGACCTCCTCAAGTCCCAACATACAGTGTTGTCTGGTACAAAAGGTTTTGGCTACGAATGGGAAAAGGTTCCCCCATTTAAGAGCCGGGGTGTGCTTGTTGGAACCCATGAAGGTAGGTTCACTCTCAGTGAATGGTTGTTCTAATCAAGACCCAGAGAGATGTTGGCTTTGTAGTCTACCAAGTTCGACTTGAAATATAACAGTGGTTCTCAATGTTTTCAGATCTGAGACCCTGGAAGCAGGGCTGTTTCGTCCACTGTGCCGAATATGAGGGCACATAGGAATCCCGGCCCGCTCCCCTGCACGCATATTTCCAGTATGGCTGCCCTCTTGCTGCGGCGGGTGGGGGAAGGAGGGGGGGTGGAGGTGTGTATATGAAGAAGAGGAAGAAGGAGCAGCATCTTCCTTTTCTACTTCTCCAATCACCACCCCCATCAACGAATCTCCACTAGCCCCCCCCCCCTCGTTAACAGAGGGTCCTAGACAAGAACTCGCCTACACACATATTCCCAACATGGCTGCCCTCTTGACCCGATCCGAGCAGCGTGAGCTGCCGAGGGTAGGGGAAGGAGGGGGGTTGGCGGTGTGTATGTGAAGAAGAGGAAGAAGGAGCAACATGTTTCTTTTCTTCTTCTCCAATCACCACCCCCCATCAACGAATCTTCACTAGCGCCCCCCGTCGAGAGAGGGTCCTGGGCAAGAACTCGCATTGGGCCCCCCACAGAAACACTCCTGCCTGGAAGTCATGTTGCAAAGTGTCACTTTCTGTATTCTTACACAGACGTGCAGGTGCTGAGTGACACATTGCGACGTCACTTACGTCAAGTGTAATGTCCTCTCCCTTATAATTTACTCTCTCGCTTGTGCAAATGAATCGCTAGGTGGAAAGTTAGGAGGAAGCAGAATGCCCCATTACCCATTACCAACAGGTTTAGATGCGCAGAACTACAGCAGGCCCTCAGGGCATGTTTCCACAATGTTGTGTGAACCATCAGGACCCCCTACGTTAACCCCTGCATCGGCGGATAGTGGTCATGGTTGGACTATGAAGCCACCATGTTTCTGGTAAGTACTTAAACACATGTATGTGTATATGTATATTTTTGAATAAATTACGTTCAAAGTCCATACCTGTCAAGTTTTCCCTTATTAAATAATATTAGGCAAACATTTTGTGATATTACAAATATTGCCTATGCGGCTCATCACTCGTTACAGCCATTACCAGGACTCAGCATTGTAATACTGTAATAGAATGGGAACAAGGATGAAGCAGGACAAGCTTTGTATTCTCTCGGTAGGCCTCTGGGAAAAGCAGCGAGCCAATCATATAAATGAGGTTCGATTTTTGGGGAATTCTGTTGCCATGGTTGCAAGAAAGCAGTACAATTATTTCTTTTAACACACACACAAAGCGCACAATGGTTTTTTAGACTGTGTGTTTGCTTTATAGTTTGGATTTTCCCTTAATAGGTTTTTAAATGGCGTACTCATTTGTTTTTATCATCTTCCTCTCCCTAATATATCGCTATTATACTAACTGTCCCTCAGAGGAGCTGGCAATCTAATGTCCCCACCATAGTCATATAACTAACTGTCCTCAGAGGAGCTGACAATCTAATGTCCCCATTATAGTCATATCACTGACTGTCC
>CM070033.1:4026098-4036554 GCA_036250615.1 Ptychadena robeensis | reverse complement strand
AAAGTCCCCTAGCCCCTGAATTGCTTCGGGGGGAATCTCCTGCTGCCCATTGATGCTTATTGCACCATGTGTAGTTTGTTTTCTATATACCACCAACAACCTTTCTTACCTAAGAATAAATAAAAAAGGCGGTACTATCTTTGGAAAAATGACTTATATAAAGATTTGTGGAAAAATACAAACTCGGCCACAGCCAAAAATATGAATATATTTAAATAAATTAACTTTTTACCAAAATATTATGACATATTATTAACTACTTGAAAGCTGCGACAGTGCCACCCATTCACCCTTCTTCTTTTCACTGTACCGGCCACCAGCCCTCCAATGCCAGCTCGATGGGTACTTCCAACTTTTCACCTGAGAGAGTGACAGAAATGGGTCATAAGCCCCACCCAGCTTTAAAACATATCAGCGGTTGTCCTCCACTACTGACACACCGCCAGGACTTCTCCAACTTCACTCCTGCGGCACTGCCAAGCTTCCGCCCTGCTGTGACAAAAGAAAGAAAACAAAGACAGCCAAACAAGAAAAACAAAACAATAGGGTGGGTAGGTGGATGACGATCCCGGAGCAAAGAGGAAGTACTTCCTGTTTGCCCAGGTCAAAAAACCTGCCGAAACTCCTCCCCTGCAATAGAAAACTCCACCTACTCACCTCCTCCTGACGTTCCAGGACAGCTCCCCTGGGTCAAAGCGCCCTCCTCCTAAGCTGCGCCCCGGCTCCAGACGTGTCATAACAATGGTAATTACTATATCAACTCCCTAATATTGTATGAACAGACATGAAGACCTACCTACTTTCCAGCAGGTACAGAACCTGTTACCATATCACACAAACCTACAACAGGTAGCGGAGGGGTTGGGGGGGGTCAACAGAAAACAGTTCCCTCTTACAATGGATATCAGAACACCTAAAAATGTAAGTGGCCCAAAGGGGAGTCTGCCTTTGTTGTTTTTTCAGAAAAATAATGAGGCCTAAGGGCACGCCATTGTGCAGACTCACTCCAAAACCAAAAACACGGAGGAGTGCGGTAACCTCCTAGAATTGACTGATCAGGCCGCCACATTGAAAGCCAAGCATTTAAGTCTGAGCGGGCTGCAGTACAACGGAGGTCTCTGGCAAAGCAATTATCTCCGAGTGTGTTTTCAGCTTTTTGCGTACTTTGTGAAATCGCGCCCATTAAGAAAAACCGCAGCCGCTGAGCCTGAGCTATGAATGAAGCCGGACAATTAGTCACGGGCAAGTCCTAAAAGAACCGCCGTCTGTGTTTGTTCTTTATTGTGTTTATTTCTTCGATGAGTTTTGCTCTGGAAGGATCTTTTGTTGCTGTTTTAGCGTGTTTAGTTAGCAGCCCAAATATGAAGTCATGGTTTGCCTTGTTTGGGAGATTACTGGACCTCGAGGTTCTTTTGTTGAAACTTCACTAAGTGTTGGAAACAAAAGCAGCGGACCTGGAACGTGCAGGGACTGTCAATGGAAGGAGGCCCGAGGATAGCCTGAGAGTCCGAGAGATCTTTTCTTTATTGTAGTTACTGATTAGGTAGTGGTCTGCATTTTCTCTCTCTTTTTGTTCTTAAGGTAGCCTTACACGGCCCGATTTTTCGGCTGATCGACAGCTGTGCGCACTCCCACCAATCTGGTGGGTCCATTTGGTGAGGTTGACCAGGAATCTCCCGTATGTCAGATCGTAAGGTGATCTGACATGATGGTAAATTCCTGGCCGATCCCATTACTTTGAATGTGGCCGGCAGTCCCCATTCAAAGTAATTGCCAGCACACAAAGGGTGTTCACCGATCAGCGAAGGGGCCGGCTGCAGCATGATGATCATCCCGCTTCAGTTGATCCTTCATTCATCAAGAATCGCCTCATCTATGGCTTCCTTTACATTATATAGACCAGCGATGGCGAACCTTTTCGAGGCCGAGTTTCCAGACTGGAATACATAACCCACTTTTTTATCTTAAAGTACCAGTACGGCAATTTAACCTGAATACTGAGGTTTTGGATTAACCGGTTACCGCTAGCACGTTCATTACTGGCCAAAAATCCTAACACAGCCGCATGGAAGTGGGAAATGGAGCTAAAATGTAAAAAATACAGAAATGAGGAGAAGACAAGGAGCTCCGAAACCCCACAGGACTTAAGTGGAACTTTCTGCGTCCTCACCGCCATGGCAGCATCATTAAGGGTCAGTTTAGAAACCGTGGCTGTACTTTTTATGATGCTGTCATAGTCAAGTTGACTTATCGTGATAATGTCATCACAGACACAGTTAAGGAACACAACTCTCCATCAATAATCATTTTTTTTATAAAGTTCTCTGTAACATTAACAGTCAACAAGACAATAAAACAAAGCAAATGTAGGCTAATACCTGAAATTTCCTAGTAAATTATTAGTATGGCCACAAGATGGCACTGCTGTTTTGTTGCTATAAACCCCTGCAAGGATAATACAGTTTGCACTGTGTGGTATAAATAAATATGGGGAGAAACCCTAAAGAGAAACTTTTATGTGGATTGGAATCTTCAGGAGAACCTATTTAAAGCTGAACCCCCACAATTCATTTATTTGTACATCATACGGATATATTTATTGGTATACCTGGCTTTTACCCATGCTGGAACTTTTATGACATCTCATTCCTAATTCTGTTAGGAATTGCTGTATTCAATTGGGTTTCGGTCAGCAAGGTTTCTCTTATGCCTAAAAGCTTCCACTTCTGCAATTCCACTTGCTTAGAATATCTAGCAAGGCCAACATCTTATGAACTTTCTTATTGCAATGGAGACATCCCATGGAAGCTCCAGGTTTAAAATGAATGAGCTCTTCAGAAGAATCAGAACACATCCCATTCCTCTGTAAATGTTTGGACCATTTTTCCCTCAATGCAGAGTATGTTGGCGCATAGGTCCCCAGTGCTCTTCCCCACTCTATTCTGCATGCCGATCTCTGCCGGCGGGGTTTGGGGATGCACCACTAGCAACCCGACTCAACAACTTGGCCAGCCGAACGATAGCACCCTCCTCACCAACTCGGGCCATCAGGAGGGCCGGGGCTATAAATTTGCATAGGCCCCCTGAAAGGCTAGAAACGGGCCTGGCTATATATATTACTTGGATAGAGTGCTAATTGAAAACCATATGAGAAATACATACAGTACATTGTTATATTGCAGTTTAATATTACCACTTTTTTGTCCCTTTTAGGTTCTTATCCGAGTTCTGGACAACAATGACAATGGGCCGGAGTTCTCCCAATCCAGTTACGAGGCCACCATCTCCGAAGATGTCCTTCCAGAGACAGAAATTCTGCACATCAAAGCCACAGATAAAGATGAAAACCACAAACTGAGTTACATTGTGCACAGTAGCATCGACCCGATGAGCATAAAGAAGTTCTGCATCGATCCCAACACAGGAACCCTCTATACAGCGGAAAGGCTGGACCACGAAACTCAGGCCCACCACACTCTCACCATCATGGTAAGGCCCAGGGGTCAGTTTATGACTCTTTTGCAAAGCTTTTTACCTGGACATCTTTATTGTTAGACCACAATTACCATATTTTTAAGACTATAAGAGACACCCTGTTTTTAGAGCAGGAAAAAGAGAAACCAAATGTGAAATGTTCACAGTTGGAAAAAAAATCCCCTGCAGTACCCAATTTCAGCCACAAATATGGTGTCACTAGAGAGCACACTTCAGGCAAAAGGCGTAGGGCATTCTGCACTCTTCTCTCCCTTCTTGCCAGCTGTGATCAGAACAGGCAGCAGCTTCCATGTATGTCTCTCTGCTGTACTACTTCTATCAGCAGGGCTGACTTTTTCACTTTTAATTCCGAGGAATAGAAATGTAGGGTGTTTTAAATTAAATAATATCTAATGCTTGGATGAAAACCCAATGTTGAGAACAAAATTAGGAAAGTGTTGTCTTTGTCCAGTTATTTATGTACCAAACTGTATTTTGACTTAAAGCGGACCTACCACCATAAATGAATAATTTAATGAATGACACTAGAAGTGCCCATAATAGGGAGGAATGCATAAAAAATATGTACCTGTACGAAGTAATTAAAGAAGTTCCCTCACAGCCCCTCCTCTTTACCTGTTTTGTGCCGCTGCACGCCTGAAACTCACCACAGAGTTAGACAGGTTAATCCCTAAACTTGGCTCTGTATTAAACTGAATGGGAAGTATTTTCCCATAGAAAACCATTATAAACCCCCCAGTGGCCACTTACAACATTGCACCCGGCACTAACCCCTGGAAGCCTGGTAAACAAATATGGAACCTTTCATTTAAATTGAGGGAACAACAGCTAAGTATATTTATTAGGATTGTGGAGTGCTACACCACCACCATATCAGCTCAGAGGCAACTTATAATTTTAAAAACTTCCGCTTTAAAAATTCTTGCCTCTATATTAACCTCCCTGGCAGTACACCCGTACCGCATTGTATAAGACACATAAAACTCTGCTGTGTTTCCTGCTCTCCTTCCTCCCCTCTATATCATTGAAGATGCCAGGGATGTTGGACAGGAAACAGACTCTGCCTTCTTTCACATGGTGGTCAATGGTGCCGTGTGCCGCCCCCCCTTGCCTCTCCAACATCACAATGACACAGAAGTGGTTGGTGAGTCTGCCGAGATTTAAAATAGCAGCAGGCTTGCCCAGGATAGGTGAGTTTCCCCGAGTATAGCTCAGGGGGAGGTTGTTTTGTACCACCAGGCAGTTAAATCTCCTGGGAAACCAACATTTACATGTCTTTTGCTAAGTCTCCTGGTGCACTCACTGGTTTCCCTATACTGACCTCTATGTCCTTACATGTTATATTCCAAATTTAACTTGATTAACCCTCTGAGCGTTTGCCACGTGGCACGTTTTTTTTTAACAAACTGCTGACAGAAAGCGACGCCCCTCCAGTTTGACGGAGGTCTATGGCGCCGCCTACCCCCGCCCCCTTCTTGTCACCGGTGACGCGATCGGGGGCGGACCCGGAAGCATCGGCATACATGCCGATGCTCCCGACCGCCGTCAGAAGACGGCGAGACCTCGGGCATTCCTCCGGCTAACTCAGCCCGAGTTCATTCGGGGAGAACGCTAAGAAGGTTAATGTGTCAAGGCAAATGTTGCCTTGGCTGGTCTAGGCTGGTTTCTTCCCACTTCAGGATGTGATACAACAGAGTCATGAAGGTAGATGGTAGGAACTTCTTAACGTTGTTGATTTGATACTGGGTGATGGGGGTTACAGTGTTAGGGGTGGCAGCATTCCCTGTGTAAGGGATGAGTGCATTCATATATTTACAATAGCTATAAGGATTGGTTGAGGGGAGCATACACAATATTTGTCTATGGGACATCACGCTGGGCATGCACACTAGGTTTTTTATGAAATAGGACGTAGGTCTACATATAAGATCACTATATTACACAACTGACTATAATATGAAGTCCCAGCATAATTAGTCTTTAGTTTGCAAGACTTTGCTATACATGGTATATATACTCACACAGTCACACTCTTTGACAATATAAATGTTTGACACTAGTTATTGATTGAGTTTGGGATTAGTTTTAGGTTGGCTTATTTATTTATTATGTAATCTTCTTATATTTTGTGGTAGAATGCCTCATATGGGCAATACTCTACACTACACAGGGGTAGAATCAACAAGGCTCAGATTATATTTCATCCATTGCCTAAATGATGAATTTTCCACACCCTTTGTCACTATTTTCATGGTGGTTGGCTTTGGCATCGTGCACCTGTCAAGGTCCCCCATTATTCTACCTTTTGTCATTCCTGGGTGAAGTGTCCCGGGGTGGGGCAATGATATGTCCATCTCTGGCACTGGCTGATGGGAGGGAGCCTGGTTTGCTCTATTTTTTTTCAGAAAAGAAATAAAAGTGAAAAGTGAAAAAAAATGGCAGATGTTGCCTGCCCTAGAATAAACAATTGAATATGACTAGCTACTATCTATACCAGCTGCTTGCTCTTGCAGTAGCAGTGATCTTAGGTGCTTTCTCTTCCTTCCAGCAATTATCCACTGGTGGGAGAGAGAAGGCTTGCAACCAGTGCCACAGCAAGGAGGCTGAACAGCCACGTTCGGCTCCAAGGCCATGCGACCCCCTATCTATACTATGATCTGGTTAAAAAAAGAACCTTCTTGCATAACTGATGATCTTACCCAACTCAACATGATTGTCCTCAAATCACATATAATTAATTGAAGTTTCAATGAAAGTATAATTGGTAAAGCTGGCCATAGAGGTGTCGTTTTGCTGCCGACTTCTCGCACATCATCACGCACGGCAGCTAGTGCAGAGAATCGGCCAGGCACCCTTTGTGTCCATCCAAAGTAGTGATATCGGGCAGGAATTTATCGGCATGTTGGATCACTGTGCAATGCGGCAGATTGGTCAATCTTGCCAGGTGGGCGCACCTGATTTTCGACCAAAAAATCAGGCAGGAATGTCGATGGCCAGCTCAAGACATTTTTTATCTTTAAAGTTAGCTGGTGAGATTGCAGAAGTTGTAAATCTCACATGTATTTCACTCCTCGCTGACCTGCTTCTGAATTCCGCTCAATGTCCGTATGGTTTCTGAACTTTTGAATAATTCACTGCTTTTTCTTGATTATTTATAAAAGGTGAAAGATCAGGAGTTCCCGTACCGCCGCAATCTGGCTCGCGTTATGATTACAGTGGAAGATGCTAATGACCACAGCCCGTACTTCACCAGCCCGTTGTACGAGGCCTCAGTGTTTGAATCCGCTGCTGTCGGCTCCGCGGTTATTCAGGTCACCGCCCTGGACAGAGACAAAGGAGAAAACGCAGAACTCATCTATTCTATCGAGACAGGTAAGGTCATTCTATCTTAAGAGGACGATCCACCCGAAACCAACCAACTTTAGTATCCATTGAAGGGTTACAGCTGACGTTGAATCAGCTTATAGATTGGAAAGCATAAATGGATATCAGTAACACCTCCTCGCCACTTTGTATTTGCATTCATCAATCGAAAGTAAATCAATCCATGTATGGCCACCTTTAGGCTCAGGCTGCGGTCAGAAAAAACATGCAAAAAAGTTTTGGCCACTTAGTTTTTTTTCATTATTTTTTTTAGCCCATTGATTTCAAGGGACTAAAACCATTTGATTTTGACATCAATTTCAAAAGAAGCGGCCGGCGCGTTTTAGGAGTAGTGCAGCATGGAAAACGCGGTAAACAGTGTTTTTTTACAAGGCAAAAGCCCATAGAAAGTTGACGGCATAGAGCAGTGGTTCTCAAACTGTGGGTTGAATGACCATTCCACGGGGGTCCCTGTGTTCACTAAAGCAACAGTGCTGATGCCCACATCCGGGCTGGGAAGTTAGGAGGGAGAGTAAAGTCTGCCATACACCCACCGAGTGGGGGCCGACAGACGAGTTCCGATGAGCTCTGGAATGCAGCGTGATGATGTCATCACGCTGCATTCCCGAGCTGCCTGCATCGGCGGGCACCCTTTGTGTGCCGGTTGTTACCTTCAATAAAGACGCCGGTCTTCATTGACAGTAACGGCATCAGCTGGCATCGGCCAGAGAACATCGGACATGTCCGTTCCCTGGCCGGCCAAGCTGTAGGGCGACAGGGATCTGTCACCACATGTGGGCACCCCCGATTGGCGGACGATTTTGCCGCCGACTGACTGGAATGTGGATGTGACACTCCACACTGGAACTTCTGTGTTCCAAATAGAGGAAGTGCCATTTTGCAACCTCACTTCCAGGGTCGCAGATCTAAAAAGGTTTAGAACAACTCGCATAGAGGGAAAAACAAGGAGACAAGGCAGACAGCCATAGACGTGTAGGTTTGCGCTAGCTGGACGGATGCCCAAGTGGGACATGATGATATCACGCTGTCCGCCGATCGAACTGTGAATAGATGTGCACCTGCTCAATACTTTGGATGGAGAATTGACCAGGAAAAAGAGGACATGACCATTCCCTGTTCTGTCACCTTTTTTTTAACGATTTGGAACCATCGCTCCATGTGGGCAGCTTCGATTCCCGCAGGATCGGTTATGGACGTCTATAACCCATATCTGTCAATGCACCAGATATTAAATAGGATACAACAACTTTCATCAGGCACCTACCTGGTCAGGATCCAAAAAATTCCCATACCCATCCTTTAGCTTCACTTTAGTCTCCATCCCACCCTGTCTACTACAGTGGCATCCCCATCCTTCTGCTTCACTCCAATCTCCATCCCTCCTGTCTACTACAGTATCATCCCCATCCTTCTTCTTTTTTTTAATCATTAAAGTTTATTAAATGAATAAAACATACAAGTTATTCAAAGTCAAACAATTCTAGTATTTAACGCATAAAATAAGCAAAACAATGGTACTTAGGGGAAATGGCATTCCAATGCTTTCTCTATCAGTGTAAGCATGTAAAAATAGCGTAACCACATTTAAATGTACACCGGAAAATAACACAATAGATTGAGATTCCCCTAGGTCTAACTGGAAACTTCAAGCCCATCCTTCTGCTTCACTCCAATCTCCATCCCTCCCTGTCACCTAGTGTCATCCCCATCCTTCTGCTTCACTTCAGTCTCCATCCCTCCTGTCTCCTTCAGTGTCATCCCCATCCTTCAGCTTCACTCCAATCTCCTTCAGCTTCACTCCTGTCTCCTATGCAGACTGCAACATGCAGGTGCAGCATATAGATCTTTGGAAGAGAACTGTCCTCCCATACCAAACCCTATGGGATTGGTAAATATGTCTGCAGGGGAGGGCGCCTTAGTACTGGCGAACTGAATGAGCGGAAGTGGCGTCAGGTTGCCAGTACTTAAGATGGTGACTTAGGGAATGAGAAAGTGAGGATGGTAAGTACCTTTCTTTTTTCTGTGTAGCAGTTTTAACAGATGTAAACTGCTGACAGGTGTGTATTATGTTAATGTAATGTATGTGGGGTATACAACCGCTTTAAGGACTCTTGTATGGTTGACTATAAGCTACGGTACCATGCACCACTAGATGGAGAACCAGCGGTGTTCTGTTGTGTTTTAAGTTAGGGGCACTTTAAACAAGCACAAAAGGAAAATGAAAACGTACACTCGGGGGTTCTCTGAGGAGGAACATGTCATTTTTTATTCCTATATTAGGACTTTATTGGCATTCTGTTTTTATTCCCCGCTATTTATTCAGTGTACTCCAGAGGACAAATCCAAACCACAAATAACCAATAAGCCTACCACAGCTCCCTGGGTTTCTGGCTCCTCTGCATATTTACATGTATAGATATATAAATTTCCCTTAAAACACACAGCGGCGTTCTCTTGTTTCCCCCGAACGTGTTCTGAAGCCGTCCGTAGCCAGGGAAATCATTTGTTGGTATCTGCGGCATTGTGCTGGGCTGGAAATTCTATATCGCCACTTGGAACGAGACCACAACCCTGTATGGTATAGATATTAGAGTTTCTGTTACAGGACCCCAGCCATGCATGTAATTGTCTATTTGTTTGTAATAAGTGCGCCTCGAGGCTTTATTAGTGTGTGCGTGTAATGGAGAAGCCGACAGAAGGCAGCGGGGAGGGTAAAGAGCCCATTTCTAGTTCTTGTTTATAAATAGAAATAAACCTTTTTGTTTTATTAATGTTGGCCTTTCATACAAGAATATCAATAACAGTCATGTGATTGCTGCCAAACATGTGGGATAGGTAGAGCTACTGATTGGCCAGCTCTGCCTGGTTATCAATGTAAAGGAAGGTCATGTGTCATGTGACCTGCTACTGCAGAAAGCTAAGTTGGGTTAAGGCTGGCATACACATGCCGATAAGCGGCCGATATTTAACCTGACCGTTAGGTTAAAAATCGGCCGCTTATCGGCATGTGCCCACGTGGGGCGACAGATCCCTGTCGCCCCACAGCTCAGCCGGCCAGAGAATGGACATGTCCGATAATCTCTGGCCGATGCAAGCCGATGCCATAAGCTTCAATGAAGACCGGTGTCTTCATTGAAGCTAATGGCCGGCACACAAAGGGTGCCGGCCGACTGAAGGGGCCCCATAATGCACCGGGGTGCAAACATGATGACGTCATCACGTTTCCATCCCGGTGCATATTGGGACTGGTCTGTCTGCACCCGTCGGGGTGTGTATGACAGCCATTAGTCAGGGAAAGTTTAGTAGTGATGAGCGGCATAGGCAATATTCAAATTTGCTGAATTTCATAAATAATTTGATATTCGGGAATATTAGCAATTCGAGTGTATTGCCTTGCGAAAATATATTTGCAATTATAATCACATAGCGATTACCTTCAAAATGAATGGTCTCATGTGGTATTTATTTTTGCCTAGGGAAAGTTTAGTTGGGTTTACTTGATCTAATAAAAATATCTGCTCTATGTATTCTATCAGGGAGGACCCAGCACTACATAGCAGTGATATATACCTTCCAA
>CM070033.1:4007778-4023774 GCA_036250615.1 Ptychadena robeensis | reverse complement strand
TGTCAGTGTGAAGGGGCAGAGCCAGTACTCCTCACTCGGAAGCTCTGAGAGACAGGCTGCTTCTCCCCAGCTTGCAGCGTGTTGCGATTCACATGGGCTACAAGCTGGGGAGACCAGGTCCCCAGAGTCCCTATTGAACGGGAATCGATGTGCCCATGTGGTGCACATTGGTTTCCGTTCAATTGATCCCGGATCAATCACAGTTTCGTGACGTCACCTCGCTCTGATTGATCGGGGGGTCGATTGCACAGGAATCTACCCGTGTGTGCCATGCTTAGGTTCGGTTGAGTCCCCTTCCCAGTAGAACTGGATATGAATTGAGCTGGGATAAGCTGTGGAGATATAAACCAAAACGTAAGCCTGCCTATCCCTCTATCCCACTACTACCCCCTTACCCCCCACCTTACCCTTCCTTTCAAATGAAAATTCACCACAACATTATTTTGTTTATGAAAGTGGGTATAAAACGACCACAGCTTTATTAATTCCAACACATGATCTGAAAATAGCTCCTGAACTGATTCAAGACAGTGTCCCAAAGTTCTGCTGCAACCAAACCGCCTGTACCGGACACCAGCCTTAGACCCCCACTGGCTCGGTGGGTACTTTCAACTTAAAGCCCAACCAAAAACTTGGGTCATTGACCCCCACTTGAGTTTAATGACTCCTGAAACTGGTGACTGCCCTCCCACCGGCACTTCACCCCAACCAGGTTGTCCAACCAATGTGTTCCTGGACACTGTCAGGGACCGCCCTGCTGTGACAACAAAGAAAGAACACACTACTAGAGATGGTCGAATTTTTCAATTTGCTGACTTTGTGAGTTGATTGCAAAGCCCCTGAACGAGGTATCATCACCAAAATGTCTGGAGATGTAGAGAAGGGTTGTGGGGGCATTTGAAAAAAAAAAGTTGAAATTCCGATTTTCTGAATTTTTACTTGACTTTGAACTTCATTTGTGCAACACATATTTGTGTTAGAGACATACTTTCTTTTTAGGAGTATACCCCCAACCCTTCTCTTCATCCCCAGCAAGTTTGGTGCTGATACCATGTTCAGGGGCTTTGCAATTAACTCAAAACACTACACACCAGCGAAACGGGACAAACCATCCATTCCAACCTCGGAACCAAGGACATCAGGGAGGGAGGGAACGTGTCTCCGACGAAAGAGGGCTTCTACTGCCTAGTTTTCTCTCCAGCCCCACCCACCGCCAACGTCACTTACTCTTGATGCGCCGATGCTCTCCTCTTCCCCGTCAGGCCCCCCGACGCTCGGTGCCCTGACTGGCGGTGGGTCATTTAGTTTACAGCCGGGCTTTGAGAGTCATTTCCAGAAATTGGAAGCCCCCATACAACTTTTTAAAGAAATGTCAGGAATGTTTGTGGTTGCTTTCCTATGTAGTTTGAATTTGGTATATGCCCAGTGGGGACTGATTAATTGTAATATAAATATATATTTGGAGTATGTAATGAGCGTATAGCACAAGTCCTAGTGTATTGCTCCCTATCTGTACATTGTAATTGCAAATAATAAATTATTCGTTCATCTCTTGTAATTGTCACGAGTGACCTGATCCTTCACACTCCACTAAGCAAATCATCTAACACGGGTGACGCACGGTAGCCTGCCATCCATCTTGTAACAGAGCGTCCTTGTGTTTTAAGACCGTGCTGAGCATGATGTATAAATTGATGTGTTTGAGTGCTGCGAAATTGGATAGCTGAATGTTTTTACCGATGTCATGTATCATTTGCTGAAGCTTTCTTTCTTTTTTTTTTTCTAGGTAACACTGCAAACACATTTAAGATCGAGCCAGTATTGGGCATCATCACTGTTGCCAAGGAACCAGACATGTCCACCATAGGTCAGTTCGTGCTCTCCGTCAAAGTAACGGACCGTGGGAGTCCACCTCTTTCTGCTGCTGCCATTGTAAGGATTTCATTGTCAATGTCTGATAATTCCAACCCGAAGTTTACACAGAACGAGTACCAGGCAGAGGTTCAAGAAAATGTCGATGTAGGGACGCCGGTTGTGTTGGTGTCGGCGATAAGCCAGTCCACGTTGGTTTATGAGATCAAAGTTGGGAATGCTGAAGGAGCCTTCACCATTAACCCCTACTCTGGAGTTATAACAACTCAAAAAGCACTTGATTATGAGCAGATACCTTCTTACCAGCTGATCGTTCAAGCTACAAACATGGCGGGCATGGCGTCCAACACCACCATCAACATCCAGATACTTGACCAAAATGACAATGCACCGGTTTTTCTCAGTTCCCAATATAGTGGAAGCATCAGTGAAGCAGCCCCAATCAACAGCATAGTTCGGAATGCTGATAAATCCCCATTGGTCATAAGAGCAACCGATTCTGATAGCAACCAGAACGCCCTGCTTGTCTACCAGATCGTGGAATCAACAGCCAAGAAGTACTTCACCGTAGATTCCAGCACTGGTGCCATCCGTACTATAGCCTATCTGGACCATGAAACTATATCATATTTCCACTTCCATGTACATGTAAGAGATAGCGGAAGTCCCCAGCTCACTGCCGAAAGTCCCGTTGAGGTCTCTATTGATGTAAGCGATGTCAATGACAACCCCCCGGTGTTCACAGAAGCTGTATTTGAAACGACACTACTCCTACCAACCTACGTTGGTGTTGAAGTTCTGCAGGTCAGCGCTCGCGATCCTGATTTAGCCATCCCACCAGAGCTAAGTTACAGCTTAACCGAAGGAAACCTAAATCATTTTATAATTGACTCCACCAGTGGAGTGATTACCGTAAAAAACAGCAGTTTATCCAAAGATCACTACATGCTAATGGTCAAAGTATCGGATGGCAAGTTTTACAGCACTGCCATCGTGACCATATTGGTGAAGGAAGCCATGGACAGCGGCCTACATTTCACTCAAGATTTTTATTCTGCGTCCATAGCGGAAAACACCACCAATATTACTAAAATTGCTGTAGTGAATGCAGTGGGTCACCGCCTCAACGAACCAATAAAATATACAATATTGAACCCAGGCAACAAATTCAAAATCAAGTCAACGTCCGGAGTTATTCAAACGACAGGAATCTCCTTTGATAGAGAGAAAGAGGAGGTCTATGAGCTGGTAGTAGAAGCGAGTCGGGAACTAGATCATCTCCGTGTGGCACGGGTCGTGGTAAAGGTTAATATTGAAGATATAAATGACAATGCCCCGGTTTTTGTAGGTCTTCCATACTATGCAGCTGTACAGGTTGATGCCGAACCTGGGACGCTCATCTACAAAGTAACTGCCATAGACAAGGACAAGGGAAAAAATGGAGAGCTGACTTTTTATTTGGAAGATGACTACGGCCATTTTGAAATCGACAGGCAGAACGGTAGTGTGACTTTGATGAAAACCTTTGACTCGGACATTTCGAACTTGGAGTACATTCTAATTATAATTGCCAAAGACCTTGGGGATCCTTCTCTGTCCGCTTCCATTGAGCTTCCGGTCACCATTGTCAACAAAGCCATGCCGGTATTTGATAAGGCTTTCTATACGGCCACCGTAAATGAAGACGTTGAGATGAACTCTCCCATCTTAAGCATCAATGCCACAAGCCCAGAAGGACAGGGCATCATCTACACTATTATCGATGGAGATCCTTTCAACCAGTTTAATATAGATTTTGATACTGGGGTGCTAAGTGTGGTGGGCCCATTGGATTTTGAATTGAACCCATCCTTTAGGTTGACTGTACGAGCCAGTGACTCGCTTACCAGCGCACGGGCTGAGGTTAACGTTGACATCAGCGTCAGCGATGTTAATGACAACCCTCCAGTGTTCCAGTTTCCATCGTACAATGCAACCCTTTCAGAAAGTTCTTTAATTGGGACTCCAGTCCTTCAGGTTGTCGCCATGGATGCAGATTCAGACAATAATAAAATTATCAGGTATCAGATCGTTCAGGACATGTTCAACAACACCGACTCATTCCATATTGATAGCACAAGTGGTTTGATACTCACGGCTAGGCTACTGGATCATGAGGTGTCACAGCAAAGCATCCTGAAAATCAGGGCAACCGATAACGGTTTCCCATCACTCAGCAGTGAAGTCTTAGTTACCATCTACATAACAGATTTAAATGACAACCCTCCCATTTTCAATCAGTTGATTTACGAGTCTTACGTTAGCGAGCTTGCACCGAGAGGACATTTTGTCACCTGCGTCCAAGCGTCCGACGCAGACAGCACTGACATCGATAGATTGGAGTACAGCATTCTGTCTGGGAACGATCGGATGAACTTTGTTATAGATAGCAAAAGCGGCGTCATCACTCTGTCTAGTCACCGCAAGCAACGGATGGAGCCAATGCACAGCCTCAATATTTCCGTTTCTGATGGGCTGTTTACCAGCACGGCTCAGGTCCACATCAAGATTCTCGGAGCAAATCTCTTCAGTCCCGTCTTTGCTCAAAGCGTTTACGTGACCGAGGTAAGAGAGAACGCTCCTGTTGGAACTAAAGTCATTTACGTCAAAGCGACTGATGGAGATTCGGGAATTTACGGGCAAGTCAGCTACACTATAATAAATGACGTCGCCAAAAATCGATTTTACATTGACTCTTTGGGCCAAATTGTCACAACAGAGAAACTCGACAGAGAGAATCCACTTGAGCAAGACATCAATATATTTCTGCGTGCTTTGGATGGTGGAGGGCGAGCTGCCTTCTGCACCGTTCAGGTTCTGGTGGTGGATGAAAACGACAATGCTCCACAGTTCAAGGCTACGGAATATCGAGCAAGCGTCAAGGCCGATGTCGAGAAGGGCCACCTGGTCACACAGGTCCAAGCCTTTGATGCAGATGATGGAGTAAACTCCAGAATTACATACTCACTTTACAGTGAGGCCTCCGTGTCTGTTGCCGACCTTCTGGAGATCGATCCAGACAACGGGTGGATGGTTACAAAGGGCAGTTTTAACCAGCTGAAAAATACTGTGCTTTCCTTCTTCGTCAAAGCTGTCGATGGTGGAATTCCAATGAAACACTCTCTCATTCCTGTCTACATTCATGTTGTCCCATCAGAAACTGTCCTACCTTCGTTTACCCAACCTCAGTACACTTTCGCAGTACCCGAAGATACAGTGATAGGAACTACCATAGATTCCTTTCAGCTAACCCCCGTCCAAGATGCACTCTTCAGCACAGTCAATGGTGAATTTCCTGAAAACAACAAAGATAACATATTTATCATTGACAAAGACAGCGGCATGTTAAAGCTAGACAAAAAGGTTGACCACGAAACAACGCCAGTGTTCCATTTCAAAGTGGCGGCCAGCGTACCTTTAGATAAAGTGGACATCTTGATAACCGTTGACGTGGAAATCAAGATCTTGGATCTGAATGATAATAAACCATTTTTTGACTCCACCCACTACGAAGCTGTTATAATGGAGGGCATGCCGGTGGGAACCAATGTAATGCAAGTGAAAGCGTTTGATGCGGACTGGGGAGCCAATGGACAAGTCACTTACAGCCTTGTTTCTGAGAGGGAACAAGACAAACTTCCAGAAACATTTACCATTGATTCAAATAATGGTTGGATCAGCACGCTGAAGGAGCTAGACCATGAAAAGAATCCATCTTATACGTTTACCGTGGTGGCGTCTGACCTTGGAGAAACCCTTTCCCTGTCAACTTCTGCCATTGTTTCCGTAACCATCACCGATGTCAATGACAACAGTCCAGTCTTTGAGCAGGAAGTGTACAAAGGATCTATAAAAGAAAGTGATACTCCGGGAGAGGTGGTGGCAATACTCAGCACTTGGGACGATGACACCTCCGATATTAATCGACAAGTCAGCTACCATATTACAGGTAAGACTTTATATTTTACTCCAATAGATTTAACAACTATGTAGTGCCGGGTCCTCTTCGATTGCACACAGGTAGACTTGATGGTTTAGTAAAACAAAAGGACATCTAAACGAAATCTGACAGAGAAATCTAAAGAAGTACCCTTAGATTTCTACTCGATTTTTCAGCCGGTGGTCGGTTGGCCAAAAAATCTGGTGGAGATCGAAAGCTTAAAGGGCCGCTTAATCGATCTAAGCCATTATGGACATGTCCGTAATTCTTAGATAGGTTTCACACTTTGGACAGGGACAAGTGTCCCCATACAAAGTACGGGTATGTCTCCTCAGCTTCATCGGGGATCCAACAGGGCTCCGATGGGGCTGAGGACACACAACCTGTCTGCAGCGGTTCTCTGAAGCTGTTGAGCCAGGGGAAAGGGGGGGGGAGCACCTCCCTCTCCATTCGTGCTGTTACAGTGAGCAGCCTCAGTGACCTAGCAGCCTCAGTGACCTAGCACCCTTTGCTCACAGCCAAGGTCTCAGCACATGTCCGTCAGGTCCCCCTAGCTGCTTGGGATGCCGTCAGGACCCAAGTAGCTAGGGGGACCCAATGGGCATGTGCTGGCACACAGAGGGTGCCTGAGCAATGTGACCCGGCCGATTGACCATGCGTGATGGCGGTCAATCAGACGAAAAAATCGTGTCTCAATCTAAACCTGTATGGGGGGCTTATGGCACACTTTGTCTTAAATCAAAGTGCAGCAATATGTTTTCTTACAAGCATTGTCAGTTGATGTTGCCGGATCTTGGCAGCTTGGTAATATAGTATACATCAAGATTAGACAGCGCAGAACGCAGCGTTCTCCCGTTATTCATCGCACCTGGACGCTTTGTAGAAGTTGGCAAGCCACATGTTAATTTGATCTGGAGTAACGGGCCGGGGCTCTGGAATTCCTGCATAGTGCAAGTGATGAACTGTTTAAGTTTTGGCTTCCAGCGATGGCATAAACAGATTGCACGGAGTGTATGTAAATAACGGGAGGTAGGACTGGTACAATCAGGATTGGAATTTGGCCTCCGGGGGAAAAGGTTCTGTAAAGTAATCCGTGTTGTGATGTCTGTTATATGCTTGTGATGACAACTAACGGTACACATGTTAACCGGGGGCTCCCCCGGCCTGTCAGCGACACGCCAATGAGAGCGCCAAGGTTAAATGGGTTTTTTAAACACAAGCCCGGCTTTCATTGGAGGCCTGTTTCTCATTCTCTGTTGGTACAGTTAGCTTTAGGCCAGTGGAGTACCGAAAGGGGGCACTTGGCAGGGCTTTTCAACAGCTGCCACCTCACACTCCCACAGCCTGGCTTGAGGCGATGCTAAGCCAAACATCTCAACGCACACTTCCACCAGCGGTTGGCACAGCATCACTCTGCGCCATCTCATTTGGGTAATGTTTACTCATTAAGTAGGAGAGCGAATGGAGTGCACCATAACGGAATTATTTTCGTGTAGGTGCTGAATAATCTCCTCCATCCACTTCAGTTCCAGTTTTGAATATTATTTGGACAATTTGATAATGTTGGGTTATTATTGTGGTCTTCTCCTTACTTCCTGTCCTGTGATACCTTTTGTACTGTCATGGCATCACCTCAAAAGGGGGTAGTCTCCTATAATGCAACGGGCCATGGTGCCCTGGGGCGCTTAGGAGATATAAGGGAGAGTCAGCGGGGAAGAGCCTGAGGGAGTAGGCACAACTGGAAGTGCTACCCACTCTCTGACTAGATAGGTACCCTAACACGGACTCAGTCTGTTCCGGTGTGCGGGGCAGCTGGTAAACGAAATTGCATGCATTGCATACCTAAGCCCCAGTTGTGAGTACTCCAGGTTACCGCCTATGCCCACCAGTGTCAGGGTTCCAGTGGTGTGACACATTGCCCCAAACTTGTGGAGCATACCAGCGCTACAGTGGAGACACGCATGGGACTCCCTTCTCGCAGCACGGCAGTGCCGACCGGTTGGACAACCAAGTACCACCTGGTGTTGGCCCTACTTCTAATCCGCATCCCCACTCCATTAGCGGGCCTTGGGAACTTGCCACTAGTTTAGAATATTCTGGGACCAAACTCTTGTTGTGTTCACTTAGTGTTTGTTTTTGCTGATGCCCGTTGGGCTTTTCTCAAATTGTTTGGTTACTAACAATACAACAGTCCTAGTCTGGAATAAGGTTATTCAAGTTAAGCCGCCTCCTGTCATCGGTTGATTTCTGAACCTTACACCTTGACTGTCCCCAAGCGTGCCGCTGTGTTTTGAGTGTCTGTTGCCAACAGTGCCCCAGCCTGATTTCTGTCAGTGTCACGGGTGAACCACGAGTGGACCCACCGTACCATCAAAACAAGCATAAACCAGGGAGCAGATTCTAATGAGCCCCCCGGTATTCACCAGAGCATTCCGCAAGGAGTGGTGAAACTTTGCTGCGGGGAGCCCCCAGGTTGCGGTTCCTAGCTACATTTACATGGCAGCGGCTGACAGCAGGATATCCAAAGCGATGTTTTAAGATGGCAGGCATAGACGTAGTCAGACCAGCGATAGGGCAGGTGTCAAACGGGGTGGTCAAAGATGGTCCAGGGGTCGGTAACGATAAGGCAATAGGAAGAAGCAGAACCTGTGGATCAGAGACATGAAGAACTCTTTGTTCTGGCAACTTCCTGTTGCCTCAGACTTCCTTATAAACAAGGTCAGGTAATCTGGTTGGACAGGGCTCCAGGTGTGAGATAATAAGTGGTAACCGGTATCCTCCAGCAGAGGGAGCAGGAGCCACATCATGTGCCGCAATCTCTTCCACCAGCAGAGGGAGCAGGAGCCACATCATGTGCCACAATCACTTCCACCAGCAGAGGGAGCTGATCTATAAAAAGGTCCTGGTCCTCTGAGGTTTTGGAGGAGACACAGCAGAACTGGTAGAGGGCGCCACTGCAGTCACAGATCGCTTGGTGACACCGCCATCTGTGACATACAGAATGATATAAGCTTGTGTATGTTTCCAATATAGCAGTGGATTTCAATACAGAAATGGAATTTATTGATTATCTATTGAAGAATTCTTAATGTCTTTTACCTCAAGTCATGTCACCACTTACATGAGAATATAACGATTTACAGTAATGGACTTTGTGGTACAGTGAATAAAAACATACCTGTAATAAGTAATTGAAGAAGGTCCCTCTCAGCCCTCTTCTCTCTTTGACTCTGATAATGCGCAACATGGGGCTACCAGATGAGCATGACACTCTGAGCGCCAGGTAATTCCCTAATCTCGGCTCTCCATTGCAATCTACCCAGACTAATTTTCCCATAGAAAACCATTATAAACGCTCCCAGTGGCCATTTGCAATATTGCACCCTGAGTTAACCCCGAGAAGATCTTTAGATTTTTAATCCAGAATCTCATGATATGGTCTATGGATTGCCATGTGGTCACCCTCATTCATGGTAGCAGTATATGAAATCATCTCCTATAGGTGAAGAGCGTCAAGATCAACTGAAGATAAACTGGACCGAACATTATACTTTATAACGGGGTGTGTTTACAAATGTTTTCATATAACTTCAAATTAGAAAAATTGGAAATTTGAATAAACAAATAATTTATGAAAACATTTAGAAAGAGACCCCTGAGTGTTTACCACCACAAACATTGCCCACTCTTAATGTTTCTTGTAGAGGAACCGTATATCCCCGTCATCTTTATAGCTTGCTTTATGTAGCGTCCCCGTGTGAGATAAATAGTGATGGATAATTAATTTATACCTCATAAAGTTTGTCCTTCCCACCACATAATTGTTTGAAATGCTTATAATTCTTTCTGTTAATTACCTTAATTAATGACTGCTATATGTTTTTTTCGTACATAAAATCCTGTAGGGGAGGGAGGGGGGTGATTTAATTACTTTTTTTATTTTTGTCCTATAATGATGATGATCAATGTCATTGGTTGACAATACGATCATATCCTATTGTCATCCAACAATAGAATAAAGAAATACCGTATTTTTCGGACTATAAGACGCATCGGACCATAAGACCCACACAGTTTTTAGGGCAGGAAAACCAGAAAAAAAAAGATTTAATAACAGTTTTAACCATTCAATTGCGGATAAATGCAATGAATTGTCTCATGGCATGCAATATTCCATAGTTCGTAGCCAGAAGGTGGTCACTGAGCAGTAGGGTGGGGCAGTACACTCTCAGCGAGACTGTCCAACTCACTTCACACTGATCGGTCAGGGAAGGGGGGGGGGGTGTGGCTGCGACTGTCTTCCTGCTCTGCTCTCCTCCTCCCGATTTTACTGATTCTGTGTCCATCGGGGCAGCAGAGTAATTGCTGTTCCCACCGGGACAGAAGAAGATAGGATAGATGCAAATTCATCTATACTTTCTCTTCATTGCCTAGCCAGTTATAGGCTGCATAGGCAATTACACAGTTCAGATGGGGAAACCGGACATGCGGCTGGCATCTCACTCTGAAGAAGTGGACGCGGGGGGGTCGCACATTCGGGTCCATAAGACGCGACCAACTTTTGCCCCCAAATTGGGTGTGCAAAGTGCGTCTTATGGTCCGACAACAGTTAATACAGAAATATAAGGGAAAAAAAAAATAAATAATATACCGTAATAAGATAATATTCTGAATGTTTGAGGTCGCAGGAGGAAGTGAAATCGAGAAGAAAGAAAACAGCTTCAAGGCAGAAGATGTTAATGTAAATTTATTTGTCCCGGAAGTGTGCTGTTGTTAGAACAACATGGGAATAGGACAATGAGATGCACATGAGTTAGAGCGTACATAGGTAGTTTAGGCTTACTAGGAGTATATGTGTATTCTGTCAATGTCAAAGTTGTCTCAGTCGACTCGTCTTCCAACCAGTTGACTTCTCAAATACTGTTCTTGTGAACTGGTGTAACATTGTGGTTAGGGTGGTAAAGACAAAATAACTGGCATCTCTCAATGTTCTTGTTGTTGGAGATGATTATGTTGTCCTTATGCATTGGTACTGTGATCCCTGATAGAGTGTCCCGATTTGTGCAGATGGTTTCCCACTTTGCTTTCGGGGCTTGCCCTGCGTGAGGTACTTTCAGAGTTTAGAGAGGTTTTTTTATGATGTACCCTAGACCAGCATTAGACACGATGTTTTTTCATCGCACGTCTACGGGATTGAAAATCGTGTCCATTCATTTCTCTATGGACATATTTGTTTGTTTGTATAATGGACATGGAATTTGAGGACATGATGATTGATGCCATGAGTAGAATGTAATATAGGTAATTCAGGCTTACTATGGAGAGTGCTATGTCATTTTGTCATTGTCAAAGAGGTTGCAGGTTGACTCATCTACAGACTGAGGGTTATGGTCTTTCAACAGTTGACTTCTCAAATACTGTTTCTGCTTGTGACCTGAGTGTGATGTGGTTAGGGTTAGGTTTTAGACAAATAAAATAACTGGATTATCGTTATGTGTTCTAGCTTTGAGAACGCTTATAAGGTTCTTAGACGTTGTGCTTCCAGTTTCTCCACTTTGGGGATGCTCTGCGCAGGGCCGCCGTCAGGGGGGGGGCAGGGGGGGCAGGGGGGGCCCGACGGTCTAGCCACGTAGGGGCCCCTGGATCAGCACAGGCGCTCTGCTCATGCCCAGCCGGGACTGCCATGTGTACCATGTGTTGCCGGGCCAGGCGGGCTGATATGCTGCCGCACCGATCAGGGCAGCATGCCAGGGGTGGGGGGGTGGTTTGTATTGTATATATGGGGTTGTGTATCTATCTCTGCTAGCACCCCCTCAACAAGTCCCTCCTACCATGTTAGCCGGATGTTTGTTGAGCTGTGTACGGGCCCCATGATTTCTGACGGGCTCCAATTATCTGAGTGGACCTGCCAATAGGTTCAGAGGTTGTGAAGCACATGTCATTAACATTATCAAACCGTTTTGGAGGGGACATGATTATGGAGGCTTTTTCTTTTACAGATGATACAGTCTGGTATAAGGACGTCTGCTTGTTTGATTGCCACACCTTAGTTTTGAAGACTTTTTACCAACTATTTTTGTCTCCATAGTTGCCCCCCCCCCCCCCCGCCCACCTAGGACCTCCATATTTAGAGGGGCATCGGTGTCCCAGCCCATCAATGGAGCGGCAACTGGGACAGGGAGTGGGAGGGTAGGAAAATGTGTGGTGGTATAGGCATGACCACTCGGGGGATTAAACTAAAGAATGTTTTCCCTAAGATTAGGATTGGGCTCATTTAGGCACAAGCACTTTCTGGCCTTAATAAAGCTCTCTTGAACTCCGGATATAGGATAAAACCTGTCAGAATCAACTCAAGAGAATTAACCTGTTTTGACCTCATACTGTGCCGTCATTTAATTGGACTGTACTGTTTACATACTTTAGGTTCCCACATAGGTCATTAATCGCCTCACGCTTGCGATTTTCATTGTGCGCGGTAATAGTGGTTGATCACATACATTCAAATAAATGGGCTTGTCTCGACGCTGATGGCCCTAATGCATGGCCGCGATTGGACCCACGATCAGAACCGCTTTTTTCATGCACATGCCCATAGACAAGAATGGGCGAGATTTTTGATTAGGGTGGAGGTAATTTTTTTAATAATGGAGGCGTTTTTATAAAAAAAATTGCAGATGAAGATCGTCTGGTCAATTGTGCCCGATTACGCGAGCAATCGTGGCTGATTATCTATGTGGGAACATAGCCTAAGGGAGCATATTAGTTTCAGCTATTAGAAGATTGGGAGCTGCATCCCATGGGTATGATTTAAAAACAAAATGTAACAACAATTTTTTACCCCATTCCTTGACTGGAATTGACCTAAATAATTGCATCAAAAGTACCAGAGGTTGGCCACCTCCCTTGGGTTGTTTATCCATTTCCTAACTCATACTTTTTTCGGGGATGTGGCATAGTGCTACTAGCCTTAGGGTCTCATTTTTGCATTTATTTTATTATAATTGCCTTATAATTGGTGTTGAGATTGATTATTCGATTTTTAAATATTTAGCTGAAATATAATTTAACGTATATTTACGAATATATCATCGGATATCCACCGCCATCGTGATTCTTTCTGATTCAATTCATTGCAATGGATTATATCATTTTGATGCAATTTTTTTGGACAGAAATTACGAATATTCTCCCAGTCGAATATCTGAGCTTCATTGACTTGCATGCATTGCGCATATTTGATCACATTGCGATTTTTAGATTGTGATCCATGTCCACAAATGCAGATATTCTGGATTACGAATATCGAAATGAATATATCATTATGGGTATTTGCGAAATTACGCGAATTTGAATATTGCCTAGTCACTCATCCCTACTTACAATGGGGCACTTATTTACACTTCTAGGTCATCAGAGTCTTCCTTCACATTACTGATGTGACCAGCAGCTGTCAGAAATCATGGGGCCCGGTACAGCAAACATGTCCGGGCCCCATGGCAGGACTTGTTGAGCGGAGCCTGATCGGTGCAGCAGCCTATGAGCCCGGACTGCCGGCAGCACATCGTACACAGTGGCGGTCTGGGCTAAGTGAGCAGAGGCTGCTGTGCCGATACGGCGCCCCTACGTGCTGACCGTCGGGCCCCCCTAGCTGCCCGGGACGGGAGTCTCCCCTGTCGTCCCCTGACAGCAGCCCTGGATGTGACATGTCACATGGTTCACACAGCATACACCAAGGCCCAAGGTGTCAGAGTGGTCAGGCCTTAGGCATTCCCCCTAGACTGCCTCAAAGCCAAGCACCGTAGGAGTAGAGAAAGACCTAAATATCAGGGGCACAGCAGTGTCTTGTTCAGCCCATTTCGGTCAGGCTTGCCATGCCAATAAAGATGGAGGCCAGACATGTCTCATCAAAGACCTTCACATGCTGCAGAAAGCCCACCAAATTCAAGGTCACAAGTGTCAAGAGACGTTCAGTCACATGGTTCACCCAGCATACACCAATGGGCTGCACTTACCAGGACTCAACAGTATCTAGCCCTCGCCAGATAATCCATATTATATAAGGTTCAACAGGTTTGACCTGTAAGTGGCATATGAAAGCGAATATTGAGCGGAATCAACCATCAGTAGGGTTGGTGACCCCAAATCAAACTTAAAAACAATATCTTTTTCAAAAAGGTTAAACTTGAAAACATCCAAAACCCTAAGCTTGCTTGCTCTATACCACAAAACAAAGAGCATGCAAGCTTCATTTTTTTTTAATTTCCCCACATTCTCCCCCTCCTGTGACTACTACAAAGTTTGCTATGCATCATTATCACTCTCTCCGGAGCACCTTCTGCTTTTAAAATAAAAGGTAAAATCAATACAATTATTCCAGCGAGTTACCGAAATGTAGCGCACTTAGCAGTGCGGCAATACTTATGTCACATTGTAATGATACATTCCATCATTTTTACATCATAAGGAAGGTTTACTAAAACCAATAATAATTGTAAGTATAATGAGATCCACTTGGTTTGTTTTAATGGTGATTACTAAGGAAAATGATATTGTGCCTTTGATATAGCTAAATGAATAATGGGCGCCGTAGTCAGGGGATTGAAGTTACCATATTCCAAGTGAGTAATTCAGGAGCGGAATCTGTATGATATTTAATCAGCAATGCTATAAAAAAATTGATTAAGAAAAGTAAAAATCTGGTTTTGTGAGTTTTACTATGTGTTTGGCAGTTACTAAAAAAAAAAAAAAAAAGACATTGGGATATTGTTTTAGTTAAGGCTAACTCATTCCAGAACTGCTGATTATGAAGGAACCAAACTTATAAAATGATTAATCAAGTAAGCAATAGAGGGTTCTTGGCAGTGCAGTTTCTAGCCTTTCAGGGCCCTATGCAAGGTCGTGCTTCAGGCCCCCTGTTGAGGGGGGTGCTGATGTTGGAGCTGCTGACTGGAGGGGTACATACCACACCTCCTTCCTCTTCTTCTTCTCCTTACCCTATCCCTACCCACTCACGATGTTCGGCTCTGCAAGGGGAAGGAGCGCGTGTCAGGGAAGGAGGGTGCCGGAAATCTGGTCTCCAGGGCCCTATGTGCAAAGCAGGAGAAACGGCCCTGGTTCTTGGTAGTAGGAACTATATGCATCAACCTCATTCCTCAACTCTAGTGCTAAACAGATATGATTTAAGAGCAGAATGGGAAATAGGGACAGAGACTTAAGGTGCATGACCAAGGAAGGAGGGTGCCAGATAAGTGGTCACAGGGCATATTCGGCAAAATGAGAGAAACAGCCCTGGTTCTTGATAGTAGGAACTATATGCATCAACCACATTCATCATCTTTAGTGCTTAACAGATATATATTTAAGGGGCAGAATGGGAAATAGGAACAGAGACATAAGGTGCATGACCTAGGTCTGTTGGTGGTAAAAGAAAAATGTAAAAATAATGTACTCACTAAAATGGTGTTCCAAGGTGCAGGCGTAGCGAGGAGTGGTCTGGGGTACAGAGGCAGGGGATGCTATATGTCTCTCAAGCAGCGTGGATACCAGGATAACATCACTTCCTGGTTATGAATGACATCACTTCCTGTTTACTGGTGCTTTAGGGTTGCTCCTCATGTCCCTGTTCCTATCTGTGTTTTACAGGTGGGTCATACCCCTGTTTGTGTGTATATGCACACTACCACGCAACTTCATCACCCACCCCTCATGCTGACCTATTTAACATTTTAATTCATACATTTTACCCTGTGAGTTTTACCAGGTTCTTTAAACCACCTAATGGTCGTTCTGGCCTCTAACCAGTCACTGCAACTGTGTGATCACTGCTGACAATTGTGCACAACTTTATCCCATTTTATCATAGGGATCTGTTCCTCATTTCCTACTAAACTATGAGAAAGTGTCTATATACTTCAACATTTCAGATATCTTGAAGCCGTCAAACCCATTACCACACTTTGCCATAACATATTTAACCTCCTGAGCGGTTAGCCCGAGTTATATAGAGGAGAGTTTATTTACTATCAATACTCGCCCTGAAACAACCTTGGGTATACTCATCTGTCCGGAGGGAGCCTAGGGTGTCCCTCTGTTACGCCTGGGCTTGGGGGACGAGACAGGCTAAGCCCATTTGCCGGAGGTAGGGA
>CM070033.1:3960650-3972707 GCA_036250615.1 Ptychadena robeensis | reverse complement strand
GATCGATGTTATGTGCGGCCCTTTAGTGACGCCGAGGGCCGCACTTGTGGCCCTCCATATGCACTCAGTTGCCCACCACTGGTTTAATCAATTCCTTCTCTCCTCATCCCCCAGATATTTGCGTTACTGCATTGATCTCCTGAGGAAGCGAATGGTTCGCGAAACGTGTCGAGACGCAAATGTTAATGTATTATCTCCATGGATTGAACATGTGGAGAAACCAGTTGAACGTTGGACACTATTAAATATTATAATTTCTATACCTGATTCATCCCTCTTGTATGATAACATTGTTATAGCTGCCTTTAAAATCCCTACACCTGCCTCTTCACTAAAATGAGGGAGTAGAGACGTAGAAATAGTTTTTGGTTTTTGTATATTGTTGGGATGATTGCACTTTATATGGGATTGCGAGACTATCCTTGTAATCCATAACGCAGTGGAAACCTAGCCTTAGCTAGCTGTATGTGCTAAGAGAAGGAGGAGGCTTGTACGCAGCCAAGGAAACACAATAGAGACTGAAGAGCCACATGCGGCTCCGGAGCCAATGGGTTGCAGACCCCTGGTCTAGGAGGTGCCATGTATTGAATAGGAAAGTGAGGAAAAGCGGTTGCCAGATGGTTTAGGGAAAAGCAGTAGATGGGGAGGTAAAATTGAAAAGGTAGGTTTCCATTTGTTGTATGAAGGTATAAAAAGTGGGTCTAATATGAGAGTTACAGGGAGTTTACACAGCGCATTCTTAATGCATAATGGAGTCAAAGCCTTCTAGTAGATGTGGGCAGGGCCTAGCTGGACCATTTCACAGGGGCCCCTGTGTTCCCTGAAAGCATCAGAGCTGCTGCTAACAAGAAGCAGCACTAATGTCCATAAGCGGGGTGGGAAGTTAGGACAGAGAGTAATGTCCCCTCCCTCCTAACCTTCTCCACATCATCATCACAAGAAAAAAAAAATAGGAGGCAGGGGACATTACACTAACCTGAACGTACCAGAAGTAATGTCACAGAGTGCCACTTTCAGTATTTGGAAATCCAAAGTGACACTCCGCACCGGCACTTCCTTGCTCAAAATACAAGGATTGAGAATCATTGCAATAGAGGATGACATAACGCCTCTGGAGAAGTTGATTCTCAACTAATATTATTATCATTCAAGTCCCAAGACATCGACCCTAAACATAAAGCCAGGGCAACAATGGAATGGTTTAAAACAAAACATATCCATGTGTTAGAATGGCCCAGTCACAGTCCAGATCTAAATCCAATCGAGAATCTGTGGCAAGATCTGAAAACTGCTGTTCACAAACGTGGTCCACCTAATCTGACTGAGCTGGAGCTGTTTTGCAAAGAAGAATGGGCGAGGATTTCAGTCTCTAGATGTGCAGAGCTGGTGGATACATACCCTAAAAGACTGGCAGCGTGAATTGCAGCAAAAGGTGCTTCTACAAAGTATTGACTCAGGGGGCTGAATAATTACGCACACCCCACTTTGCAGTTATTTATTTGTAAGAAATGTTTGGAATCATGTCTGATTTTCCTTCCACTTCTCACGTGTCACCACTTTGTATTGGTCTTTCACGTGGAATTCCAATAACATTGAGTCATGTAATGTGACAAAATGTGGAAAAGCTACTGTATATAGCGCCAACATATTTCGCATCGCTGTACAATACATTAGAGTGGAGATACAACACATTATAATACACACAGGTACAGGTTATGGGGCAGGAGGAGTAGAGGACCCGGCCCGGACGGGCTTACAATACACAGTACAGGGTGACCAGATCCTCTGTTGAAGTGATTTTTTCATATTCTTCATTTCCATTCCATATGAACTAACCGTTGACTGACAAATCTTTGTAAACTGTAGATAAACTCAACTGTAGTTGAACTCTTTTTTTCAAAAATATTGATTATAAAATGTGTCTTCCAGGAAAACAAACCCGTTGGAACAAGTATTGTACAGCTGGTGGTCACGGACAAAGACTCCTACCACAACGGCCCCCCATTTGCGTTCACCATATCAAGTGGAAACGAAGGCGGCAGATTCCATTTGGACCAGTCTGGAGTCCTGCGCTCTTCTGTGGTTTTCCAGCATACCTTCGCTAATGACCATCTTCTCACTGTACAGGTATGGAATGGTTTACTGAAATCGTCCATGAAATCTTTTTGTTATCTATTGAAGCCCATCATCGGACAACCTTTTTTTTGTATTGACTGTGGAAAAAAGATTTGAAGTCCGTAGGAATTTAGATGAGCAGAGATGGGTTCTGTGGTATTGGATCTTCAGGTCATGATCTTTTGTGGAACTTAAGATATAGTGTTTTGGACCATACAATACAACACAAGTTGGTGTTTCATGCAAGAGTTATGAAATAAATAAACCCAACATCAAAAGTCTACCTATTGGTAGAGTCAATGGGGCTTGATAGAGTCTTGGTAGAGTCAGAGCCCCAGTCAAGCGGGGACAAGGGGGCACTCCTGTCTTGAGCTCGATCATCTAGTGGGGGCCCGTTGGTCCATTCCCCGCTCTGTGCCATTTGTTGCCCATACTGCACGCCGTATCCTTACCAAGTATGGGGCCCCGAAATTTCTGATAGCGGCCCTAGGTAGAGTCAATAGAGCTGTATGAAGAGCACTCTTCAGAGGTGCTCTTCATACAGCTAAATCACCAATGGTTTTGGGATGCTGTAGGTAGCAATGATGGAGGTAGCTTCCACATCATAATCTTCTGTGTAGACAATTTCAACAATTTCAAGTTAATTGCAAAGCCTTAGAGCATGGTATCATCACCAAACATGCTGAGATGTAGAGAATGGTTGGGGTATACTACAAAAAAAAGTATGTCTCCAACACAAATAGTTTTTGCACATATTACGTTCAAAGTCAATATGTGGTCCTTAAACTAAGCTAAGAAAGATGATAGGTAGTTGCGCACAACCTTCAGCAGTGATTACACAGCTATAGTGATATCAGTAGCCAGAAAGGCCCTCAGTGGGTGTATGGGGCCTGAGCAAGGATCACAGAGTAAAATGGAATCAGTATGAGGGATGGGTGTTTAAGTTGTGTGTAGGTGTGCAGCTCTCAAAATGGAGGAGTGTGGCCCCCTGTAACAGACAAATAGGAACAAGGACAGGGGCGCACAACCTAGTACAACAAATGGTTAAATAATGCGGAATTGGATAAGATGAAACAAATTGAAACAAAATGAGACAAAACAACAGACAAGATACTCACATTGAGAGAGGTTTACAAGGGTGGATCTCTCAGGGCCATGTGCTTTCCAGGATGACCTCACTACCTGGTTGGGGATGAGATCGCTTCCTGCTTACAGATACTGGGGGGTTAACAGGAACAATGGGACTCGTTTCTAGTGGAGGCTCTTTTTCAACGATATGTGACCCTCCAAGCCTGTTTATCTGGACCTCCAGCAGTTTCCCAATGTGTCTCCTGTTTGGAAGAGTTAAGCTCCCCATACACCTTTAGATCACTCCATGCAATTTTCTTTAGACCTACCAACAACTATGTAGTGCAGGGTTCTCCCTGATAGAATACACAGTGATTGGAAGGTATAGAAAGCTCCTCATATTACATGCTTTTGGTAGAACAAAAGTTGGTTTTGGTAGAACAAAAGCCTTAAGTTACTAATCCTGAAATTTTTTAGGGTTACACTACTGATATATGAGACCTGGGGATTCAGAGCAGTGATGTCAGATTTGCATTGGCCCTGCTATCAAAAAGGTTAGTGACCACTGTTTCATTACTCAAATTAGTGATAGGCTGAGACAGTGGGTGGCATGGAGTGATGCTGAAGCAATTTGGAATTCAAATATAAATTTGTTCATGTACCCCCCCCCCCCCAAACTTGACTTCGGCCCCCTGTCAGTCTAAGGTACCATGAACTGGCCCCCCGGTTAGAAAGTTTGAGGACCTCTGTGCTAGAGCAACACTTTTTTCCCCACACCCCTTCTCTACATCTCCAGCAATTTCAGTGATGATACCATGTTTAGGGGCTTTGCAATCAACTCACAAAGTCAACTGGTCGAAAAATTCGACCATCTCTAATCTTCTATGAAGAATGTCATCAGAACACTCTCTATAGCAAGTGATAGTCCTCATCAGTAAATAGAGGGTGGAGCTTAATTGATACACTTCAAGGAACCGGAACTTTGATGAAAACTTTCTTTGGGGTCAAAAATTTGATTCAATAACCAATTAATTTCTGTGATTATGTTGACACAGGTGAGAGATTCCGGGAAACCACCTTTGACCTCTCAGACCTACGTACAAGTAAAAGTCATCGAGGAAAGTGTCCACAAGCCATCAGCCATACCTCTGGAGATATACATCGTCACCATGGAAGACGACTTCCCCGGGGGTGTCATTGGGAAGATTCACGCCACCGACCAGGACATCTACGACGTCCTCTCCTACACTCTGAAGTCGGAGCAGAAGAGCTTGTTCAAAATTAACAATCAGGATGGGAAAGTGATCGCGCTCGGGGGTCTGGATGGGGGCAAGTATACTCTCAACGTATCGGTCAGCGACGAGCGCTATCAGGTGTCGGTGGACGTGACGGTGCACGTGGAACAGTTGATGCAGGAGATGTTACAGAACGCCGTGACCATACGCTTCGAGAACATCTCCCCTGAAGATTTCGTTGGCCTCCATTTGCACGGTTTCCGGCGCACTCTCCGTAACGCGGTCCTGACTCAGAAAGAAGACAGCCTGTATATAATAAGTATTCAACCCGTGGCCGGGACCAACCAGCTCGACATGCTGTTTGCCGTTCAGATGCAAAACGGAGGCTTCTACAGGCCTGCCTATTTGATTCAGAAGCTTTCAAATGCAAGGAGACATTTGGAGAATGTAATTCGGATATCAACAATCCTGGAGAAGAATTGCTCGGGATTGGACTGTCAGGAGCAGCACTGCGAGCAGACCCTGTCCATTGATTCTCACTCGCTAATGACCTACAGCACGGCCAGGATCAGCTTTGTGTGCCCGCGGTTTTATAGAAACGTACGCTGTATATGTAATGGTGAGTAGGATATTTCTAGCTTTTTCCATATAAATGCATATTTTCTGTTCTCTAGCTGCTTCGAGGTTTAAAGCTGAAAACAGCAACTGTTACAGCAACTGTATGGGTCAGGGGTGGCAAAAATTTTCCCCTCCCCAGTGTGCCTAGATGGGTCCAAACATTGCCTTGGGGATAATGCAGTGGCGTGATCACTGTGGGCACATCCTCATGGCGACAACAAACAGTCTATAGAAATTATCTTATTTTAAGTGGAGGAAATTTTAAAAGATAACAACGTCCCTGTCACACCTCACTTATCACACATTATCATAATTAGTGATGGCCAAACTCCCCACGAGACGGAAAGTTCGGCCGCGAACAAGCATGTTCGCCCTCCTTCTCGCCAGCGGACAGTACGGGTGTTCGACCCGCCCTGTTCGCTGGCGCGAAGGAGCCCTCTATTCTTCCTCCGGTGGGATCAGAAGCAGCGAGATCCCGCTGCAGGAAGAATGTTTCACTGAAGACCGGGTAGAGAACCCACTCTTTCAGTGAAAAACCGGCTCGCAAACCCAGATGTGACGTCACTGACGTCACATCCGGTTAACACAACCAGGAACTATGCGTTCCAGGTGCCGTCAGTGACGTCACATCCGGGTTTTCAGATTCAAATTCCCCGCCTAGAAGCGAGAATTTGAATCTGTCCGCGAACGGGCGGACGGCGGACTTTTTTAAAAGTCAGATCCGCCCGTTCGTGGACGGACATGGCCAAAGTTCGGCCATCACTAATCATAAGTGATTCCAGCCATGCATGGAATTGGCACACCTATGGCGGGTCGGCCATTACTGGCTCTTGGTCTGGCCACTTTATCAAATCAAGCCAATGTGGCCCATGAGCCAAAATATTTGCCCACCCCTGGTATAGGTTGTCCAACTATGACCATGGTATCCAGTAGGCACCATACAACTCTGAGCTAAGGGGCTTGTCTATTACTCGGCTCTGCCGGTACAGAACATTGCAATGGGTTTGAAAAAGCATTTTTACTATTACATGCATATAGGAGATAGAAAACTATAAATGGAAAAAGTATGTGAGCCATCATGATTTTTTAAAGAGGTACATTCATTTTTTAAGTTTAACATGTAACTTTATGGATTTGCCCTCACCAGTTCTACCCAGTGGCGGTTTTAAGCTGACCATACACCTTTAGATCTCTCTGTCAGATATCCTTTAGATCTACCAACAACTATGTAGTGCCGGGTCCTCTGCGATTGAACACAGGTAGACTTGATGGTTTAGAAAGTCCCTCATATTACATGGGTTTGGTAAAACAAAAGGAGATCTAAAGGAAATCTGACAGAGAAATGTCTGAAGTGTATGGGGACCCTTAGGCATGGGCAACGTCATGGGAGCTCCGAGGGCTCTCTCTCCCTGTGAGTGAAGATGCCTTACTGCAAGGGGGGGGGGGGGTAGGAGTGGATGGGGGGTGTTGAAACAGAATGGACTCCTAACAGTCTCACCTCACAAGCACCCCCTCCCAGTGACCCGAGATGTCAACCCCAGGGGGGTGGCCATCAGAGGGGGTGCCGATCTCCCTAGGACTGCCTCTGGTACCCATGTATCAGATTGCTTATCTTCGCCTTGCTCAGGTTGTATGTTCCTGTCCAGCATAGACCTACCATAGCACCACAGCCTTTGCCAAGAGTTGAAAAGTAAGACATTAATTCCAAAAAATTATATACTCCAACACATTTCCTGGGGCTTTTTCATGTCCCTTGTACTAGTTGTTTTTATGTGTAGAAAAAGAGCATATTGGAGCATATCCAAAGATGGAGTTTGTGGTAGCTAGGAGATGTTATGACTAGAGATTGTCGAATTTTTTTTTTTTTAATTCAACCATTTCGACAATTTCGAGTTAATTGCAAAGTCCCTGAGCATAGTATCATCACCAAACTTGCTGGAGATGTAGAGAAGGGTTGGGCGGTACACGACAAAAAAAAACTATGGCTCTAACACAAATAGTTTTTGCATAAATTAAGTTCAAAGTCAAGTAAAAATTTCGAAAATCTGAATTTTGACTTTAACTTTGAACTGAATTTATGCAAAAACTACATGTGCTAGAGCATAACCTTTTTCCTGAATGTAAATTAAATGTAAATGTAAATGTAAAGCATTTTCCTGAATGTTCTCACATCCCTTCTCTACATCCCCAGTAAGTTTGGTGATGATATTATGTTCAGGGGCTTTGCAATCAGCTCACAAATTTAGCAAGTCAAAAAATTCGACCATCTCTAGTTATGACCCAATTAATATATATATATATATATATATATATATATCAATTTAACAGAAACAAAGGGCAGAGGTCTACAGTTTGTATGGTAAATGGTCACTATACCCATAAATTCAAAGAATTTAAAACGACATAACTACACACTCCTTTGGCAATCATTAGAAGTGATTGGGGTGGTCCCCCAACAAAAGGGGAATTTGGTGTGACCTTGAGCCATATGTACAGCCAAAAGGATGAAGGGTTTAAGGTGAAAAAATATATATATATCTACAACTTTATTCAGTTTACATATAAAGGTGTAAAGGTAAACACCTAAAATAATTTTTTTCACCTTAAACCCTCTTGATGTTCATCCTTTTCGTTTTACATCTATGGCTCAAGGTCACGTCAAATCCCCTTTTTGTTGAGGGCGGGCCACCCCAATCACTTCTAATGATTGCCAAAGGAGTGTGTAGTGTACAGGACGCCAGGGATGGGTCCTGAATGGGGTATATGTATCGCCCATTTTTGGTCTGTGTACCCCTTTAGGTAACCCCTAGGATGCTGGATGGACACAGTCCAGGATTTGAATAGCAGTCTGTGGACTGCAGCTTGTTAGATTGCTAACAGGGCCTGGATTGTGAATAGGCAGGATGGTTGGGAGGGCCTCCTATTCACCCCACCCAGCACCTGTGGGTGTATGTTGGCTGCACAGCCATCTTATAGCCAGGCCAGATCTTATAGCCAGGTCTGGAGGACAGACAAGGCTGAACTGCTTCCCTCTAAAGAGGGGATGACCAGTGGTTTTGGGAAACCCTCTCCCCACGTGAGCATTACCGTTACTTTCTTGCCTTTGTTGGTTTTGATGAAGCACTATTGTTTTTGAATAGCTGAAGCCAAGCCAAACTTTTATTTTGGGGCAAAATAAAGCCTTGATGATCGAACAGAAATTGAATTCCGGTGTGGTGACTGTGAACCCCGGACCCCCCAAGTTCACAGTTTTTCAGTTCCTGTTGTGACTGTAGAAAGGAAATTTCCCTAGTCAGAAACAAACAAACTTTAAAGCTCTATATCCATTTTATCCTCCCATCATCAAACTGGTAACATTACTTTCTAGCTTTCCGGACGTCATGGGGATTTGTTGAGCTAATTCATCTCTTCCTAATTTGCCGTTTCTTAATTTGCGGTTAGGATAAGCGGTAATGGGCAGGCAGAGTGTAGGACTCTTTGTTCTTGACTTGAGTTTTTGTTATTTTCATTTCCAAAAAAGAAATAGCAGCTTTAGGTACCAAACCAACAATGGGCCAAGGGGCGTCGGGCCGTATCTCGGTCTCACAGTATCACAAAGGAGGCTTCGTCGCGAGGCTCTTAGCGTGTTGAGTTTTGCAGCCAAGTTGCTGTAAAGTTAATACCGGGTCCCTCGCTGCCAGCATCGTGGTTTAAGAACTTCTATAACCCAAGAAGCTTGTGTAATTGTTGTTCTACGGATGATTACAGGGTTTGGTATTTTTAGAAAATCACGGTAGCTGTCTTGGTATAATTACATAGCGCTTAGGAGGAGCAGGTCTAACCATGAGGACTGTATACACAGGAGCTCCAGCTGGGGCGGTTTTGTTCATCAATCATCCAACTCGCTGAGGCGGGGAAGGAGGGCGACCCTCTCTTTTTTCGACCAAGATCCTAACTATAGGTTCCCATTGAAAACAAATTAAAGAATGCATTAGCCTTCCTCACTGAAAGGATCCCGGCGGTGCCAAACTGGTGTTTAGTGTACTTACCAAAACAATGGTTTCCTCGCGGACACTAATTAGAAGAGCGAAGCCTCCTTTCTGTGGAGTTCCCTTTTCGGTGCTCCATGACTCATGTTTTGAAACACGAAGCCTTCTACATTCCTGTCATAGTATTATGACATTGTTTAATTGCTTAAAATTCTTACTCGTATTAAATCTCGGTCCTGTGACACTCACGGCGTCGTTCAGTTTGTTTGACTTCATCTGCAATATTTGACCTTCTTAACTGGGTCGTGAATGGAATAATGTTTTGAGCCAGAGTTAAAAGATTGATTTGGTTTCAACCCCACGGTATTCATTATTCTTCCTTATACCGACCTTTTCAGCTGTTTTATGTTTTTGAAAGTAAAAAAAATGTTTTGGTACCACAAGTGACCTAATGCAGTAGTTCCCTAACTTTCCTTGCATCGCCCCCGTTTCCATTTAGGAACATTATCGAGCCCCCCCTCCCCATTTAAACACAGGTTCAGAATGAGGGCGTGCGTCCCCCCTGGAATATTTTCGCGTCCACCTAGGGGGCCCACACCCCAGTTTGCGAACCACTGACCTAATGTGACCCTACTTCTTCCATGATTTTGATGTAACTTTGGCTATATTTACAAGGAATCCGCCTAGGGGGCCCTGCCCCCCAGTTTAGGAACCACTGACCTAATGTGACCCTGCTTCTTCCTTGATTTTGATGTGACTTTGGCTATGTGTCCAAGGTGTCTGCATGTTAGGACAGTGGTTTTTAACCTGTGGGTTGGGACTGACTCGGGGGGCGAACAACCCTTCAGTGGTCGCCATATTCACTGAGGTAGCAGCACTGATGCCCACAAGAGGGGTGTGAAGTTAGGAGGGATGGGGCAGTACTCCAGTGTCTCCTTACTAGCCCCTACATCATTTGCACAAGCAGGGTGGGAAAATAGGAGGGAGTAGACATTACACTTATGGCGTCAAGGAGTGTCACTTCCTGTATTTAGAATGCGGAAATGACACTTTGTGACCTCTCTTCCAAGGTTGCGCATCTAAACAGGTTGAGAACGACTGTGTTAGGACATATGTGGGCATCCTGTAATGCATTCATTGAGGCATGTGTTACAGACAGAGAAGTTTCTGCCCCTTCTTCTCCTTTGAAAATGAACCACGCGATCCCGGAAGTGATGATGGTAAAAGACAGGAAGTGACGTTGGGTAAGTCTGTTGCCTGCGGATACCTATCTGCTGGTAAGGCAATCATTGCATTGTCTATGGGTGTGTCAGCTCACCCATACTTGCTTTGGGCTCCATTGCATTAACGCAGGGTTCTACATTGATATTAACGCAAGGGGCCAAAACACATCACATCAATGCAGGCGGGTTCAGGGTAATTTAATATAATCAAATCAAATCATCAAATTGATGCCATGGAAACATAGCCTTAGTTCTCGAAGGTCTACAGCACACTGGTGATCCTGGAACTAGGGAACGACTTAACAGTGTCAGAATCGCTAAAGCTGGCCATACACAGGTCAATGAATGATTGATCGCGGCATGGTGACCGTCAATCATTTAGGGAATCGATGTGCACCACCTTTGCCAATCGATCATTGGCCAATATTGTATATGGGTCCCCATCCAATGTAATGGTGATCAAACAGGGATTTACCAACATTTTGTGGAAATATTTTCTATATATCATCTCAAGCGATGCTCACAGCATCAATCCACACGTTTTTATCCTCTTAAGGGCTCCTGCCCATGTTTAATTGAGCACACAGTCCGAAAAAAGGGTTACCCTCGCAGGGGTTAATAGACATCCAAATAAAAGAGTTACTCAAAAATGCCAAGCCTCCTGGCTTGGAACCGATCAAACAACAGTTCCTTCCTTTAGGAACCCTTAATGGCCTGCCTCCTAGCAGTCATCAGCATGGGACCACACACTCCCTGTGTGCCCTGTGTTTGCTGCACCCAGCAGCACTGTCTCCAACCTCTCTCAGGAGCCCTGACTGAGTGGTCCCAACTCCTTTTTGGAGACACACCCGGCCATCTCGTTAGGGTCTAGCAGGTGTATCTTGGTGGATACACAACAGCAGATCCCTACACTGCCGCATGTAGACCATCCACACCATGGCAGATCACCGGTCTAAAATATTTCCACAAAATTTGAGGTGAGGTTAAATACTGTGATCTCCAATGAAGAACATGTAACGTTATCTGTTCTCTACTGAAAATTGGGACCTCTGGAAGACTGACGCGACTGACAGGTTTGCTTAAAGTCCTTTCAGATTTGTATTACTTATTAAACCATATAAAGTTCTGTACCTTCTTTATATCTGCAGCTTTCTCTAATAAAGATGATGTATCACCATACCATTAGGCCACGCACATGGTAATGCCAATCATTTGGTTTTTGCAACTTCTTAAACGACAATGGTGTATTGGTGGCAACAAATGTATATAAGTCATGCGGTTCTGATTTTTAGACCACAGAGACAGAGAATGAAACCTCCCTGGACTATGGAGATGTCTCTCAATCTCTGACAATGCTTTTGCCTGTCCCGTCTTTCTGGAGACGGCTAGACAGAGATAATAAAACGACCGTTTGTTTTAACCTGCTGACTTAGGAGTTGGTCCATGAGCGCCCTATGATAAATATAGCTGTATAAATAACCCGAAGCTATTTCGTCCCAGTATCCCTTTTTAACAATTGCTGACCCAGCGATTGCCATGGCAACGGAGAAGCTCTCCCCTGGTTGACTGTATAAATAAAAATATAGGTTATACGTCTTCAAGAGCAGCAGAACAATACCGAAATCCTGTCCCACCACATGGGCTGGAACCTGACAACCTTCCTTGCATAGAATTACAATGTAGATCCAACTGTTTTACTTGGCCCCATGTATGCAATGATTAAAAGTCTAAAGTCATACCTGTCAACCCTCCCGGTTTGGCTGGTAAAGTCATGTTTTTTATGTGGCTTTCCTGGCCAAATCCTCATTTCTAATTAAGGGGGGGGGGGGG
>CM070033.1:3885736-3923856 GCA_036250615.1 Ptychadena robeensis | reverse complement strand
AAAGTCCGACCCGCCCGTTCGCGGACAGTAAATGGCGATGTTCGCCCATCTCTAGTCACTAGTAGGATCAGAGAGGGTATATCCTCCCATTATTAAAACCAGTTGTCAAAATGGGTTCTTGGAGTTTTGGCTAAATTTGGAAAGTACTAGCAATAAATATATATATAACAGCTGTGCTGATCATACCTGTCAACTTTTCGAATAAGGGAAAACTGACAGGAAGTGACGTGACTGGCGGCACTTCCAGTATTTGTAACAAGGGAGTGCTGGACTTCTGCCTTTCAGTGACGTCATGGATGCCCCCTCCGGTATCGGGAGCTTTACCTCTTCCCCCTTTGAGTTAGTAGCAGGCTAACTTAGGAGGGAAGGGGAGTTACTCTCCCTACTAACTTCTCACCACGAATTTCATCTCCAAGTGGAGTGGGAACTTAGGAGCAGAGCCGTTTCCAGCCTGTGGGCGGCCCTATTCAAGTTCTTGCTAGTGGCGAATTTGTTGACAGGGGGGGTGCTTTTGGATTGGAGAAGAAGAAAAGGGACACGTTGCTTCTTCCTCCCCCTCCACATACACACACCTCCACAACCTCCCGCACCTAAACCCCCCATCCCCTATTTGGATCATGTCAAGCAGGGTGCTGAATATGCATGTGGGGGAGGGTGCTGGGGGCCTGCCGGGGCCCTATGCACACAAATTTTCTTTATAGTGGAAGAAACTGCTCCCTCCCTTCTAAATTACCCCAATTTAAAAATTCTGGGAAAAATACAGGATTTATTGAAATCGGGATTTGGCTTTCCCGGCCAAAACAAGGTGGTTGACAGGTATGACGCAGATACCCACAAGCAAGTTGGGAAGTTAGGACAGAAGGGACATTACACTTATCTGATCGTGCCGGAAGTAACGTCCCATAGTGTCTCTTTGGAATGTGGAGGTGACACTCCACACCAGCATTTCCACAATCCAAATACAGGAAGTGAATTTTTCAGGACATCACTTCCGGGGTCGCGAATATAAGTAGGTTGAGCAGAACTGTTGTTCAATGAAACACACAAATTCTCCAAGCAAACTGATTCAATTCTAAAAAGAATTCTTTGCCAGTAACAGAAATCTTCCATCCATACGCACTTGAGTTTCCACGCCTATCTCCGGGTTCTTCTTCCTAGACCTGGCATGGCGGCCCTGGTGGCACGCAGAAACCTAACCATTGTTTCCTCTTATTGATGTGCGTTAAGGCAGAGGACTGGAACCGGCAGAAGAAGTGACCTGCTTTGTGGGAAGCACAAAAGGAAGCAATTCCGAAAACCAATCTCTGAACTCATTTCAGTCGGACTCCGGAGATGACAACGGTAAGAGAAATCTCTGTTTAATTCCGCCATGTGTTTCAGCTGGCCCGCGTTATTGGTTTCTTTGTGCGTGATTGTCCTTGAAAGCCCTAAGTGGCGTTACTTGTTATGAAAGGCGCTGTTGTTCGACGCATTACATATAGCCCGGTTATATTGTATAACGCAGGGGTCCACAACCTTTCTCCGCATTACGTGGCAACGACATGTTAGACAACATTAGCATTACACAAGCAGCATGCCGGTGAAGAGTAGAGTGCCCCGGCAATGTATAGATCATTCAATTATTATATGATCAGGGAGACGGACACAAAACACATCCGTATTTACCACCAGGAGTAGACATGGTCAATGAGATGCCGAAGTGTGGAAATTTAGACTGAAACAGAGCCAACCAGCTACAACACCCTTTCTACGTGATTGGCTCAGTTTCAGTCTTGCAGTCTTCAAATTTCAGTATCTCGTTGACCATCTCTAGTCATTGACATCTGGTATGGTAATTCTGACTTAATTAAGGGTGACCACAATATTTAGGTTTTCTATTCCTGGTGGCAATTATTTGTAGCGACTGTATTAATATACACATTGAATTATATGTGCTTTGTTGGCTTAAGTTGGCCAGATATCCTTTAGATCTACCAACAACTATGTAGTGCCGGGTCCTCTGCGATTGAACACAGGTAGACTTGATGGTTTAGAAAGTCCCTCATATTACATGGTTTTGGTAAAACAAAAGGAGATCTAAAGGAAAATCTGATAGAGAAATCTAAAGGTGTATGGGAGGCCTTAGAGAGTAACTCATGACTATCTTCAGCACTGATAGGGATACCTGTGATCCCCAAAGAAGCAGCAATTCTGCATTGATCAGCACCCTCCATTCAACCCGGCATTGCCCCTTTGTCGTGGAGGGCTGGGGAGGTGCGCCATAGACCTCCATGTTAATGGAGGGGCGTCGGTTTCGCAGCCCACATCAATCACATCACCAATAATGACGCCAGTGATGTGGAGATGGGAGGGCGGTAAAAACAGAGTGTATTACGGGCTGACTACTAGGGAGGTTAAAATTTATTGCCAAACCAATAAGCTCATTGTGAAAATTGCTCTGATCATACACGATATATATGAATCTTCAAGCCAACCGGTTCACAATGGAGCACGTGCTTCATTTACAGACTTAAGGCCCCCATACACCTTACAATCTTTCCATATAATTTCTGTACAATCAACTTTTCTTCTACCAAAACCATGTAATATGAGGAGCTTTCTAATCCTTCCAATCACTATGTATTCTATCAGGGAGGACCCGGCACTACATAGCAGTGATATATACCTTCCAATCACTATGTATTCTATCAGGGAGGAGCCGGCACTACATAGCAGTGATATATACCTTCCAATCACTATGCATTCTATAAGGGAGGACCCGGCACGCACTACATAGCAGTGATATTTACCTTCCAATCACTATGTATTCTGTCAGAGAGGACCCTGCACTACATAGCAGTGATATATACCTTCCAATCACTATGTATTCTATCAGAGAGGACCCGGCACTACATAGCAGTGATATATACCTTCCAATCAATATGTATTCTATCAGGGAGGACCCAGCACTACATAGCAGTGATATACACCTTCCAATCACTATGTATTCTATCAGGGAGGCCACTATACTAGATAGTTGTAGGTAGATCTAATGGAAATTGTATGGATCGATCTAAAGGTGTATGGGGGGCTTAACACAGCTCATTGTATGATAAGCTTGGGATAGATTGATGAACTCCAGTGCACTGAAAGCTATTGGAACCAATTACCTAGCATGAGCGGAATAATGGCGGTAACTGGTTACTAAATTATACGGTTATTATCCGCGTTCTTTCTGTACCAGGGTTGCCGTAGTTACTAAATATTTTGGTTGCGTTGAGTCGGCTTTAAACATTTCTTTCATTTATATCGTTGTTTACCTGACCTTTCAATGTGAATAGAAAATGAGGTTTCCGCACTGCGCCGGCTTTTGCCGATCAAAACTGAAACAAAAAACCGTTGACCGATAAGAATATCTTGATTCAAAAATAAAAAGGAGAAGGATTTAAATTCTGCATTTGGAAGAAGATTTCATTCATGGAAATGCAAATTCATGTAACTTTTTTAAAGTCTATTTATTTAAATGCATATTTTTGTTATTGTTCAGTCTCTCGCTGTTCAAATGATCCCATTGAACTTATAGACGGATCATTTCAGCAAGGGGTTTAAATAATTTTTTCCTTGAACGTATGACTGATCTACAGTAATCAATCATGTCTTAAGCTGATGCAAACAGTATAATATAATAAATAATCAATATTAGGAAATAATAATATAATGAATATGTAGGATGATATTAATATCATTATTGAGAAATGCTGATATAATTAGTACAGGATGGTGTGGATATCATTAGTGTTGGTGTATAAAAATTAATGTACCATATTATTTGCCTTATAAGACTCACTTTTCTCTCCCAATATTGTATATGGCGAATGCGGGAATACCTCCACTCCCTCTGGGGAAGGTAAAGGGTGGGAAGGTAGGGTGGGGTGTGGTGGAGAGAGAGGCGGCATATGGTGGAGGCACAAGTGGGTAAGGCAGAGGCAGGGTGTTGTGGAGGCAGAGGCAGGATGGAGGCAGGGTGTTGTGGGGGAAGAGGTGGGGTGTGGTGGAGGCAGAGGTGTGGTGTAGTGGAGGCAGGAAAGGCAGATGCGAGGTGTGGTGGAGAAAGAGATGGAGTGTGGTGGTGGCAGGGTTTGGTGGGGTAGAGGCAGAGGCATGGAAGGCAGAGGTGGGGTGTGGTTGAGGCAGAAGCAGGGAATGCAGAGGTGGGGTGTGGTATAGGAAGAGGCGGGGAAGCTCTCATAAGGAAGATCCACCTCTCAGGCGGGTCTTTCTTCTATTTCTCCCCTTACTCTTGGATGATGGCTGGTAGTCTGTGCGTAGGCCTGCATGTCTGGACATATTTCTGTCTTGCTTAGCTGAGACAGTGCTGAGAAGCTGTGTACTTGTCAGCTCAGCCCAGAGATTTGTATGTCAACTTAAGCTGACACACAAACCTCCAGCTCTACATAGACAGAGATCAGTGCTCTTCCTATATAGAGCGCTGCTCTGTGGGACCTCCTTACTCCTTCAATGCCAGATGGATGCACAGAAATAAGACTCTCAGATTAATGATGAGGGAGAGTAATACGGTATGTTTCAATGTGTGTAACTAACTTGTGATGTCAATCATTTGATTTATCTGGGGTATCGGGAACAATGAAATGTGTGAATATGTACAGTACACGTTATATAATGACATAACAATGTCGGTGTGTTATAACTAACCTCTCTGTTGTCTCCCTCTCTCCTCCACTTGTGTTCTCTGTTTTCCCCTCCACAAGCTTCAATAGTGACTGTCATTCATCTAGTCAACAATGTTGTTGATAATAATGAAAATGAAGGTATTTACCTCTTCTTTCCTGTAACTGTATCAGTTTATGAACACGAGACAATTGTACATTCCTTTATTTATTTTCATTGTATAGCGATTAGGTGTTATTTTTATATGCCTGGTAGTTAAACATTTTTTTCTTACAAGACTATTACTGTATTTTTCGCCTTATAAGACGCACCCAGTTTTTAGAGCAGAGAAACCAGAAAAAAAGATTTAAAAATAATAATTTTCACATCAATTGGGTTAATGCAATGAATATAATGGATGCAATATGCAATTCAGCCAGCAGGTGTCACTAGCAGCAGTACACTCTCAGCTGAACACACGTCATACTTTACACTGATCTGAGGAGGAGGGAGGGGGGAAGGAGGGCTGGGCTGTGTTCTGCTCTCTCTCTCCTGTCCCGATGTCACTGATTCTGTGTCCGTGAGGCAGCTGATTGCTGTTCCCACGGACAGGAGAGCTGTAGATGCAAATTCATCTAGCTCTGTCTTCATTGCCCATGCCAGTTCAGGGCTGGCATAGGCAATTACACAGTTCAGATGGGAGAGCCGGACATCGGCTCTCCCATCTGAACTGCCAGCTCCTCCAGCTCCGGGAGAGCTGGTGGGAAGCCAAGGTGCGACCACTGGCGGCCGCGCATTCGGCGTATAAGACGCAGGCACTTTTTTGCCCCCAATTTTGGGGGTGAAAAAGTGCGCCTTATATGCCGAAAAATACGGTAATTCCAGCTCATGAACATAACATTGAAATACATCAAATATTAAAAACTTCAAGAAAATTTTAAATTTATAAATAGAAATCTTTTGAAAATAAAAAAAAACCTTGAATCCATTGTAAAGAAAATAATTTCACTACTTAGTGTTATCTACTTTACTTCTATTTACTTTTTAATTTAGGGATTTAGTAGTTTTTCATTTTTTAATTGTTGGGAAAAAAACTTAAATACATTTAAAGAAAAAAAATTTACGACATTTGCTTCGATTCTGTTTAATTGTTTTTCTTAGTTTATATTTTTTTAGTAGTAGTAGTAGTAATTTTTTTTTTCATTTTTTTTTCAAATAATTGGAAAAAAAAAGCTTACATATTTTTAATAATGATTTCACTACTTATTGTGATCTGCTTTTATTCTGTTAAATTTTTTAGGCTTTTAATAGTTTTTCCTTTTTTTTCTAGTCGTTTTTTCCTTTTTTTTAATTGATAAAAAAAAACCATAAAAAAGAACACTACTTAGGGTCCCCATACACCTTTAGATGTTTTATCAAAACCATGTAATATGAGGAACTTTCTAAACCATCAAGTCTACCTGTGTTCAATCACAGAGGACCCGGCACTACATAGTTGTTGGTAGGTAGGTGTATGGGGACCCTTAGTGTGATCTGCATTAATGGTGTTGAATTTTCTTTCTTTAGGTTTTTAGTAGTTAGTTAGTTTAGTAGTTTTTCCTTTTTTTTTTTTTTTTATATATATACAGAATTTTGCTGTGGGATCGCTGAAGCAGAAATATTACCTTTCCATTAGATTTCCTTGCGCTGTGTTACAGCCCCCTCCCCTTATACGGTGAAAAACCGTGGGGTTTCTTAGACAAATAAAAAAGTACAAAAGTTGCAATGATAGCAACAAGGGTTTTTCAAGGGAGGAAATGGAACGGTATTGGAAATAACCAATTATTTAACCATAATGTATAAAAATGTGAATTTTATTCGACAATTCTTAAAAAAAACTCAATTAGTTTTTTTAAGAATTTGTATAAAAAAATTCACACTTTTATACATTATGGTTAACCTTCTGAGCGTTCTCCCCGAATTAACTCGGGCTGAGTTTCATGCATCATGAAACTCAGCCCGAGTTAGCCAGAGGAACGCCCGAGGTCTCGCCGTCTTCTGACGGCAGTCGGGAGCATTGGCATGTATGCCGATGCTTCCGGGTCTGCCCCCGATCGCGTCACCGGTGACGCGAAGGGGGCGGGGGTAGGCGGCGCCATAGACCTCCGTCAAACTGAAGGGGCGTCGCTTTCTGTCAGCAGAAGTCCGGCGTCTCCAGCGACGCCGGACTTTTGTTTACATCCCTCAGCTGAGCAGGCAATCTGCCCGTGGCACGGTTATAAAAAAAACCGTGCCACGTGGCAAACGCTCAGAGGGTTAAATAATTGGTTATTTCCAATACCGTTCCATTTCCTCCCTTGAAAAACCCTTGTTGCTATCATTGCAACTTTTTTTTTTTTTAAACAATAAGATTTTTATTGAGAGAGAATAAAACATTCAATAATACAGGCATAGTGTTCTCAATTGTGTTTTTCAAGTGTTGAGGCAGTTCAATCTTGTGGTAATACAAAATAGATGGTATCATAAATGCCTCATCTACAGCAGCCAAATAACAAATGTTCAAACAAATTGAACAGGCATATAAAATAAAAAGAACATAACATACACATTTGAGAAGAAAAGGAGAGGGGAGGAAGAAGAGGCAAAGTCAGATCATTGCAACTTTTTGTCCTTTTTTATTTGTCTTTTTTTTTTTTTAATAGTTAAAAAACCCTTGAATATATTTAGAAGAAAATCATTTTACTACTTGTTGTGATTTGCTTTAGTTCTCAATAATGATCTCAAAGAAACCAGGCTATAGATCTGTCGGTGCCAGTGTCTTAACTAAAGGTACCCATACACGTTGCGACTTTTCGGGGACCGATGCGATATTCGATTTCGACGCCCGATTTTTGCTTTAGTGCTATTTTTAAAAGTCAGTCGGATGCCCGATTTTTCGGCCGATTATTCGGCCGATTATTCGGCCGATTATTCAACCGATCGGCTGGTTGGATTGGGAATCTTTTAAGAATGGCCGACCGTCCAAAAATTACAGGCATCCTCATTCTGGACCCGACCGACTTTTCGGCCGATTTTTCTAAAAACAGCATCGGTCGGACTACATTTGCATGTTAGGAATCCCGAACGATCGACTTACCCGACCGACTGGATCGGTCGGAAGGGCTAAAATCGCACGAAAAATCGCAACGTGTATGGGTACCTTTACACAGCATATTTACACGCTATGCCTCAGTTCCTAAGTGGGCTACACTCAATAAGGAGGTGGCACGCCTCCAGGAACACTTTTATAGACACCACTCTGGAGTCACAATTGTAAAACCAATCTTTTTATTACATAATTAAAAAAATTGTACACTAAAACACCATCATCACAAATCAAAACACTATTCATACACAAAAATAGTGACATGTATGAAAATGAAAGTGTCCCTGGAGACGTGCTACCTCTCTATTGAGTGTAACCCAATTGGGAACTGACTCGTCATGTGTAAATCTGCTTTCATTTTTTTCATTAGGCTCTTAGTAGTTTTTCCTTTTTTTTTGTATTTGTTGTTTTGTGCTATAAAGAGTCCTTTTACCCTCATGTGCTTCTGGGACAAGCATGCTGTGCCCTGGGGCATTTCATTCCCAATGGCACCCCAATAGTGTTGAGCATGAATATTGGCAATTCGAGAATTCACAAATATCTCGAATATGTTGTGACATATTTATGATTTCAAATTTTTTCAACTTAAAAAAAAAAAAACATGATCCCGTGCGTATGGCCATGTATTGCAATTATAATCGCAAAATAGCAAGTAGTAAATTTTGAATGTGACCATTCATTTGGAAGATTATCGCAGTGTGATTATTATTATTGCCAGGAGTGCACATAAGCGGTACTCTGGTACTCAAAAGGGGCCAAAACCTAGCTCTGCGTACCGGCATTATTGTTACACAGCTCATATGCGTACAACTTGGAGGCGCTCCGTGTCTGGGCGGCCGCAGCTAAATGTTACATGTATACAATTTATGTCACTTGGATAACTGCAGGGAACATGAATAACTATGAAAGGTTGCAGTTAGGGGGTGACACTGGGAATGTAAATTGATAATCCCAAAAAAATAAGGGTGTTGGAGATCTGGGGGTGAAAGTCAGAGTAGGCATATGTAAGGGTAAAATCTGACTGTGTGACTGTGTGCACTGTGTGACAGCTGGAATATGACTATGAAAGGTTGACATTTGGACTGCAGGTAGTCTCAGGGGTTAGTTACTAAGCCAGTAAATGTCAGGGTTGTACTACTGAGGTATGAGATCTGGGGGTCACACTACTGAGGTATGAGATCTGGGGGATCAAACAGTTGTACTGTGAGAGTTACATGGGACCCAACGCCAGCTGGTGACCTGTGGATTGATACAGCTAATTGGAAACTAAATAAGGAACAGGGAGGTCCATCTGCAGCAGAATCTACCATGCAGGAGGGCGACACAGAGGACAGTGAGGGAGACAGTGAGGAAGACCACCCTACATATGGGGTGAGTACCAAACACCATTTCCTGGTACTCACCTGAGGAGCTCACTAATAGTTATGTGCAACCCTGATTATTGCAATGCATGGCCATACACATGAATTTCATATTTACAAATATTGCATTGAATATTATATTATATCGCAAATTCGATTATTGCCTATGCTGCTCATCACTACACCCCAATGCACCAGCCTGTCATAGGAAGCCAGTTAATTCCATGAGCATAACCTGCTACCACATACACCATAGCGCAGCAGACATCTAAATGAAAATATAACAACATAAATTGTAATAGAAAAAGCCACATTTTATTTCTTTTTTATGCCGCATGAAAATAAAAATCTCGTTTTCGGCTTTGAATGCTTTCTGTGAACTGTACTGATCTCCTTTCCTTGAACTAAACAGCTCCACCGGTAATGGACCAAGGACAGAATTACAACAGAGGTGACATTTGTAACCCAAACCCCTGCCGCCTTTTTATTGTCGTGTTCCATAAAAATCTTGTTACCTTGCGTTCCCTTTGAACAGAATGTTTTCCGATCCTGTAAGCTCTGCCTGCCTGCTTGTGAAAACCCAATTATGACCTTAGCATGCCGGTGCCGTGTCATCTAATGCCAGCCACGCTGTGTCACTTACCTTGTTCTATAACATTGACCTAACAGTGATGTGTCACTTTAATGTCAAACGCTTATAAGCATGTACAAAACTGTGAATTTAAAGAGAACCTGTCATTTTAAACAAGCAATTTGCTGCCTGCAATAGAGGGTACCGGAAGTAAGCACGTTGCTTGTTTTTTTTTTTTCCAGCTCTGAAGGTTTTAGAGTATTAAGAAAAAAGTCCTGACTCCTGTAATAGTAGCACTCCTCCTCTCTTGCTATTAAGTTGGGTTCTTGAATGGTAATCGTAAGGCTATTGTTAGTACAGCAAAGTGTTGAATAACATCACAGTCTGTCATGGCTAAAGCTGCCATATATGGTTAGTTTTTCTGCCGATTTCTTGGCAGATTGACTGCGCGCGATGAAGTCATCACGCACAACTGATTGTGCCGAGAATCGGCTGTGCACCCTTTGCGCTGGTTCCCATCTAAAGTAATGAGATGGATCTAAAAATTAAGGACATGTATGTCATTTGTTAGATGAATTTCTGGGCCAACATATAGCCCAAATTAAGTGAGTGATTGTTGCAAGCACACACAGCGGTCGATCTGTAGTCAAAATCGACTGCAAATCGAACCATCTATGGCTACCGAAACTCTTCTATATGGGATTGGAACCAGCCAATAGAGACTTGGAAGCATGTCATAGATATTATCCATTTTACATCCATTGACATGTGTTTTCAGTTGAACTGAACCTGTTGAAAACACATGTCAATAGAATGGATATATAATTATGGGGAACTTTTTTTGGATATGGTCGACATGCGTTGACCAAGGCTCCTAAAAACAGATAGGTGTACACCAGACCAAAGTCCTGGCTCCCATCTATGTGTTTTCACATGTGTTGCTATAATGTTGGGTTCCTAAAAGACAATTGTAAGGCTATGGGAAGAACAGCAAAGTGTGACATCACAGTCTGTCATGGCTAACTCTACTATATGGGATTGGAACTGGCCAATAGGAAGTTGCAACCCTGTTATAAATCCTTAAGGACTGATTCACAACTATCCATCTTATATCAGTCAGACCAGTTGTCTGTCACTGTAAATGGAACATATCCAGCGCTAAAATGGTCTGATGGTGTATCCTGGAAAGAGTTCAGGATAGTGTTGGACAGCAACAGTAGGTTGCTTTGCCGTTTTTAAATTTTTGGGTTACAGGGCCCTAGACTCTGGAATGAAAGGTAGGGAACTGGTGGGCCTTCCCATTCCATCTGCTGGACCTTAACTAGGTAGCTAGGTGTGTCTCCACAAAAGGTTGAGACCACTCACTCAAGGCTCCCTGATGTTAGAGACATACCCAGCTACCTCGTTAAGGTGCATCAGGTGTATCTTGGTGGAATGGGAAAGCCCACCCAGTTCCTTCCCTTGCAGTCCGACACTATCCTGGACTCCGTCCATGATACACCATGGACCTTTTCATTGCTGGATATGTTCCATTTACAACAGGTCTGTCACATTTGGTATTGCTTGGGTTTCCTTCTAGCAATGTTCTTCAAGAATTTAGCCCAGCAAACGTGTAGATGTGTTTCCCATTTCACAATGAGGATACTCCATGTAGGCTCTTCATCCTGTGGCGAAAGAGGAACTGCAATCCAACTAGCTAATGTGCCATAAAAAAAAAGGACAATGGGAGTACAAAGGACAAGCAAAATGCCCTAAAACCTTCAAAAGTGGAAAAAAAAGGGAACCCTCTCTTCATAACATTGTGTTTTACCACTGTACAGGTGCACCCAAGCATGTCTGATTTCCCATTAACAGAAGCATGCGGGATGTCTCTCTTTTTTTTTTTTTTTTACTATATTCTTATTTATTAATATATTTTGTTTTTACAGCTTACCATTGGGATACTTCAGACTGGATGCCAAACGCACGATTGTCAGACATTGAAGAAGCTCCAAACTACGAAGCAGCGGATGGCTCCTCCGCGCACCACGGTAGCACCAGAGAGTTGGAGTCAGACTACTACCTTGGCGGCTATGACATTGACAGCGATTATCCACCTCCCCAACATGAAGACTATTTAAGCCAAGATCAGTTGCCACCTCCGCTACCGGAGGACTTCCAAGAACATTACGACACTCTTCCAAAAGTACAGCCACGTACGGTGATTAATACTCTCAGCCCGGACTGTCGGCGTCGCCCAGAGTTCCATCCAAGCCAATACCTCCCGCCCCATCATCTCTCCAATGAAATAGACACATCCATTTCCCAAGCTGGACACACTTTTAGTACTTTTGTGCCTGGTCCAAGCCAAAATATGGACAAGACAAGCACAGATAATGTCTCCTTATCCTTGCACAATTCTGCGGGTGCTTCCTCATCGGACGTCTCGGCGAGCTGCGGACTAGAAGACGCAGAAGTGGCCATAAGTGACTATGAAAGTTTAGACAACTTTCGAATCGATCAATCCCACATTCCTTACATGGAGACCCAGCATCAGACTCAAGTGTGACAAACATTTTTTTTATATTCCATGATGAGTCAACCATGAAAAAAAAAAGCCACAGCATTCACCTTGGACTATAGTAACAAGTGCAAACCTTCGGAGATTCCGATCGCTTTGATAGTATGTCAGTGATCTGTTGCGGAAAAATTAAACAGACAATCCTTTTAACATTTTTTTTGCTGATATTTATTGCCAAAAGTATGCACAGTGTTTTAGTATTGAACAAAAACATTTAAAAAAAAAAGTAGAGTTTGAGAGTCTCTTGCATAACTTAAGGTGAAGAAAGCTATATTTGGAAATCAGGTGAACATGCATATGCTGGTACTGTGTATCATATGGCTTTTGAAAGACTGAAGTAAGAAGTATTAAAACTGTACCCGTCACTTTCAAACTGGAAGCAGCCATTTTGTGCTCAGAACTTGTAGTCATGTGTATGCGGTTGCTGGGGGGGGGGGGGGCTAACTGCGTAAAAGAGCAGAGCAAAAGTGAAATTGTTCTCCACAGCAAACATAAAAAGTTGCCATTATCTTAAAAGTTCTACATTTTCACCGTTGAAATCTGATGATCATAATATTTATGACAAAGAAAAATGGAAATCACCACTTCCTGTCCACCATTTTGAAGTTGGAGGCTTCAATAGGCCTTAGTGAGGAGGGGTGTAGCTAGAAATGAGTGGGCCCCATAGCAAAATATTTTATTAATACCCTCCTCAACTCCCAACCTGTCACTTCAATCCCTGCCCTTCCAGGAGTGGTGGGCCCCCTTGTGATTATGGGCCCCGTAGTGGTGAATTACAATACCTCTATTCTTCACTAGCAGAAGTGTGAACTTCAAGGAACCAATCCCGTTCCTACTTCTCACAGAAAAGTGGTGAACAGGTTTCTCAAGTTTTCTGCTTACCTCTATCCGCCTCAAATGTTTTGCTGTGGACAATTATCTTCACTTTTGATCCATCTTTCATAAGTTAGTCCTTCTATAACAGTTGTGTACATATTTTCTGCAGGCAGCAACGAACTTGGCGGAGTCTAGAGACATGTTTCCATGAAGGTCATCCTTGTATAGAAGTTTTGGCCTGGCATATCTCTAAAACCCCCGCTACTCTTACCACTTAAAGGAGTTGGACATTGAGTAACTGCATGCAATGTATTCACCAGTGGGTACTTTTTCTACTTAGCCAGTAGGGTTTCACAGCTCAGGATCTTAAGTTCTGCTGCAGATGTATACATTTCTATATATTCATCCTTGCATTAAGACATTCAAAGCAATTTGGTAGGTTGTCCACAAAAAGACCACCTCCATGATTTAAATACCTCCTTTTATGCCCAATCAAGCCCACCCGTGTTAAAGCTGAACTCCAATACAGATGAAAAGCTTTTAAACTTTAGAAAGTATTTGTATTTCTCTTCATTTGGTCTTTACCCATTACACAGCACATGTAGGTACACACCAAACCACTTAAGGATAAACAAATATGTATATATACTTTCAGCAGGGCAGTTTCTTGTACTATGAAGAATATGAATGCGCAAGGGGTCCTAGGGACCACTGTGGGCCCCCAAGCTCTGCTACATAAGCCCCCCTTGCATGGGTCAATTCTAGTTGCAATCATGGCTGTTTTCACTGTTTTCTTCTCTTCCCTCTGTTGACAAGGGGGGGGGGGGGGGGGGTGTAATGCTGTCTTGCATAGGGCCCCCAAAGAGCTAGAAATGGCACATGCTGGGCATACATGGGTAGATTCCTATCACATAGATGCCCAGCCGAGCACAGCGTGATGACGTCATTGCGCTGCTCAAGCTTCATCGATATGCATCCCCATCCAAATCAAAGAGGGTTTCCCAACATGTTGGAACCCTGTTTGACCGAGCTCCTTCAATTGATGCCCCTTGAAGGAAGAATGGATGGCTTAAATTTTCTTATAGATTCAAGCACAAGGTGCTTGATTGTCCCAGAATCTATTACAAAATCAAGCTGTGTATGTCCAGCTTAAGGCTCAGCCTTTTAGTTAGAAAATTAAAGAGCATCTACTCCGATGAAGTCATTCATCTGCTCTCCACTCCAATCAGATCTCTCCTTTTAGCTGGATACTGAAAGGATAGAACCTCACAGATGAGGTCATTCACTCTTCTGCTACTCTCTCCATTTCAATCAGATCTCTACTTCTGGCTGGACAATGAAGGGGTAGCTTCTCACATACGAGGTCATTCACTCTTCTGCTACTCTCTCCACTCCAATTAGATCTCTTCTTCTGGCTGGACAATGAAGGGGTAGCATCTCACATATGAGGTCATTCACTCTTCTACTACTCTCTACTCCAGTCAGCTCTACTTCTGGCTGGACAATGAAGGGGTAGCATCTTACATATGAGGTCATTCACTCTTCTACTACTCTCTACTCCAGTCAGCTCTACTTCTGGCTGGACAATGAAGGGGTAGCATCTCACATATGAGGTCAATCACTCTTCTGCTACTCTCACCACTCCAATCAGATCTCTACTTCTGGCACTACAATGAAGGGGTAGCATCTCACATATGAGGTCATTCACTCTTTTGCTACTCTCTACTCCAATCAGATCTCTACTTCTGACTGGACAATGAAGGGGTAGCTTGATTAATTGAGGCCATTTACTCTTCTACTACAATCTACTCCAGTCAGCTCTCTTCCTCAGTCAGTCTCCTTTTTATCAATACATTTGAATGAACCAGTCTTCCAATCCCACCCCTACCTCTCCAAGTGCTGCTGTATCGGGGGCTTGATACCATGCCATGTACATATACAAGTTGCATTAACAAATACAATAATCATTACATTACTACTTTCGTATTTTGGATTTCATATCTGCTTGGAGTTCAGCTTTGAGGCTAAATCATAAATATTTGAGCCCCTCCACTGGGTTGGCCTGCTGAAGCTAAGGCTATTGAGATGCATGTGAGACTATGTGATAAGTACATTTTGACTTGAAAAAAATGGAAAAGAAGCACTAGGGCTGTTTATAAGTATAAGTGAAAGTTTACTGGAAGCACAAATATGAAAAACTAAAATGCTTTAAATATGTTTGCTCCTACTTTACTGATGATGATGACAGTGTGTATGTATATATTCTGAGTCAATTAGCCATACTTCTCAATATAACCATCTTTTTTTCTACAAATGTGTGTGCCTTGTCCATAATGGCAGAATTTCAGTTCACAAAAACATCACCTGTCTACTTTGCACTAAAAATGTACCTTGAAGCCACACACACACATTGTATTGCCGTATTTTACAGATCATAAGACGCACCTGATCATAAGACGCACCCAGTTTTTAGAGTAGAAACACAAGAAAAAAATATTTGAAGAATTCAAATCACATGGGCAAAAAAAAAATCACCCCACAATACCAACTTCAGCCACAAGACGTCACTAGTGAACACTAGCTGTCAATGTACAGATTACATCACCGGCTTCTTTCGCACACATCAGGGAAAGGTAGGGGGTGGAGGGGGCTGCATGCTGCAGATCTCTCCCCTCTATGGCTGACAGCAATTTGAACACAGCCACAACAAGCTGCCCCTGTCTTAACCAAATGGCAGGGACACCAAATAAAATCCTTTTACCACAATCTCTGGACCACAAGTCGCACCCTCACCCCCCACACACTTATAGGGGGGGGGGAAAGTGTGTCTTATGGTCCCACAAAATACAGTTAATCTAACTTACCTGAGAACTGCATTCCTGCTATAATTAACTTAATACATAGCATTGCGCTAAGGATTGTGTGTAGTGACCTACGATAACCATACGTCTTGCGCCACTACGTTCATTGCTTGTTTTGATTGGTTGGTATGCCCACCATTGAGCTATGCATTGTGGTTTTAAAAAGTTCTCCATTTATGCTTTTGGGTATTGCTTTGAAGTAGAAAAGCCTCCCCATATATGACGGTGGACGGTGTGATTACCAAGGAACACCCCCTCCTTGCTTGAAAAGTGAATGGAATACCTGAAGTTAATGTAGCTGTTGCATGATATAACCAACTTTCTTACTTGCTCAGTTGCTAAGTGGTGACCTGTTCCCATACTTAAAAGCCATTTGTGGCCATTGGCCAACATTAAGGTAAAGAATGACTAAGATAACATCATAAAAGACCATTATTTCCAGTGGAGTGGAGGTGGTGGAGTGACCATCACATCCATCATGAGCTTTCCATTCCAAAACTGTGGAGGTTCTGATCAACCTTTCCACTTTGTGGGTCTAAGAACCGTCATTCTTCTGGAAAGCCTCTTTGTGATTGTTAATAGTGTCTGTGGGAATTTAGGCTTGAGGTTAGATACCTCATGGGCTTTCCAAAGAAGTCCAAAGATTATCAGTAGGGTTAGGTTCAGAGTTCTGTGTAGGACACTCAAGGCAGCAGTCAGGTTGGAACAGGGGGCCTTCCTGGCTCAGGCTTGACCATCTAGAAGGGCTTGGTTGTCCACTGCCTGGTCGGTTGTTGTGGCGACGGCATGGCAACTGGGTTCCCCATCATCTGTGAGCTGACTCCTGACAGCTGCTGCCAGGACATGCTGCCAACATCCTAGTCACCACAGCTGCAGAGCAGGTAGGCATCCCTCAGATGGGGGGTAGCAGGGGTTAGGGGGCATAGTATAGTATACGGCCCTGAAATTTCTGATGGCGGCTCTGACTGACCCTACACAAAAATAGAAAAGGAAGGTCCACTATTGTGTAGGATTTTATTGAATGTTAAAGTACTAGCAGCATCCAGAAGTGGAAACACCAGACCTCCATGTCGAAGTGCAATGGTCATACATCCAAAGACTTTTGCCCATTTCAGGTCTTACAGTCTTTTCTGGGGAGTTTTCTCTGGCTTTCCGTAATATTAAAATGAAACCTGTGAATGGACACCCTATACATATAAGCCTGTTTGTAGCATATTAGGTAGTCTCATCTTTTAAGCAATAACATACAGTGCATTGTAGTGTAATGGTAGAGAAGCATTGTTTATATCGATATTGAGTGAAATTGACCCATTTATCCTTGCAATATTTTTGTATTAAATTATGTTTAAATCTGGGCTCGTAGCAGGATAACACGTCACCAATAATGTAAAAGATACATTTTGCGTAAGAATGAGGGACATTATTTTCATTTTAATGTTTGGCCTTCTTTGGATGGGTCACACGAAATTGTACATAAAGTTGAATACTTGAGTTAGCAACGATCGGTCAATCGTAATTTCGATCGTTGATAAAACAAGGTAAGAGCCATCCTACGGTTGAGAATGTCTAGTGCTAGTGCTTACCATTCCACTATTCATGGTCCTTCCTAATAATAGGAGTCACCTCTTAGTGGTCGGATTATGTGTTAACATTTGAGAATTCCCATTTTTAGCATCTTATACTATGAGAGGTGGTGGGAAGAGATGAAGAGTTTATCTATGGTTGGTTATAGGTGACAGGTAGGGGTACCTGGTCTTCTGCTGGTGTCTAAATGAATAAATATAGATCCTTGGTAAACTATTTGTATTTCCAATCCACTTTGGACCTACCATGTAGACCAGTGGTGGGCAACTGAGTTGATATGTAGGGCCACAAGTGCGGCCCTCGGCATCACTAAAGGGCCGCACATAACATCAATCCAGACCCTCCCCCTGTCGACATATCTCAGCAGGCGTTGGACCAGATCCTGACAGGCAGTCAAAACCCGACAGCACTCACCCCCCACCTCCTGCCCCTGGGTGCAGCACTCATATGTAGACCTGGTTTCCCTCGATCAACATTGGCAGTTCTACTGATGTAGGAGCACCAAAATTGATTAGGAAAGCTGGGTCAGCGTGTGACCATTTTACAGGTGAGTTGCTATGCCCTATGCATTAACAGTTCGGTTTTGGGGGCCGCATGTGTAGGACCAAGGGGGGCCGCCAAACACTGCCCAAAGGACCGCAGGTTGGGCACCTAGGATGTAGACATTGGTTTCTTAAAATAATGATAAGACCATCATGCCAACCTCCACGTACCACTTCCAACATCAGAACTTACATATGTCTCCTCTTGTTGAGGATTTCTGCTCACAATAAATTATGTCTTATTCTTGAGGCTATGGAACACTTTACAGAAACTTTAAAGCAGTGGAAACTTTTTAATGATTGTTTCCCCTTTTTTTGTGATCCCTATTCTTTTTTTCCATCAACAGCATTATGGTGATTTTACGCCTAGAGTGTCCACAAAATTAACGGGAAACGGGGAAACTGTGGCTTTCAGTGCTGGAATGACAGACTTAAATTCCACCAAGGGCTTTATCTGCATGAAATTAGCATGTTTCTTTCTTGTAACGTCCTCAGGGCATGATAGTCTTTTACCATGATCCAAAACCGCACGTTAATTGGCTTCTCACCAAGTGAGTGTTGCAGGGTGTTAGGAGCTCTTCTGTAGCAAGAAATGATGTGGCTGACACAGCTTCTTATATGTTAAACCAAAAACTATAGAAAATTTTAATATAAGTGTTCTTTTCGCTTTTTCAGAAAAGTTTAAAATGTGTAAGTTAATTAGAATTTCCCTTTTCCAAATGCATTGGTCAACATTGTTCAATAGAACATTTTATTTGACCTTATTAACTAAGAAGGAATAGAACAAGGGTTGACAAACTTTTTTACTCGTGGGCCACATTGGTCTCTTAAATTTGTTAAAGGGGTCGGATCAAGAGCCTGTAATGGCCGATCCCCCATAGATGTGCCAGTTACATACTTATGATGGAAGTGATGTGAAATAGGCCACATGTGAAAGGGACGTTGTTATCTTTTTACATTTTTTGCACAAAAAATGCTTTTTCATTGCAATGAGCAGAGATAAGAGACTGTTGTCACCAAGAGGATGCCCCCACAGTGTCATGATCACACCACTGCATCATACCCAAGGCAACGTTTGGATACCTCTAGCCATTATGTGCACTCATTGCAAAGAACAATCGTAAGGGAGAAGCTTTTCCACAAGATGACATACTGCCGGAAAAGGAAGCTAAACAGGCCAGATCGAGCCTTAGTTTGACCACCACAATAATAGACTAATCTACTTTATTGTTGAGGCTGCGAAGTGTCCCTTTATCACAAATGTGTTACCAGTAGATGTTCTGCATGATGGTGATTAGAGTTGTGGCCTTAGATGGGCTTCCATCTACCGAATAAAACCTTGTGTTCCATATGGTAGGTCAAGACAAGATGGCACGGTAGTTCGTTGGATAATATTTAATCTACCTATACCTACTTCTTCACTTCTGTGAACTAATAAATATTACATGGTACATATATATTGAATGGCAAAGGATCACAAATAAATCTTCAGCAGAAGGTTGTGTTGGTGTCTAAACAACTAGAGATGGTCGAATTTTGCTCTAGCACATGTAGTTTTTGCATAAATTAAGTTCAAAGTTAAAGTCGAAATTCCGATTTTCGAAATTTTTACTTGACTTTGAACTTAATTTGTGAAAAAACTATTTGTGTTAGAGACATACATTCTTTTTTGCTGTATACCCCCATCCCTTCTCTACATCCCCAGCAAGTTTGGTGATAATACCATGCTCAGGGGTTTTGCAATTAAGTCGAAACCATCGAAATGGTCGAATTTTTGAAAAAAAATTCAACCATCTCTATAAACAACCACTATTGAGATATCAAGTATAAAGCCACAGCCATTTTCTCAGATTCCAGTTTGGTTAAAGCTATAATACAGCCCAAAAAAATGTAAAATGATTTTCTGTTGCAGTTCTATCCCCCCCCCCCCCCCCACAAAAAATAGCTATACTTTGATACCTGTATTAATGGAAAACAGTGATCAGGAGAGCTTAGCATACAAATTTAAGTCCACAATTAAAAGTATGTGTGGCATAAAACTTATCATTACTTAAAGCTGCAATCCAGCCAAAAGATGTAAAAATAAGTTCAATTGCAGTTATCTCTTAGCATATGAGCACTTTAACACATCTAATTGGCTCCTAGTGGGCTTGGTGCGAGGAGTGATTGTACACTTGCCACCCCCCCAGCAGTGTTTTCTCTATGATACAAGAGACTTGTAGGACATAAAACTCAGACCTAAATATAAGATATAACTTGTTAAAAACACCTTATGTGCGAAACAATTCTTTTATAGTTAACTTCTGAATTCTTCAGGTCCCTTTTCTGCTTATGCTCACCCTTTGTTTTGGCACAATTCCCCTTCACCATCAAAGACAAATATCTGTCTTTTTTCCACCTGATTATGCTGACACTTGGCTATTGGCCACCTTGCACCACTGCCATTACACAACGAAGCTCCAAGAGATTTTTTTTTTAGCCAAGAGCAATCTCTTACTAGATCGAACACAAGGTATAACACGATGCTTCTTCTCCTCTGCAGTGAGCAAAGTATTGTGGGATTGAAGAAAGGTACATATAAGATGCTCAGGAATCCATTTGTAAAGTGATCATGTAACTTTGATCTGCATAGGACAAACATAGGCTTGATTAGAGAATGTATGTCTAATCATATCATTGAAAGCTATATAATACTGTATGTCTGTGGGCAACCTGGGGTTATAGGTCCAAGCTGCGTTGGCCTAGTTTGCCATTAGGCACTCGCTCCCACAATTTGTGATTTTAAACCTAAAGCCGCCCATAGACACCTTGATTCATGGCCGGCTTGTAGCTTGTGTGACTCATTACAGCGTGGTACTCAATAAAATCCTCAATGTATCTCAGTGGTTCCCAAACTTTCCTTGCAGGGCCCCCTTTTCAGAGCCCCCACTCCCTATTAAAGCACAGGTTAAGAATGAGGGCCCGCGCCCCCCTGGAATACCTTCGCGCCACCCAGTTTGGGAACCACTGATGCATCTTGAAGTGACCGTCTATAGCCTAGGTGCCCAACCTGCGGCCCTTTGGGCGTTGTTTGGCAGCCCCCCTTGTTCCTCCACATGCGGCCCCCAAAACCTAACTGTTAATGCATAGGGCATAGCAACGCACCTGTGAAGTGATCACACGCTGACCCAGCTTTCCTAATATTTTGGCGCTCCTACATCAGTAAAATTGTCAATGTTGATCGGGGGAACCAGGTCAGGAGGGGGGGGGGGGTGAGTGCTGTCGGGTTTTGACTGCCTGTTGGGATCTGGTCCACCACCTGCTGAGATATGTCGACGGGGGGAGGGTCTGGATCGATGTTATGTGTGGCCCTTTAGTGATGCCGAGGGCCACACTTGTGGCCCTCCATATCAACTCAGTTGCCCACCACTCGTCTATAGCATTGGTGAAGCTTAGCCTCAAATAAGTTTGTTTGAACCTACAGCTAACACTAGTGCAGTGTTTGCCACACACCCAGATTAAATTTGAAAGATCCTTGTAGACCTGTAGATGTGAAATACTTTTTAACTGCAATGTACATATTGGTCGGGCAGGCATATGGGTCTTATTATTGATTTCACAGTAGTACCTATCAATACAATCAAAGTAAACGTTTAATACATATGTGTCCTCTATTTAAGTGCACTTTTATTAGCACAATCCTGTTAAGCAATATGTTTTATTATTAAGGAGAAGGTCTAAGGCAAGCGTTCATAGCACAATTTCTTGCCGTAGATGCTTAGAATTAAATAGTGTGGATTAGATTAGAAGTGGTTGATAACCTGTGTAGATCGCTCCCCTTGTACATGAAGGATGGTACCTCATTAGGATCCTACAGCCATGTTTTATGACAGTAAGGTATGTGTAATATATCACTGGGGAAAATGAATTACAAAAAAATGAGCAAAATGTCTTAACAAATTGGCCACTAAAAGATTGGATAGACTAAAATGTAAAATTTCCCTTCAGCGTGGTGTGATTAAGAGATCCACTTGTCCTACAGTGTTGGTCATCTGGCTATGATCATATCTATGGATGTTCTTCAGTGCTGGAGTTCACCACAAGGTAGCACTGCAACTGAAAGTCTTAGATCCAACTCCGGTAATACTAGAGTTGTGTGGGAGGTTCTTCCATTTCATTACAGGGGTGGGTCATTTCTTGAACTCCCCTTTAGGGAGCGTTGGAACAGCCATATTGTAACCTGTATATAGCACCTGTCATAGGACGTATTAATGGTTTTACCCAATGTTGTAGTATAATAGTTAGTTAGTCATCTGGATGCATGACTTATTTATAGAAGCAAACCTCTACATGGTCCTATTCTGGGCTGTTTTCTCATTTAGTAGCTTGGTCAATGTTCAGGATATAAGGTGTACTGTAATACACTATGGAGGCAGCCATTTTGTCATATATGAGTCAATATTCCAGTTACATAGGAAGACATCCGAATCAGTATTCTCAAGATATTCTCTTTATCCCAAGAAAGGAGACAGATATTTTTATTAGCTGGAACTTTTTATGCAATGCAGGTAGCCATGTTTTTTTTTACATACAAACAGAAGCACTGTGTGGGCCAAGCAAGCATTCGGATTATGAGAAGGAGTCTTTGACCCCCTTGAGGTAGTTAAATGCCTTAACAAAGTCTCGGTTTCAGTGACTTTTATGTGGCCGACACAGTGGCAGCCTTAAATTACATGTCAATCCTACATCCGTGGTTCAGTAATTTCAGCAGTTTACATAAAATGCCGTTTTTTTGAGACAAATGCAAAATATTATTGCAAATAATTACATAATTTGCACATATAATTGCCTCTTAGCAGGGCCGGGCCCACACAGTGGCTGGAGAGGCTCCAGCCTCTGGACGCTGATCAGGTCTGGGCGCTGCTCAGGGGGTTAAACTTTAAACCCCTAGCGCTTCTGACGGCTCCATCTCGTCCTGCACTTTCTTCTCAGTATTGCAGTTGACGAGATGGAGCCGTCCAGCTAAGCTCAGATCCCCCGGCAGCAGCACATACTCACTGTTCTGTGCTGCTGCCGGGGGATGCTCTAAGGTGGCCGATGTCACCCCTCTCCCAGCCCAATTTGAGCTGGGAGAGGGCCGCACTTGGGCAGCTCAGCCTCTGTTGTTGGTGGACCTTGTACTGGCCCTGCCTCTTAGCCCCTGGAAATGTTCCATTAATACCTGAAGCTCCTGACATAGAAGTCCGCCTCAACTTCCTGTGGTGGTGTGACAACAAAATTGCACTTCTCCTGAATTCAGAGACCCTCTTGTGTAGGCCGTACTTGCCTTTACTGCAGGGCTATGATGGGGCTAATCATAATTGTTTGCTGTTTTGAAGGGCTCGTTGCTTTCTGGATTGACCTTTGTTGATCGAACCCACCCACTGTGAGCTAAAATGTCTGGACTGAAAGCATGAGCGTCACAAATTTACATGGTCATTTCTGTCTGCGAGCCCCTGCAAAATTTTGCAGGCACTCGCAGGTCGTCTTCATAGGGGCTCAATGGAAGTCCTATCGGGTGAAAGCCTGAAAACCAACCAGCGAACACCTATCACTACGATTATTGCTCGTTTACTGTGTGTAAAAGAGCCCGTAGTTTTGTAGGCGCTCGTGAACGCCTGGTAAATTTAGCAGTACTAAGGCAAAGAAAAGTTTTTGTCCCATTTTAAGGTTTAGTAACAGGAGCTGGGGCATCTTAATCTGCCTTATGGTAGCCATAAAGCCCCCCATACACCACATACAATTACCATGCAATTTCTGTACAACCAACTTTTCTTCTACCAAAACCATGTAATATGAGGACCTTTCTACACCTTCCAATCACTATGTATTCTATCAGCGAGGTCACTATACTACATAGTTGTTGGTAGGTCTCATGGAAATTGTATGGGGTGATCTCAAGGTGTATGGGGGGCTTTTTGGTCAATTCCGGATAACCTTAAACATAATTAGAGGAGTTTCAAGCCCAAGACTGTGAGATACAGTTTTAGTCTTAATTAGTTAATACATTTTAGTAGTTCATGATCATTGGTCATTCTCATAGCTGGATCAGGGATCAGTGAACTGCCGCATTTGCCTTGGGTGCCATATTGTTTGGTTGGACATAATGTCCTGTTCATTGTACTTTAATAAAAATGCATCACACAACTTGTAGTGTCCTCACACAACTCACATCACACAACGTTTATTTTAGTGTGTAATCTCCTTATCCTTGTTAAAATCAAGTATATATAAAATAAAGGAAATAGGACTCCAAAATGTTTTGCTGACATGCACATGTCTTCCGGATAATGACCCCCTATATGTTCAGCTAAAGATTTCTTTCTTCTCTAAAAAACATTAGGGTCCCCATACACCTTTAGATTTCTCTGTCAGATTTCCTTTAGATCTCCTTTTGTTTTACCAAAACCATGTAATATGAGGGACTTTCTAAACCATCAAGTCTACCTGTGTTCAATCGCAGAGGACCCGGCACTACATAGTTGTTGGTAGGTCTAAAGGATATTTGACAGAGAGATCTAAAGGTGTATGGGGGGCTTTAAATACTTGGTAAGCTTGGCTATAGTTATTGATAATCTTTTCTTAGTGTCCCAAACTCTCCAGCCATGGCGAGTGGAATTGTATGTGTTTGAAGCTAACCATAGAATATACACCCTACTAATAAAGATTCCATTTGGCCCTAGTCATGGCAATACATGATACTTTGAAAAAGGCACAATTTGGATATTGGTTTGGGAAAAGCCCCTTTTCCTCCATCTTTTTATAGATATCTCAATAAAGGTTCCTGTTGATACGGGTCATGATATGCGGTAGCTATTAGTAGTTTGCCAGATTGAAAAAAAAAAACCTGAGTCTCTAATATTGAAGTTGGTTTCACAGGTCATCCAAGTTTCCAACTGAATGTGGCCTACTGTCTATCAGATATTTAATGGGCTTTCCTCTACACTAATTCCTTTCCCACATTCTGAGGCTTTTAGGCTGTTGGATATTTGGTAACGTATATGGTAAAGTTTATATTACCTCTTCCCCACAAACTAATGTGCACATTAGGAGTCAAGAACCAGGCTTCTTGCTTGTGGTAGAACAATCTTTTTAGTGTTCATGGCATTAACGTCCCTAGCGGTCACCTCAAGTGTACCTCGGGGTAAGGATTTTTAAGAAATCAACGTCACCCCAAGCTACATTCGAGGATACTTACCTGGCCCTGGCAAACCACATCGATACTCGGCAAACTCGTAGATGGTTTCTAGAGATCGGTTTTGAGTTAATTGCAAAGCCCCATAACAAGGTATCATCACCAAACTAGCTGGAGATATACTGAAGGGTTGGGGGAATACTCCAAAAAAGAAAGTATGCCTCTACCACAAATTAGTTTTTTCACAAATTAAGTTCAAAGTCAAGTCAAAATTTCGAAAATCTGAATTTTAACTTTTTAACTTATGCAAAAACTCCATGTGCTAGAGCAAAACTTTTTTTTCCAAATGTTCCTCTAACCCTTCTCTACGTCTTCTGGTGATGATACCATTTTCAGGGGCTTTGCAATCAGCTCACAAAGTTAGCACGTCAAAAATTTCGACCATCTCTAATGGTTTCAGGTTACACCTCTTCTGCGTACGCTATTGACCTGCATGTTAAGCAGGCTATGTTGCTTTTTCTCCTCACATGTAAAGGAGGAAGAACGGAAAATCAGAGCAGATCACTATGTAATCTACTTTGATTGCCCATATGGCTTTTTTTTTTTCTAAATGCGGTATAGGCTGTGCACTAGGGGGTTAAACTTGGTTAAACATTTGTCAAAGTTATATCCTTTTCCTATTATCCGCCGCCAATAAATATGATTAATTCATATTAAACAAAACTGTTTTTTAAATATGTTTTTATATTATTTTTATATTTTAAATGTAGTATTCGTTTTTTATACCCTATATCCTATGATTTGATTTAAAGAATTTAATCTTGCATTTCGAAATAAAATTGGACATCCATTATGACCAGACATATGCATGTCGTTGAGGGTACCATTAGAGAATGGGATACAAGGACAAGTTTAACTCTAAACTATGAAATAGTCTGATATCTGCTTTGTTTTGTTTGATTGGTAATTAAATTCTCTCTTTATTACAAATTGTTTTGCCTAATTAAAATTTAAACTGAAGCCATAGTTGGGTGAGACCATTGACAAGAAAACATTATACTGTTCTGTATATATTTATGTTGATAATGATGATGAATATTTCTTACGTTTCAACCAATACCTTTCCAATCTTGTCAATTAAGTTATAACAACTACAGCTTCTTCCTTTATACAATTTTTTCCTAAAACAATTCAGTTTTTTTTATTAACTTTTATCTCTACTGTGCCACCAAGTTCGGAGATTGTTAATAAGAAGAATTGGCACTCAACCATTGATGATGATCAATGCCCGAATCCTGAATCCATGTTTTATCTATTATAAATAGAGATGGTCGAATTTTTCGACTTGCTAATTTCAAAGCTGATTGCAAAGCCCCTGAACATGGTATCATCACCAAACGTGCTAGAGATGTAGAGAAGGGTTGGGGGAACATTTGAAAGAAAACAGTATGTCTCTAACACAAATAGTTTTTGAATAAATTAAGTTAAAAATGAAAGTCGAAATGCCAAATTTTCGAAATTTTTACTTGACTTTGAACTTAATTTATGCAAAAACTGTTTGTGTTAGAGACATACTTTTTTTTTTCAAATGTTCCCCCAACCCAGCAAGTTTGGTGATGATACCATGTTCAGGGCCTTGGCAATTAACTCGAAATCGTTGAATTTCTGAAAAATAATTTGACCATCTTTAATTATAAATAATGCACCATGTAGGCTTTATGATATTATTATATAAGGCTTAAATAAAAAATATTGGGAGTCAATCCATATTATTTTAAGGGGTTAACCCCCACCCTCCATGAAACTGCATTGTATCTAGTTTTGAAATGAAAAGCACTGAAAAACTGATCATGTAACGTTTTCCTGTTGTACACAGGCTGGGATTTCAGGATGTATGTTATAGAGATGTTTGTAATATAAGGTATGAAATGTATATAATGCTTTTTACAAAAAAAAAATCTTTCAACCTCTTGTAGGTGTAATACAGCCAGACTGTACTCTCTTTGTTCTACAAAATGTACCACGCCACAGATCTTCACGGAGGTCAATTCCATATTAACTTTTTGCATCCTGCTATTGCATCCCTTATTTGTAATTTGCCTGGTTGGTTTATCCAATCTCCCTTTTTATTTATTTTAATTTTCCGCTCTTCATTGTTTTCCCTGTTCATTTATTTGTCCCTGTTCATTATTTATGTTTGGCAATGTCATTACCGAGAAAAGAATTATGCAAACAGGAAGTCATGGACTGGTTAATTCTCACAACTTTCCCCCAAAGAAAGATCGGTGTTCCTTGGTGCATTTTGCTGTTGACAGTATTATGTTTTTGGGTTTTTTTTTTATTTCAAATAGAAAAAAAAATGTACAGGTTTGTAACTGTTGGAATTTGATAAACTTGATGGTTAACCATTTACTATAATGTGTTTTGCCTTTTATTTGTGAAAGAGGGGAAAATGGAAAGTGGAAGTACAGTAATAAAGAAAGAAAATGGTTTGAGACTATTGAGACAGTACCTTTTTCAGTGCATGACATTTAGTCAGATCTCTCTGCAATGCATAATACAGCATACCCCACCCCCAGAGAAGGACTTTTGTGGCTCAGTAATGATGAACTACATGTAACAGAACACCTTAGCTATAGCTACAGATCACTGGATAGAGTATAATAGCAAAGTAGCTCAGCCATCCCTCAATCAGCAGCAGCTCTCCCTATCTATCTAGTACTGGAGACACAGGATAAATGTAAAATGGCTGCTGGGAGGCTACTTTTATAAGGGGGTGTCCTGCAGGAGCAAAGAGAAGTGTTATTGGCTGTACTGTCCCACCTGACTATAGAGGGAAAGGTCGCACTTTGTCTCCATGTTAAGGTATAGGTGGCGGGTCGAACACCCATAATGTTCGCCGGCATTGCAAACTGCGAACATGCTATGTTCGCCGCGAACTTTTCGGCCATCACTAGTCCTCAGCCTTCTGAATTAATGCAAATCTATACTGGAAAACAAAAAACATATTAACCTTTTGGCTGCGCAACCCGTGTCATCTGATGTGAGATAACTCAGAGCAGGGAAGCCTCCTCTGGCTTTACTAGGAATGCTTTGAGCATTCCGTGTTGGCAGAGGATTGAGCAGTCAACCGACTGCTCTTGTTATAGCAACTATAATGTGTGCTTTTGTCTCACTCTGCCCCCTAGTGACCAGTGGCCATAAATACACATAACATTAGTGGCTGTCAGGATTCAGACAAGGTGGTGACCAGACAGGCTGCACACACTGACAACCAGACAGGAATATGGTGAACAAAAAGGGTTTATGGTATTTACAATAACAGGAACAAACAGGTGCGATATTGTCCATAGTGCAGATGTCTAGATGTCCAGGGTTCAGGGTAAGAGTGGAGTAAACATGCTCAGATATCCAGGTCAGAAACGGAGTCCGGTTGTAGTGAAAATAAAAATGCTCAGCCGCCCAATGTGGTTGAAACACACTTATATAGCCCTCAGGCTAACGAGCAGGTGTGCTTAACCCACACCACACTTGCAGGGAGCCACCTGCTGGTGACTAGGGAAACTAGCCATAGGAAGCGCTAGCACAGCACCACCAGCAGGTGGTACATGGGACAGCCAAGGTCCTTACAGTGGCCTAGTAAGCAGATACCTTGTTTCAGGTCAGTCAAATAACAGACAAGAAGGTAAATTATGATTATGCCAGGTCTGCAGCAAAACCACACTTGGTCAAAAGAAGAGGAGAAAGTCTAGATATATGTTTGCCACATGTAATCTGGTGCTGTTTGCATATTGTTTTCAAAACTTCCACCCATTGGTGAAATTGTGAAAGATGGTTTACCCAGTAAACTGGTGACTGTGGAATAATTAGTAGCAAGGAAATTTCTCAAATAAGAAATAACAAATTTTGCAAAAATAACTTACAAGCCACAAATAAAGTGTCGATTAAAAGGCTAAATTTTTATTAAACTTATCAGACACAATGGTGGTGAAGTGCTCCCTATTCCTAAATATATACTTAACTGTTGTTCCCTCAAACCTCTGTAGTTGCCATCTCTAGTTTGCTCAAGTCTTCCAGGTATTAATTGCAGTAATGAAAATTGTCACTAGGTGGCGACAGGTTATGGTTTTCAATGCTGAAATGAGCAGGATTTCATCTACCTTCACAAGTCTCTGCAGTGGACGGATGAGGAGCTATCACTGCCGCGACGTCAATAGAGGGGAAGAGCAGCCAGGGACAGTAATTTGCTGAGGCTGTTTTTATGCTCGCTAATAGATAACTGTTTTACAGCTGTCCAATTTTTATTTAACTTTCTTTTGGATACCACATATAATGCAGCACTGTAAAACTGGGCAGTCACAGACCAGAAGGACTGGCAGAAATGTAGACAGAGAGTATCGGCCAGAGTTTTACTAAAATAAATTAGAGACCCCAGAGGATACAGCAGTGAAAAACTGACAGGCAGCTTTAGTGAGCAAGGCTAGGCCCAAATTTGGATGTGCCATTACTGCAATAATAAAATACTGCATAGGGTACAATCAATTAAACTGCCAGCTGGTCCAAAAAAAATATTTTGCTGTTTGACATGAAAGCCTAAAATAAATGTTCTACCAACTTGAAATAAAGGACCAAAATAAAATGAAAACCAAAAAATTGAGAATCCTTAACAAAAAAATAGCAGCTTGCTACATTTAGGACCAGACGGAGTGCACATGATGACCCAGTCTACAACTGAATTCACCTAGATTAGGCATATGAGCTTCATACCTAAACCTGAAGCAATGGATAATGATGGTCTGGTGTAATAGAATATGTTTTAAATATTAGGTTCATTAAGCATTTGCTTTGTATATGACAAGACGTAAGCCCCCTAGTGGTATTCCCACATGTAGCTTGGCCTAATTTTCCCTGCAAAAAGCAGTACCCCAAGCTGAACTTGGGGTTGCTTTTCTGCTCTAGTCCAACCTGTGGTGTCCTCCAGTGATGTCAGCTGGGGGTCACTTGTTACTTTCTGGGATCCCTATGTCTGTCAGATTTGTCTTATAGGCATGGGCAATCCAGATGTCCCTGACATCGGGAATATTGGGGCTGATCATGCCTATGACTGTATAATCTGCTGACAGACATAGGCGCTCCAAGTCCTTAAATCCCCAATGTCTTTGATGATGGTGGAGATGTGCAGGATAAATACCACTACCACAACACATACCACAAAAATCAAACTGCCAGGAAGGTTGAAGGTTTAAATACTAATCTCGTGCCAGGTACCATGGGAATGTTCAAAAATCTTGTATACATGCCTCTATGACTAAAGCCCCCCACACACCTTTAGATCACTCCATACAATTTCCTTTAGATCTACCAACAACTATGTAGTGCCGGGTTCTCCCTGATAGAAAGTACAGTGATTGGAAGGTATATATCACTGTTATGTAGTGCCAGGTCCTCCCTGATAGAATACATAGTGATTGGAAGGTATATATCACTGCTATGTAGTGCTGGGTCCTCCCTGATAGAATACATAGTAATTGGAAGGTATATATCACTGCTATGTAGTGCTGGGTCCTCCCTGATAGAATACATAGTGATTGGAAGGTATATATCACTGCTATGTAGTGCCAGGTCTTACCTGATAGAATACATAGTGACTGGAAGGTATATATCACTGCTATGTAGTGCTGCGTCCTCCCTGATAGAATACATAGTGATTGGAAGGTATATATCACTGCTATGTAGTGCTGGGTCCCCCCTGATAGAATACATAGTGATTGGAAGGTATATATCACTGCTATGTAGTGCCAGGTCCTCCCTGATAGAATACATAGTGATTGGAAGGGTTAGAAAGCTCCTCATATTACATGGTTTTGGTAGAAGAAAAGTTGATTGTATGGTCAGATTGTAAGGTGTATGGGGGGCTTTACAGTTGGCACAATGGTGGAACTGGTGGCACAACGGGGATCCCTAACTAAAACTAGGCAAGTGTTGGAAATTATCTGTACCTATTCAGTGTAGCTCCTGTATCATAGGTCAAGACCACATGGAGAAAATTATCAAACTGGAAACTCTCATTTGCACATTTTTTTTTCACAAAAGCAGACAATGCAAGTATGCCAGACCAGATAAATATACAAATAATAATAATACAATAAGAGGGCATCTACCCTGACTTGTAGAGTCTTGTGTAGTTACTATGTGGAAGTCTACAGTATAATATGTTCAAAAATCATGTCAACTTAGAGTTGTTCTGGTGGCACAATGGGGAACCCTACCTAATGCTGGGCAAGTGGTTGAAATGTTGTGCCTATCCAGTGTAGCTACTTGGTCATAGGTCAAGCCTACATGAAGAAAGTTTTCAAATTGGCAACTCTCAAATTTTTTACCTTTTTTTCAGAAAAGCAGACAATGCAAGTGTGCCAGACCAGATAAATATCCAAATATTGATATAATAAGATTATAGGAGGACATCGCTCTACCGTGACTTGAAGAGTCTTGTGTAGTTACTATGTGGGAGGCTACAGTATAGTTTGTTCAAAAATCATGTCTACACATGACTAGAGATGACTAGACCATTTCGCCGATTTCGAGTTAATTGCAAAGCCCCTGAACATGGTATCATCACCAAACTTGCTGGAGATGTAGAGAAGGGTTGGGGGTATACTCCAAAAAAGAAAGTATGTCTCTAACATAAATAGGTTTTGCACAAATTAAGTTCAAAGTCAAGTAAAAATTTCGAAGATCGGAATTTCGACTTTAACTTTGAACTTAATTTATGCAAAAAGTACATGTGCTAAAGCAACACTTCTTTTTTTCCAATGTTCCCACAACCCTTCTCTACATCTCCAGCAATTTTGGTGATGATACCATGTTCAGGGGCTTTGCAATCAGCTCACACAATTAGCAAGTCGAAAAATTCGACCATCTCTACACATGACTTAAGCTGGCCATACACCTTTAGATCTCTTTGTCATGTAGTGCCGGGTCCTCTGCGATTGAACACAGGTAGACCTGGTTGTTTAGAAAGTCCCTCGTATTACATGGTTTTGGTTAAAACAAAAGGAGATCTAAAGGAAATCTGACAGAGAAATCTAAAGGTGTATGGGGCCATTAAGCAGGGTGCACACATGTAGATATGGGCCACATCGATGGCAGCTTCGAGCGCCATGTATCTGGCTCATATCATATGCGGCCATCCCAGTTCTGGAGCGGGACCAACCAATCCCGCTCGAAAACTGGGATATCGGACATGACCATTAATCACAGCCGATGTCCGTTGCTTTGCATGGAAACTGCAAAGCTGTCTCTTCACCTCCAACAATATCTGACAGCAGCGTGATGACGTGATGACAAATATGTTCCCTGCTTTAGAGTTGTTTTGGTGGCACAATGGGGAACCCTACTAATGCTGGGCAAGTGGTTGAAATGTTGTGTCTATCCAGTGTAGCTACTTGGTCATTAGTGATGAGCGGCATAGTCAATATTCGAATTCGTGATATTTCACAAATAATTCTACTAATATTCGATTCTATATTCGGAAATTCGAATATTCGCGGTATGACCATGTATTGCGAAAATAATATTCGCATCGCAAAAATCTTTAAAATGAATGGTCACATGCTATGTTTATTTTCGCAATGCGAACATTATTTTCGCAATGCGAACATTATTTTCGCGATACATGCCCATATTGCGAATATTCGATATTGCGAATATTCGTCGACATATTCGCGATATTGGCGAATTCTCGAATTGCCGATATTCGCTAAAAATATTCAGCATTCGAATATTCGAGCTCAACACTATTGGTCATAGATCAAGCCTACATGAAGAAAGTTTTCAAATTGGCAACTCTCACTTTTTCACAAAAGTGGACAATGCAAGTGTGCCAGACCAGATACATTTCCAAATATTGAGGGCATCGTTCTACCGTGACTTGAAGAGTCTTGTGTAGTTACTATGTGTGAATCTACACTATTATATAAAACAATGATTAAAGCGTTAGAGTTTCTATCTTATGATCTATAAGAACTGTGAGAACTATATTTCAGCTCCAGAAGTTCAGCTGTTCCACTTGCCACTTTGAAAACTTTTTAGAAAAGACAAAAAAAGATCAGAACACCTTGAAAAGTTTTCCAACTTTCAACAAAGTTTGGAGCAAGTTTGTTAATCACCTTTTACCTTCCCAGGCAGCGGCTCTTTGACATGTGCTACAGTACATAATTATTTCAGGACTTGGCTTTATTCTACAGGCTGAGTACTTGGGAGAGAACATTGATGCGAAGCGGCGGCACATTGCTGGCCATGGTGACTATAAATTCAGCGGTGGTCAGAGGGTGACATTCAGCGAGGTAAGGACTTTACAGATATTCCCCTAAAACTTAGAAATAAACCTGACACTTTCTGGCATGGATCCATTCCTTTGTTATGATTTAAAGGAATGGGCAACTTTGGGCTGTTTTTTTTGTGTTTGGGGGTTGTGATTAATTAAAAAAATATCTTACTCTTTCATACACACCTCCTCTTCAGCCCTGTCCCTCACAACAAGATGTCCTCACTCTTCAGAGGTAAATGGTGACCTCTCTACAGGATGACAATGCTGCTGTCCAAGAGTAATTACAACTAGTAATTGGCAGTTGGTTTAGTGGTTATCCACTTAAAAAAATAGGCTAAATGGAGGAGCCCAGGATGACCACTAGACCAACTGCTAACTTAAACTCTGACTTGGATTTCCAAAGGCATCATTGAGTGCAACCAACACATCACTGCGTAGGGACGCTGAGCCAAAAATATCTCCACCTGCCTTTTCATCCGATCTGTTGCTGGTGATACTGCCTCTGCTCAGTTACAAACCAGCAACCTTAAAAGTAAGTGTATAAATAAGGTTGGGTAGAGACACCTATAGCATATAATAAGTTAGCACCACATCCCAATAAACAAAACTAAAGAACAAGACCTCAAGTGGCTCTAGGCAACCTGAGTAGGGGGCGGCCAAACCCCAGGGATTTTAAAGGGTGCTGAAGTGAATACGAAAAACGATATTTATTACAGCTATTAAAAATGGTCTCAGTGAGTCAATTCAAGTAAATCAACAAAGTAGGAAATTATATAAATAGCCCATTTCCAGTAGGGTACTTCTGAACCCTAAAAAGTCTTAGAAAAGTGGATCGTAAAACGTCTTTGTGCCCCACAGGGTACTCCTGAGCCAGATCTTTGTGAAGTTGATTGTAAGGTGTTCTTGTGCTGATATCTTTGTGCCAACGCGTTTTGCCCTGTTTCAAGGGCTTCTTCATAGATGATTTGTTGTTCCTCAAGTAAACAAACAGCATGTAAGGGCTCAAAATCAATAACATCACCGTAATTACCCAAGTGGTTCTGGTCTGTTATAATCACATTTTTCAAAACGTCCCCTAATCGACCTAGTTTTTTTTTTTGTTTTTCCTCTGGGACCCTCAAATTAAGGCTTTTCTCAACCACTCATACAACAACTAGAAGTAGTTAGCTGGTAGTTGTGAAATTTCCACTCATTTTATTTTGGAAGTTAAAGCAGACCTATCACCCAATTACCTGGTAGTGCCAATAATGCTTCCTTACTTTAACCTTCCTAGCGCTTCTGACGGCTGCATCTCGTCCTGCACTTTCATGTCAGTGTTGCAGCTGACGAGATGGAGCCGTCCTAAGCTCACATTCCCCGGCAGCAGCACATACTCACTGTTCTGTGCTGTCCCGGGGGATGCTCTAAGCTGGCTTCGCCATTTCACCCTTCTCCCAGCTCAATTTGCATATGAAATCCGGGGGGGGGGGGGTCCGCGGGACATTCATATGCAAATTGGGCTTTCGTCAAAGACCACCAACAGTGTCATCTCCACATGTGCTCTTTGAACTTAACCCTTTCAGAGGGTGCCGAATGCCATTATATTGGATACAGTGATAACTGTATCTAATACAATTCAAAGTCAAACAAAAAACAAAACACATTTCCAATTGTAATAAAAAATTTATTATAAACAAACATAAATACTGTTTTGAAATTTTTCATACCAAATTATTCAAGAGATTTTATTATTCAAATGATACATTTTATAATTTTTTTTTAATGTACTTTTTTTTAAATAATAATTGTGTGTATCAAACATTATTATAGTCCGGATGTCTATTAGACCCTTGTACGGACAGATTTTTGTAAGTTACAAGCCTACAACACAAAAAAAAATCCATTAGAGTCTATGGTGCGCTTTTGGTACAGAAATCTGGACCTTGCAAGAGCGCTAGGGAGGTTAAGGCGTCTAATTTTTCCATACATTTACACATTTATTAACCTCCCTAGCACTATGCCTGAAGCCAGTTCGTGGAAAAGGAAGCTGCAACTATCGATGCGCCAGGCACGGGAGCTCACCTGGTCCGGCTGCCGCCTCCAGCGACGTCCTCGCTGGCTTCTCCCGGGTCCCCGAGTGACATCACGGAGGCGGGACCCGGGCTTAAAGAAACATATTTTTTTTTTAAATATTTATTTTTTACCTTTTGAACTGGATCAGAGAAATGTCTTTATCTGATCTAACTCAAAAGTGGATCCAGCTAGCAGAGCGTGAACGTTCCTGCATCTGGATCCACCTCCGGCTGGACCCGAGCGTCTCCAGAAATAGCCGATCTCTCTGGCTATTTCCGTAATCGGCATTCGTGTGCCGATGACGTCACAGCCCGGGCGGGAGATTTAAAGGTACATGACAATTTTTTTTTCTTAGATTTTTTTTTCTTATTAGTTTACATTTGGTTTTTATTGGATTGGATAAATGTTTTATAAATGTTTTATCCAATCCAAATCAAAAGAAAAGTAAAGAAATGTAAAACTTATAAAAAAAAAAGAAGAATTTTAAGAAAACATTTTTTTTTCTGTACCACTAAAGCCGGCCATAGCGCTTCAATCTGCGGCCGATTTTGCGAATGATCACCATGCGCATTCGTGGCGATCGCTTGGTGATCAATCGTAAAAACGAACGCGCCCACCTGAACCGACCGCTCGTGGTCGCACACAACTTTGAAAAGTATCAGTTGTCGAATAGCAAATGGTGTATTTCGATTCGCAAAACGATTGACCATGGCGTGATGATGTCATCATGCTGCGGTCAAATGTTCGATAAACGCCCACATAGCATAGCATCTGTGGCTGGTTTAACCTCCCTAGCCAAGCAAGTACAGGCGCAGTTTGATCGTGAATCAAACTGCGCCCATGCTGGAATTGGGTGTAACCGCTGGCTCTCTGTGTGCCTGCAGCATTTCTACAGAGCTGCAGGCACATGGAGCTTTTCCGGTGACGCCGATGGGGGCGGAAAGGCAAAACACTGTATGACTTTTGGTACAGAAATCTGGACCTCAGTGAACCGCCAGGGAGGTTAATAACCTTTCATGGTTTCCCTGTGGTTTCCAAGTGACATAAATTGTATATATTTAACAATAAAAAACAATACCAGTTTTAGTTCTCTAGTGAGCAGCTCTTCTTACACACAGGAGGGAGAGAGGGAGGGGGGTGTGTGACAAGCGGGCTCCTTGCAGGACCTGGCAGATTACTGGCTTCTATTAACCCTTCCAGGGCTCCGATCTGTAAGTGAGCCTCAGGAAAAAACGTTCACTTGTATCTTATATATACAATCACACAATGCCTAACTCCTGCCCTGTGCGACTCACTGTCAGCCAGAGTCCATCAGAGCAGAGCTGCAGAGGGGCTCTCTGACTCAGTACTGTACCGGAGCTTGGGGGGGGGGGGCTTATATTTGTCTAGAGGAAAACATTTCAGTGGCCTTATTTTCTGAGGATTTCCTATTTTCAAGGAAACACGGTAGGACAAAGTAGGTCATCCAAAACCCACTAACCTGGACTAAATCTAGTGACACAGCCCCTCAAAAGAACTTGCACTGCCACTAATGGGACTTTGGAAGGTAGACATCACAGTAAAGTCCCCTTGTGCAAGGCAACCATTGAGCTGAGCAGAGACTTGTCCCTTCAATTTGTTCCCACTCTTTTAAACAACTCCAGTCTGTGATGGACGCTGCTGGGGTGGAGCCAGTTGGACCCTAGATGACTAGATGATTTTGCGTGTCTCCACCCCTCCAGTCTTTGAGAGACATTGAAGGGGCGGATTGGAAACTGGAAGAAGGTAAAAGGCTATGATGGCCTTCCTAAAGGCAAATTAAACAGCACCAAGCATGTTTACACCAGAACTGAGGACAAGAGGCAGTGTGTGGTTTTTAGGTTTAGGGATCAGTTTGAATGGATCAATACAAAGTGGACTGGTAAGTAATGTGTATATGTTAATTTGCATGTCTTTTTTAAGTGGGTACCCACTTTAATTGCAAAGCTCCTAAACACATGGTCACATGGAACACATCACCAAAATTTCTAGCTATGTAGAGAAGGGTTCCCCATAGCAGACAGGTTGGCCTGCATTCTCTGCAGAATCAAAACACTTATCTTGAGCTACATGGATCAGGGTTGGGCTCACTGGTACAGGAGTCACTAACCAACAAGTCTCCAAAGGCCCTTTAATGCAGTGCTACAGTACAGATGCTTGACACCACTGGCGTAACAACCATCATAGCAGCCAATGTGTCCGTAATGGTGCTCATAACCGCAAGGAGACCCTCAGCCCCTGGCTGCCTGTTCTTTTTTTTTGGGGACCCTCACCCCCCTCTCCAACCATGTACAGGTGTTGTGAGGTCCCGAGCGCAGAGGAAATGAAGAGCATGTTCACGTCCAGTGCTTAAGGACCTTGGTCATTCTTGAGTGTTTATTGGTTTGTATCATCCTGAAGGTGCCAATGGAGGGCAGGGGAGCAGAATATTGTTGTGGCAAGTAGGGAGGGGGGGTTGAAGGATTGTAATAGCAGGTCCAGGGGTGGAGAATTGTAGTGGAT
>CM070033.1:3833090-3844332 GCA_036250615.1 Ptychadena robeensis | reverse complement strand
CTTTCTCACTGGCATTTGATGCAGGTGCCTTAGAGCATTGGTCCATTTTTCCTACACATGCAAATTTATAGGGTGTGGTTTCTCTACAATGAAAAATAAACAACCTATTGATATAAATTTCCCTGTAGGTATTATATCCCTATTGGTCAAGCATCATGACCGATGGCCAAATCAACTGTCAATTACAGCCAATGGCAGCAAGTTAGGTGATCAAGATGGGACGGCCACCCCTTTTAACGACAGATAAGCTGCAACATATGATACACATTTGTTTTGATGTTTGGATACACTTTAGTATCATCACCCAGAAAACATTTATTTTATATGATTTATTCATGCCGAATGTTAAAACGATTAGTCACTGTGAAAGAGAAATGTTGTACAGTTAGTCCTCTACTCCGAGAGCAAGCACAGTATCGCCCTCATTAGCCCCTTCGCTGCCGGCTCTCTACTTTCTTACATATATAACATTTCCACGTTCCACTTTAAGTATCGGCATTTTACGTTAAAACATCACACAGCCGGTTGTGATTGTAATCTGATTTATTCATGCACAAACATGTTTCAGATTGGTTCGCCGGCGGTTAAAGGAACTCGTATATAAATTACACATGAATAGAACATTTGTTTCAATTTTCCGGATAATGCCGGCCTTTCGGAGGGCTATTATAGCATCTTGTCTGCTTGTCGCTTGGGTGGCGCCTTGCATTCATTTCATTCAGCGTAATTTATTTTCAGGTGCCCAGCTGTAGAAGATCTCTTCCATGAATGTACTTTGTGCCAGAAGGAAACAGAAAATCATTGGCCGCATTGAATATTTACATTTTTCAGAATAACAATGGAAGTCCTATGGGCTGTATTTAGCACTAGAGATGATCAAATAATTTTTCAGATATTCGACGATTTTGAGTTAATTGCAAAGCCCCTGAACATGGTATCATCACCAAACTTGCAGGAGATGTAGAAAAGGGTTGGGAGGACATTTGAAAGAAAAATGAAGAATGTCTCTAACACAAATAGTTTTTGCACAAATTAAGTTCAAAGTCAAGTCAAAATGTCAAAAATTTGGAAAATTCGACTTTTGAACTTAATTGATTCAAAAACTATTTGTGTTAGAGATATACTTTTTTTTCTGTCAAATGTTCCCCCATCCCTTCTCTATATCTCCAGCAAGTTTGGTGATGATACCATGTTCAGGGGCTTTGCAATCAGCTCTGAAAGTTAGCAAGTCGAATATTTCGACCATCTCTATTTAGCACAAGGCAATTATTTGTTTCCTATTTTAGTTTTTTCTGGACTGGTATGTCTGTGGATGTCTGTGGATGAATTCAGCCTATACTGGATCTTGGGGCTCCCAGAGCTCATGTGTATACTCACATACAAAAATATATTTTGTATAATTTAAATATTTTATGTGTGTGGGCCATCTCCACCTCCTGCAGGTATAGGGATCACCAGAATGCCTTGCCAGATGATCCACGACACCCATTAGATAACCTGTAGCACTTCTTGCTCTATAAAACCCTTGATGCTGCATTGCGATTTTTGGCTGTTTTTTTAATAGTTATAGTAGAATGTTGTACCGTGTTAGCCATCGATGACTTTGATAAAGAGTTTGATACCTTTATACTTTTGATGGATCGAATCAATATCGAAAAAATATGAGTTTGTCCATGTGGGAGTTACCGTATTTTTCGGACTATAAGACGCACCCGACCATAAGACGTACCCAGTTTTTAGAGCAGGAAATCAGAAAAAAATATTTCATTTGTTTAAATGAATGTGAAAAAATCTCATGCAGTACCCCTATTCAGCCACTAAAATGGTGTCACTAGAGAGCAGACTTCAGCGTCTCTTCTTCTTCACACAGAGCTCAGAGAGGGGATGGAGGGGGAGGAAGGGGGAGTCTGCACTCTGGTCTCCCTGTCCCTTCTCTGCTGCGTGTGTGAGGAAGCTGCTTGCCAGTGCAGCTATCACCACACACACTCTGCATTGGCTATATTTGTGAGTCTCTGCAAATATAGCCAATACAGTTTAGCTCCACACAGCTCTCCCTGCAGATGCAGATCACACAGCTGACATAGCCCATCAGCTGTGTGATCTCTTGGCACACAGGAGGTGTGCCGATTGAGATCACACAGTTGATCTCCTCTCCCTCTGCACACAGCTGATCTATCTGCTGGGAGCTGATCTCCTCTCCCTCTGCACACAGCTGATCTATCTGCCAGGAGCTGCACACAGCTGATCTATCTGCCGGGAGAGCTGATCTATCTGTCGGGGAGCCAAGTTGCGATCACTGGCGGCCGGATGGCCGTGGATGGTCACACATTCGGAGCATAAGACGCAGGCACTTTTTTGGGGGTGAAATGGTCGGAAAAATACGGTAGTTCAATCACAGTTTGATTGATCGTCGTTTCTTCGATCATAAATTACGATCGAAGCTGAGATCGATCATAGGAAATTTTAAAGTATATGGAGGCCTTTAGGAAGAGTTATTAGAGGTAATAGAGATAAAGAAGTCCATGCATAATATTCACCTCCCTTAATAATTAAAGTGTCAATTGACTAAAGGCGCCATGAAATACTACTAATACAGCTGTTTTGTGAAGAAACCAAGATATCAATGTGCATAGCAAATTATCAAAGCTACAAGTTAAGGAGTCCAGACACACTAGTTGTTCCAAGATGACGGGTTCTTTCAGTGTTGGGGAGAAGAGAAAGGATTTTATTGCCAGTGAAATTCAATTGAAGTCATAATGACACATAAGGTTGTTGTCCCTGTTAAGGCCATACTCCAGAGTTCTGAATGTCGGTGTAAATTTTCATTCCCATTCCAGCTTCTCTTTCTGTGAGTTTAAACTCCACATCAGTACCATAACCCTGAGATCTTTTTTGATTTGGCCTGTGCTGCAGAAAAGAGTTCCTACAGGGACATCCGTTTTCCTGTTCTTGATGCACGTTCATTTGCTGGCGAATGTACTCTATTAGTGCTGTGTGTATATATCATTTTATATGTAATAATTTGTTTAAAATTCGGACATGTATAAGGATATATAAGAAATTTGTGGTAGAAAATATGACATTCACTCTAAATAAAAAATAAAAAAATGACATTTTGCACTCAAAATTTTGTTGCAGTAGTCAGAAGTTTGACCGAGGGTGCTGGAGTGGTTAGAAATTTCCCTATTCAATGATGACTCTATTCTTATGTTGAGCTTGGGGTTGTGCTTTTCCTTTCCATCCATCGCATACAAATATTTCTATGGCAACATAATAACGGTAACATTTGGTTAGTAGCTGTCATGGGTGAACCACGAGAGTAGTGGACCCACCGTGCCACTAAATAAGCACAAACCAGGGCGCAGAGTCTAAAGCTGGCCATACACCTTCAGATTTCTCTGTCAGATTTCCTTCAGATCAGATCAGATCTACCAACAACCATGTAGTATAGTGTCCTCCCTGATAGAATACATAGTGATTGGAAGGTGTAGAAAGGTCCTCCTATTACATGGTTTTGGTAAAACAAAATCTGATCTGAAGGAAATCTGACAGAGAAATCTGAAGGTGTATGGCCAGCTTTAGGAGCCTCCGGTATTCACCAGAGCATTCCGCAAGGAATGGTGAAGCTTTGCTGCGGGAGACTCCCAGGTTGTGGTCCCAAGCTAACACTGACTTGGCAGCGGCTGACAGCGGAAATATCGAAGGTGCGGTATCCAGACGGCAGACAGAGACGTGGTCAGACAGGCGGTAGTCGGGGCAGGCGGCAAAACGGGGTGGTCGAAGACTGTCCAGGGGTTGATAACTAGAGATGGTCATATTTTTCGACTTCCTAATTTTGTGAGCTTATTGCAAAGCCCCTGAAAATAGTATCCTCACCAAAATTGCTGGGGATGTAGACAAGGGTTGAGGGAACATTTGAAAAAAAACCTCAAAATTTTGTTGCAGTAGTCAGAAGTTTGACCGAGAGTGCTGGAGTGGTTAGAAATTTCCGTATTCAATGATGACTCTATTCTTATACAGAGTAATAGGTAACACCCTTTCCCGTATACAACTACCAACATCCAATTATCAATAGAATTTTTTAGAGAGAGAACGTGGCACCTATCCGACAGCCAGGCACAGGTCTAATGCCGGTGCCTAGCTGGCGGTCACAAAGGACATTAACGGTAGCAATTAATATAAGCGTAAGCAAATGTAAAGAAAAGACTTTTTAGACAATGTACAATGTGCAAACAAGTGAAGTTTATACACAGTAGATGACTTCACTTACCTTCATCTACTGTGTATAAACTTCACTTGTTTGCACATTGTACATTGTCTAAAAAGTCTTTTCTTTACATTTGCTTACGCTTATATTAATTGCTACCGTTTCCTTTGTGACCGCCAGCTAGGCACCGGCATTAGACCTGTGCCTGGCTGTCGGATAGGTGCCACGTTCTCTCTCTAAAAGACTCTATTCTTATGTTGAGCTTGGGGTTGTGCTTTTCCTTTCCATCCATCGCATACAAATATTTCTATGGCAACATAATAACGTTAACATTTGGTTAGTAGCTGTCATGGGTAAACCACGAGAGTAGTGGACCCACCGTGCCACTAAAAAAGCACAAACCAGGGCGCAGAGTCTAAGGAGCCTCCGGTATTCACCAGAGCATTCCGCAAGGAATGGTGGAACTTTGCTGTGGTGAGCTCCCAGGTTGTGGTCCCAAGCTAACACTGACTTGGCAGCGGCTGACAGCGGAAATATCGAAGGTGCGGTATCCAGACGGCAGACAGAGACGTGGTCAGACAGGCGGTAGTCGGGGGAGGCGGCAAAACGGGGTGGTCGAAGACTGTCCAGGGGTTGATAACTAGAGATGGTCATATTTTTCGACTTCCTAACTTTGTGAGCTTATTGCAAAGCCCCTGAAAATAGTATCCTCACCAAAATTGCTGGGGATGTAGACAAGGGTTGAGGGAACATTTGAAAAAAAAGTTTTGCTCTAGCACATGTAGTTTTTGCATAAATTAAGTTCAAAGTTAAAGTGGAAATTCCGATTTTCGAAATTTTTACTTGACTTTGAACTTAATTTGTGAAAAAACTATTTGTTTTAGAGACATACTTCTTTTGTGGAGTATACCACCAACCCTTCTCTACATCTCCAGAAAGTTTGGTGATGATACCATGCTCAGGGGCTTTACAATTAAGTCTAAACCGTCGAAATAAAAAAAAAATTTGACCATCTCTATTGATAACGAGAAGGCAATAGAGAGGAGCAGAACCTGTGTGTCAGAGACATAAAGCACTCTTTGTTCAGGCAACGCCCTGTTGTCTCAGACTTCCCATTATACCCAGGTCAGGTGATCTGGTTGGACAACAGGGCTCCAGGTGTGGTAACTAGTGTGCTACACCAGCAGAGGGAGCAGGAGCCAAATCATGTGCCACGATCTTTATGACCAGCAGAGGGAGCTGATCTACGGAAAGTCCGGGTTCTCTGAGGTTTTGGAGTAGACCCCGTAGCACGGGTAGAGGGCGCAGCTGCAGTCATGGATCGCTGGGTGACACGGCGATCTGTGACAGTAGCGGCTGGAAAATGTAAAAGAATTGCTACGCCAAGTCCCCGTGCATTGCTGAATAAATAATGTAACAAAAGACTTTAAATAAGGAGACAGATTCCATATTCAGTCCAAGGAATTGTTTGATGTCAGATTAATACAATTTAAAGAAATGTAAATGTTTGAAGATTGCATTTTTTGGATTATCCCTAAATCGTTTTTGATTGATAATCATGATTGCATGAACCGTGCCATGCTATTTAATTGGATTCGTAGTATGTGTGATAAGCACTTAACAGAGGCCATGGGATTTGGCCAGAGCGTGTGCATAACAATACAACAGAAGAATCTTATGGAATACTTGCCTAAAATTTTTTCTTAAAGCGCAGCTATTGGAAAGCATTAAAAAGTAAGTTTTTTTAAAGTGTAAAGGTAGCCATACATGGGCCAATTTGCACCCAATTTTTTGGCCGATCGACCGCCGTGCATGCTCCCGCCAATTGGCCAGCAGTCGTTTGGCCGAAAATCGGGTGGCCCCACCTGGTAAGATAGACCAGGAATCTCCTGCATGTTGGATTGCACGGTGATCCGACATGCCGGTAAATTCCCGGCCGATCCCATTACTTTGGGCCGGCAAGTAGCGATTAGAGATGGTCGAATTTTTTTTCAAAAATTCAACCATTTTGACGATTTTGAGTTAATTGCAATGCCCCCGGACATGGTATCATCACCAAACTTTCTGGAGATGTAAAAAGGGTTGGAGGTATACTGCAAAAAAAAAAGTATGTCTCTAACACAAATCGTTTTTTCACAAATGAAGTTCAAAGTCAAGTAGAAATTTTGAAAATCGGAATTTCGACTTTAATTTTGAACCGAATGTAAAAACTACATGTGCTAGAGCAAAACTTTGTTTTTTCAAATGTTTCCACAACCCTTCTCTACATCTCCAGCAATTGTGATGATGATATCATGTTCAGATGCTTTGCAATCAGCTCACGATTGCAAATCAATCAAATTGCTAAATCAAGTTAGCAAGTCAAAAAATTTGACCATCTCTAGTAGCGATGAGCAGGAAGAGAGAGATACTGGCAGGGAGCACTATATTCCGGCAATGAGGCAGAGCAGGGACATGACTTTTAAAGGAAGTACATGGGAGGGGCAAGGAGTTCAGGGTTCAACAAGGAACTTGGAAACATTGTATCCTACTGCAGAAGATCCGACAAGGTAGCAAATCAGGTGGCTCAGCAGACAGAGCTGCAGCCAGACACTGAAGCTTCACTGGATTCAAATCCTGATATTCACATATGTGCCCACTATCTGTGTATGGCACTAAAGAATAGTCAGCCACAAGAAACGACATCATGGTGTAAAGACCAAGAATTAAGTTGAGTAAAGGTGTTATACAGACAGTAGTTTCTTATTTTCTTTTTTTTTAAGTTAGAAACAGATTGGGAGGTGAATTTTTTAAGGAGCCAATGATTTACTGGGGTTTTTAACTCTATTTTAGAGTAGGCTTATATTTCGAGTATATTTCTGATGACCCATAAATTTTAAGTCAGATTTACTAGGCTTTCCATTGACCGCAAATCTGAAACTTGGCGTTTATTGGTTGTGGTTTTCCATTACCTTTAACCCTAAAGGCATCCCTCAACTCTAAAGGGGAATCGATAGACTTTTTATTTCCCACAAACATGATGGAGACTTTTTTATGCTTCCTTCCTTCCGATTTACAGGGGTCCTTCCCACAGGCATTCCATTACAACCAAGTTCCCTGATCACAATGGGGATATAATCAAATCTGTGGGTTCTAAAGTGGATGCAGTGGCGGTTTAACATATGGTTTGTTGGCGGTGATGCGCTGTTAAGCCCCCCATACACCACATACAATTACCATGCAATTTCTGTACAACCTATTTTTCTTCTACCAAAACCATGTAATATGAGGACCTTTCTACACCTTCCAATCACTATGTATTCTATCAGGGAGGACCCGGCACTACATAGCAGTGATATACACCTTCCAATCACTATGTATTCTATCAGGGAGGACCCAGCACTACATAGCAGTGATATATACCTTCCAATCACTATGTATTCTATCAGGGAGGTCACTATACTACATAGTTGTTGGTAGGTCTCATGGAAATTGTATGGAGAAATCTCAAGATGTTCTCTGGCATGTTCTCTTGTTGGAACCTGGGGGAGGGTTGTTGTGTTGGCTGAAGGTGGATGAAGGTTGGAGAACAGAGCTGTCCCTCATGTTGGAAGAGAGCAGAGATGTCCTTGGGGAAACCTAGGGGGAAGGGTGTGCCAGAGGGGGTGCTTGCCCAGGGCACTATAGAGGCTAGGACCGCCCCTAAACGTATGTATACTCAAAAACGAAAATAAAATAAAAAAGTTTGACTTTCCTCTTAGGGCTTGTTTCCACTAGTGCAGATCCGTGCGGTGCTATCCACGCGGTCCCAGTGCGATTCTGAATGCCCGCCTACCGCGTTTTCGTGCAGATGCCGTGCCCGACCACATCCCTGGACAAGGGGTCTGCCCAAAGTCTGCATCTGAGCGCATGGACGTCTGAACGTGAAAAAGTGCATCTTATATACCTAAAAAAAAGTTTACTTGACATTTTGGCAAATTTATTAAAAATAAAAACAATTTGAAATCAAATGTATATAAGTATTCACAGCCTATGGACCCTCCGTCAAGAGGCTCATTACTTTGTTGTTATTTTTGTCCTGCTAAGACATGTGATTGCTATCTGTGTTCTGAGACTCTGCTTCCTGGTTAACCCTTGTCTGCCTAACCTGTACCGGTGCCGCCTGCCCTGATCCGTTTGCCTGCCTAAGGACATCATTGACTCATACCTTGGTCCAGTGCAGTTGCTCCTGGTTACGACCGAGCCTGATGATGACCCCTGTGTCTCTGGTACCTTTCCCTGGTGTCCTCTAGACCAGTTGCCTCATGTGCCTACCCTCCCTCAAGAGATAGCGACCTGGTGTTCCCCTCGGAAAAGGGGGATTGGGGGTATTGTGAAAAACGAGGGGGTTCACGTAGACAACGCCCATCTATGCATGTATGGGCACCTTTTTCACTTCCCTTGCAGCCAAACTCCCCATTATAGGGACAATTTGTGAAAAACTTACCTGTAATGTGTAAATTCTAAATATCCCTCATTGCTCTTTCCTCATGTTACAGCAGAAGTCATCATATTAGCTGAAAGCCCAGCCACAGTCCAGTAAATACGTAATCACACTTTGTATACAATCCTACGGAGAAAGGATATCTATCGCCATCTACTGCCCACTCACAGTACTGCAGTTAATTAACCCCTAGAAGACTGGTTACCGAATTTGGAATCTCTCACATAGGGAATATAGGCAGAGCACTTTGATAGGATTGATTGGAAATCTACACAGATATGGTTGTCCCAAAGTTCACCAGTCAATTATTGATGTGCATACTTTATCTGAGCACAATAGCTCCGCGGTAATTAGACAGACTTCAATTCTTCTCTATATAGAGACACACGCTCAAACTTTTCATCTTCCCTCTATGCAAATCCCATCTTCAATCAAGTCACACGTTCCTTTATCAATCGATATACAACACAGGCTTCCTACTAAATTATTCATCCTCATTATAACTATTATCAACTGAAGATCCTCTCTCCCACAATGCAATTCTCCCTCTAGGTCTGGCGGAAAACGTTCCTCGGCCCCAGGAATTCAACAGCATTGTTTCATGTTTCCTCTGTAATTGTTCTTCGTTTTAATAATTCGATATCTGGCTGAATATGAAGAAACTTCTCTGAAAGTTGACTCTTTTTTCTTTCTGTCTCCCTGTAATGTTTGCTTAGCATTTATCAGGTTCTTTTATTTGAATATGTTCTTCTGCTGTGTCCTCTTGTGTATATGTAAGGCCCAGATGCCCAACGTGCGGCCCTTTGGGTGTTCTTTGGCGGCCCCCCTCAGTCCTCCACCTGTGGCCCCCCCAAACCAAACTGTTATATAGAGATGGTCGAATTTTTCGACTTGCTTTCTTTGTGAGCTGATTGCACTCGGCTTCCCGCCAGCTCTCCCAGCACAGAGATTACCTTGGGAGATGAAGGAGCTGTCAGTTGAGAGATGCCAGCCGGTGTCCGGTTCTACCATCTGTACTGTATAATTGCTTATGCCAGCAGAGCTCAGAGGCATAGGCAATGGAGAGAGAGATAGATGAGCTGCCATCTATCCCTCTCTCCTGTCCATGAAACTGCAATCACTCTGCAGATCCCACGGACACAAAGGGAGAGCAGAGACTGAGAAGAGAGACTCTGCAGCCCAGCCCCCCTCCTCCCGATCACTGTGGAGAATGACGTTGTGCTGAAAGTGCACTGCTGCTAGTGACACCTACTGGCTGAATTGAATATTGCATTCATTGAATTCATTGCATTAACGCAATTGATTTATGAAATCTTTTTTTCTGGTTTTCCTGTCCTAAAAACTGTGGGCGTCTTATGGTCCGAAAAATACGGATTGTTTACAAACCAGTGATGTACGATCCAATAGGGAGGGAGAAGCGTCTGAAAGTATTCCTGAGTTCTATGTTTTGCGCATCTCTAACACGATGATGATGAATGCCAAACTGGGCAGATCAAAAGAAACATTGTTGGACTGAAAAAGTGGAACTTTGTTAATAGCGATGTCTCTAGTTATGAACCAGTGCGCAGTTATGCCGGATAAATGATTTATAGAGGAGCTTCAGCATAAGTGAAGCATGATGGGAATCTACGGCTACAATGTACTGTACAGTGGATGTAATGAGAGCCTTGAAGGGGTACAAGATAATTTTGCGATAAATAATTTACCGGGAAGATTGTGTCCCAAGCCGTTGAAAAAAAAAAAAACAGAAAACCAAGTAACATGGTTTTGGAAGTAATTTAAATTTGATGAGGTTGGAAATGTGGTATAAAAGCGAGATTAGGGGTAGTGTTGAGCTCGAATATTCGAATGCCGAATATTTTTTGCGAATATCGGCAATTCGAGAATTCGCCAATATCTCGAATATGTTGGCGAATATTCGCAATTTCGAATATTCGCAATATGGGCATGTATCGCGAAAATAATATTCGCATTGCGAAAATAAACATAGCATGTGACCATTCATTTTAAAGATTTTTGCGATGCGAATATTATTTTCATGGTCATACCGCGAATATTCGAATTTCCGAATATAGAATCGAATATTAGTAGAATTATTCGTGAAATATCACGAATTCGAATATTGACTATGCCGCTCATCACTAATTAGGGGGACGGCAGGGTGGTGATAGTTTTCAGTGTTATCAAGAAAATTGTCTTCTAAGGGATTGTTTACACAGATGGCTTTTAGCAGTCCAATAAACGAGCATGTAGCGCCCAGCGGACCCAGCATTTTGCATCCACCGGTCGGTTTTAGGGCTTACAGTCCCGGCCAAAAGTTTTGAGAATTTTTTGAAATTGGAAAAGTTGCTGCTTAAGTTTTTATAATAGCAGTTTGCATATACTCCAGAATGTTATGAAGAGTGTTCAGATGAATTGCAGAATCCTTCTTTGCCATGAAAATGAACAAAATCCCCAAAAAACCTTCAAGCAAAGAGGTTCAATTCTTGTTAAGAAGGCTTCAGAGCATCCAAGAATGGAAGCCTGGAGCAGGACGCAGGATAGGAGGAGGGCGCTTTGACCCAGGGGAGCTG
>CM070033.1:3678670-3689950 GCA_036250615.1 Ptychadena robeensis | reverse complement strand
GCCCACATGCCGCCCCCGACATGATGCCGCCCAGGTTGCCCATGCATAAAACCGTCACTGTCTAAATATGATATCACTTCCAGTTTTCACTCAATTTTTCACCGAAGACTGAGATCTCTACCCGATCTCTAGTAAAAAAAAAAAATTTCCTCTGGCCGGATCTTTCTGCGCCTGAGCCAGATAAATGTATTCTCGCCGGCAAACTGGGTGGGTGGAACACCCCTGTACTGTTCTCTGGCGAGATAAAAAGCTAACATGTGGTGCTTGTCCATCTCTTGCCTTCAATAATGTGATATCACACCCAGTGGTGTGCGAATCACTCCACTTCACTTTCAGAGGGGTGAAACCAAAACACCAAACTTTCCAACCACAGCCTTTTGCTTTTTTTGTAGTCAAGAGCTATAGGACTCAACAGCTGTAATGTTATTGGGACAGCTACAGTGCAGTACAGTACAGTGTGCTCTGCTCTCGATCGCTGGCACGATACGGCCAGGGAGATTAAACACCAGGTAGACGCCCAATTGGACCAACCACCTGGGGAACAATAGAGATGGTTGAATTTTTCGACTAGCTGACTTTGTGAGCTGATTGCAAAGCCCCTGAACATGGTATCATCACCGATCTTACTGGAGATGTAGAGAAGGGTTGTGGGAACATTGGGGGAAAACGTTTTGCTCTAGCATATGTAGTTTTTGCATAAATTAAGTTCAAAATCAAAAGTCAAAGTCGAAAAACAAATTTTCTAAATTTTGACTTGACTTGACTTCAAAACAGTATTTATTGATTTCAAAACAGTATTTATGTTTGATCATAATAACATTTTTATTTTGTTTTTGTTTTGAATTGTATTGGATACAGTTATCCCTGTATCCAATGCAATGGCATTCTCTGAAAGGGTTAACTTCCAAGACCACATCTGCAATGACAATGGGGGTGATATTCCAGTTGTTTCACTGATATTCCAGTTGTTCCACTGATATTCCGATTTGCATATGAATGACCCAATTTGCACATGAATGTCCCGCGCGACGGGGGGGTCGCGAGGGGGCGCTGGACATTCATGTGCAAATTTCGATATTCATATGCAAATCGGGACATTCATTTGCAGATTAGGCTTGAAGAGAGGTGTCACAGCCTGCTTCCATAACATCGCACACACAGACAGCACTCAGAGCAGAGTGAGCAGCTGGAGGATCTGAGCTGGACGGCTCCCTCTCGTCAGCTGCAATAGTGCATTAGCAAGTGCAGGACGAGGTACTGCCGTCAGAAACGCTAGGAAGGTTAACTTGAAATTGTTCGACCATCTCTAGGGAACACCTCATGTTGCATTCCCCAGGCTGTTAGTCCCTCTGGACCAAGTCGGCCAAGTTAAAATGCGCCTGGCCCCAGGAGCACCCAGTCCATTTCCATGCTTCTGTCAGTTGTCAACTAATGTATAAATTTTGGCTAACTGGCACTACAAAAGAGGTAAGTCATAGTGTATTAGCAGTGGTGTAGTAACCACTATAGCAGCCAAAGCAGTGCTATGGGGCCCATATTCACAAGGGGGCCCACCACTCCTGGAAGGGAAGGGATTGGAGTGACAGGTTGGGATGGGGGAGGGGGCATTAACATTTTGCTATGGGGCCCAGTCATTTCTAGCTACGCCCCTATGTATTAGTGCAAAAGGTTGCCTGCCAATCACCCATGCCTGGCACTATGCCCACTAAGTTCACAGTGAATCTTGGCAACCCTGGAACCCCGGGTCTCTGCTGCTCCATGATTCTACCGCTGTCCTATCCCTGTCTTTTAAAATGCTTCATTTAAAAAAAAACAGTTTTGGCTGGAGATTCTCCTTTCTATAAAATCTACAGACAACAGCTGTTAGTGTCAGCAGCTCTTACAACTTCTTCTCCCAGCAGAATCGGTGTTTAGCCGCCTCGGATTTTTCATTTATTTTGTTGATCCTAGACAGAGATGTGCGACTGGATACGAGTAGAACCTGAGCGGGTGCCAGGCGTTGGCGTGAATGCTACGTCTAGTTAAATCATCTTACCGGGAAAACTTTAGTACGTTATAACCCGATCACCGGGCCGGGATGTCACATAGAAAGTACAAAGCTGCCAGGAAGGAGTTTAGGGATATTAGGAACGACTATAGCAGCCATAGCAGCCCTATGGGGCCCATACTCACAAGAGGCCCACCACTCCTGGAAGGGCAGGGATTGGAGTGACAGGTTGGGATGGGAGCGGGGCAAAAATTGTTGCTATGGGGCCCATTCTTTTTTTTTTTTTTTAATCATTAAACTTTTATTGAGTATAAAGCATACAGGTAACATTGTTGGAATAAACATCAGTTTCCAATCGATTCAAGGTAAGTACAGAACTGAGTAACAAAACAACATGGGATACGATGAGGTGATAGATGATCAAAGTTTTTTTCAGATATTCAACGATTTCGAGTTAATTGCAAATCCCCTGAACATGGTATCATCACCAATCTTGCTGGAGATGTAGAGAAGGGTTGGGGGAACATTTGAAAGAAAAAAGTATGTCTCTAACCCAAATAGTTTTTGCACAAATGAAGTTCAAAGTCAAGTCAAAGTGTAGAAAATTTATTATTCAAAAACTATTTGTGTTAAGCTAGCCATACACGTGTCGGATTCCATGGCCAATTGATCACTCACCCGATCGATTCCGGCGATTCTGCCGGGAATCGCTGGTGTGATCAATCGGCCAATTAAGAGTATCCATCTTTGCATACCACCTTGTCCAACGGATTCCGGGATTATTCCGTGTCCGATTGTCCGCCTCACAAATGGCAACTCCCCCTGATGTGTGCAGAATCGGATCAAAAAGACCAACATGTTGGTTCTCTGTTGGATACGATTCTGGGCCCCTGAACGATCGGACGTGATCGATCGGACAAGGTGGGCTGCACACGATTCCGGCACGATCGTTTCACGTGCACGCGCCCGGAATCGATCGGCCCGGAATCCGACCCGTGTATGGGGGCCTTTAAACATTTCCATTACTGCAACAGCAGCCTCAAGATAACCTGACCTATGCAGAGTCATCATAGTGATACATACAAACATCCTATTCTGCCGACCAGTAAATAGAAACCCCTCCCCCGGATGTTACAGTATGCTAATTAATTGGATCTAATCACAATTGGTTGGGACAAGGGATAGTATTTTATTTACACTCGATGTGGTAGCAATCAATTAAAATCGAGCAAATTGACAATTTAAATTGAATTGAAACTATCGTTCAATGTGGACATGAATCAATTTTCAATCGACTGACCAAAATAATCGATCAAGTTAAATCGATTGAACAGTCAATTGAACCGTGTATGGCTAGCTTTAGAGTTTCTGTGGATACAGTCTGGATCACAAATTTTTTTGTCAACCAATTTGAAAAGAGACAAAAAAAAGTACAGAATGAGATTAAAAAGGCAAACTTCAGAGCGGAGGATTCCTTTCATGGTATCCAGCAGCAGAACATGACAAGGTACAGAGTGTGGTGTCACCGATCCCTGCTGGGGTGCTGAAGGGACAAAGACTGCAGGCAGCTGATGGCTGTGAAGGGAAAATTTAATGAAGGAGACATACTGCGAATTCCTATTCCAGCCGCTCATGTTCATCATGTTAACACTGATGTGATCCTGTCTCGGCGAGCCCCTGGAAGCCGCTGATTGACTTTAAACGCAGACCGGTGTTCAGGCCTCGGCGCCTCATATGGCCGCAATCCAATAACCGCAGCCACGGCATGACAAAAAATAACACGGTGCTTCTCTGAGGAAGGCGCAGGGATGACAGCTCTGTTATTAACGGGAAAGTTTTGAAACAACTTACAGAACATGAAGAAACAGAGAACAACAGATCTGGCAGATGCTTGAAGTGTCGATTAGATATACAGACAATAGAACTCGCCTAACAAAGAATGTTCAGAAGTGGACGGGAGCATTAGAAATTTGGAGTAGTAAGACTACTGCAAAGTTCCACCCATCCTGAATGTCAAGGATGGTTTTTAAGGTGGAAGGAGATTTTTAAGGTGGAAGGGGATTTTTAAGGCATTTAACCTCCCTAGCGCACGCCTGTACCCCGCTGTTTTTAACAGTGTGGTACAGGCAATGGCAGCAGTGTACAAGGTGCCTGCCATTTTCTCCCTCCCCCCTCCCCTCTCCAAACAGCCGGTGTCATTCATGACACTGGCTGTAAGGGCTGGAAAGCAGAGGCCCCTCCATTAACATGGAGGTCTATGGCACTGCTCAACCTCGCCCCCTTCCGCGTCACCGTGACGTGATCAGTGAAGCCGCAGAACCCCGGAAATGCAGCATCGCCGTAGCTTTCCGAGGATATGTGGCTTTCATGGGAGCCCAGCTCATCCAGAGTTTGTTCTTCACACAAGCTCTGGACGAAAGGGGCTCGTCATGAACACTAAGGAGGTTAAACACAGTTTGTTATAAAATCGCAAAAAGTATTTATTTGGTCACAATTTGCAGTCAAACAACAGTGAAGGATTCAATACAATACATGCTTATCCATCAATTTCCATCAACATGTAAATTATCCTCAACTCGTTTCGCATATCAAGCTTCCTCAGGAGGTTGTTTACATTAGGATAAACCGCATTTTTATAGTATAAGACGCACTTTTCCACCCCCAAAATCGGAAAGTGCCTGCGTCTTATTGTCCACCTTGGCTTCCCGCCAGCTCTCCCAGCAAGGAGATTAGCCGGGGAGCTGTGAAGATGAGAGATGCCGACCAGTGTCCGGATCTCCCATCTGAACTGTATAATTGCTTAAAGAGCCCAGAGCCCTGTTGGTATAAGCAATGAAGAGAGGGATAGATGAAGTGCCATCTACCCCTCTCACCGTGTCCATGGAAACTTCAATCACTCTGCAACTCCCACGGACACAGGAACAGCAAGATTGGTAGAGCAGAGGAGAGACTCTGCAGCTGTTGGCCCCCCTCCTCCCAGTCAGTGAGGAGGATGACGTGATGTGCTGTGGGTGTGAGTGTACTGCTGCTAGTGACATCTACTGGCTGAATTTGATATTGCATTCATTTAATCCATTGCATTAACCCAATTGATGTGAAAACTTATTAAATATTTTTTTGGTTTTCTGCTCTAAAAACTGGGTGCGTCTTATGATCCAGTGAGTATTATAGCCTGAAAAATATGGTATCTGAAAGGATGCCGCTGCTGTTGAGGGCTGCAGACGTTTCTTACACACAAATACAGTGTCTCATCTTACTTGGCATACCAAAGGCGCTGAAGCTCCACAGTGGAGATAGCGTGTCCTGCTAAATAGTGTTGAGCTCGAATATTCGAATGTCGACTATTTTTCTTGAATATCTGCAATTCGAGAATTTGCCAATATCTCAATTATGTCGATGGATATTCACAATTCCGAATATTCGCGGTATGGCCATTTATTGCGAAAATAATATTCGCATTGAGAAAATAAACATAGCATGTGACCATTCATTTTGAAGATTGCGATGATGATTTTCGCAATATATGGTCATACCACGAATATTTGAATTTCCGAATATAGATTACCTCAGTGCTTCTGCAGGACTGAATGCAGACATAACATATATATCCTAATGTAAACAACCTCCTGAGGAAGCTTGATGTTGAGTTTAATTTACATGAAATTGATATTTGACTGCAAATTGTAACCAAATTAATACTTTTTGCGATTTTATAAAAAACTGAATGCCTGAAGACTCCCCTTGCCACCAACGATCCTTGACATTCAAAATGGCTGACTTTGTAGTAGTCTTGATTTATTGTTGGGATGTGGCATCTGAATAGAGGGGAGAGCACACACTTTTGTTTGGAAGGATAAGAAATGTGTTTTGTGGTCTACTGCAGCAGGCCTACCAAAGGGGGTTGGGGAGACCTGGTACAGGGTCCAGAATGGTCCATTTTATTTATACATTTTCTTTATTTGAGTTCCTTTATGATGAATTGCATCCAAGGGTTTTTTTTAATCCAGATTGATCTCCTTAAGTAATATTGACATCCTGGGGCATTGCTAGTGTCACGGCAGGTGAGCTGCGGTGACACCGGTGAATCAAGGGTGTAGACCCACTGGACCAACTTGCACAATTGGCAGGGGTGCAATCCGGGTGCAGAGTCTAGAGGACTACCTGGTATTTACCAGAGTGAAGGGAGTTGGGTTTGGCTGCAGGTAATGCCTAGGTGGCAATCCCTAGAAAAGCACCCGTGCAAGTTAGCTTGCTGAATCTGTACGTGGTACAAAACGTTCAAGAGTGAAGCAAGTCCAATAAACAAGCCTGGGGTCAGAAGCCGTGGATTTAGAAGAGATACCGGGATGCAGTGCCAAGGGTTAAGACGTAAGCAAAGTCTGAGAAACAAGCAGGGGGTCAGGAGCCAGGAAGTCAAGCAGGATATACAAGGATCAGAAGGTAAACACATGTGAGACCAAAGCACAGGTGATTTCCTGTTACCTGATCTGGCCAGATAAAGACCAGGAGGGAGGAGCGACCAAGGGGTAGTGCAGGACCACAGCATCCAGAAGAGGGAGCTCCAGAGCTGAAAAGTTAACCCTTGGTGTAACCGATGGTTTCTTGAGCTGGAAGCAACTCCCATGGACACAGATCCACCAATGCTGCTGGGATCTGTGACAACTAGGCTGGTGTGGGGTGTGCTGCTTAAGGGGGACAGGCTTCACACTTATGTTCCTAATAATGTTGAGCTTGAATATTTCAATTGCGAATATATTTGACGAATATCGGCTATTCGAGAATTTGCAAATTTTGTGAATATATTGTGAAACCAGATAGCTGGTGGTTAGCTGGCTAGTGGCCAGTTACCAGGGAGCAAGCTAAACTCTTCTTCCATTCCAAGGTAACGATGAAAAAGTGATGATTGATTGTGTTTAGTGATTGGCAGTGATATTGTTATGTGTCTATATCCTAGGTGCCCAACCTGCAGCCCGGGGGCTGCATGCGGCCCTTTGGGCGTTGTTTGGCGGCCCCCCTTGGTCCTCCACATGCGGCATCCAGTACCTGTTAATGCATAGGGCATAGCAACTCACCTATGTAGTGGTCACATGCTGACACAGCTTTCCTAATCAATTTGGCGGTCCTACATCAGTAAAATTGTCAATGTTGATCAGGGAAACCAGGTCTACATATGAGCGCTGCACCCAGGGGCAGGAGGGGGGGGGGGGTGGGTGCTGTCGGATTTTGACTGCCTGTCCGGATCTGCTCCACCACCTGCCGAGATATGTCGATGAGGGGAGGGTCTGGATCGATGTTATGTGCGGCCCTTTAGTGATGCCGCACTTGTGGCCCTACACATCAACTCAGTTGCACACCACTGGTCGATATATTACAAACTCATCTAGCTGTGTCATTGAATGAGTGTTCATCTCTCAGAACTGTTGTATGGATGGATAGGTGTAACTGAAGAGTCATATGAAGCTCTTAATCTGCTATTATGTTGAAGTAAACAGTTTCATTATTCTCTACAAATTATTTCACCGCACTGATGACATATACCGTAAACTGTTAATAGAGCGACTTTCAAGTACCACTACACAAAATTAATGGCGTCATTATCTAACATTTATAGCACTTGTAATATCGATTTGGGATCTACTGGAGTGTTTTTACCATCTGAGCACATGTCCAATCTGTATTATTAGCGCAAACAAGAGACCGGAAAGGCAATTAGTGGGTATGATATAGATTGTGACCGTCAGTAGAAACATTAGACGCATGCTTATAGTGTATTGTGTGTATGAGCTGGAGTGGATGTAAGGGCCGCTGCTTAGAGCATCCATTTACACAAAGTATGTGAACACTCCTGCTAAAGCTGAGGAGCTCAAGGCTATGTCCATTAAGCCGTAATGTTATGGATATGGGTTCAAGACCTAAAGTGGTCTCAAGTGGTCACACCATTGGAATGAATTAGAGCGCCTGTTGTGAGGCAAGTCTTCCCATCTCGATTCGTGACCTCATAAATGTTCTCAAGGCTTAAATGGGCACCAGATACCATAGATTTCCATAGATACACTCCACCAGGGCCACCGTCAGGGGGGAAAGGGAGCACTCCTGTCCCGGGCCTGAGCAGCTAGGGGGGTCGGGTGGGCAGCTGCTGGGGGCCTGAGCCTCACGCTGTATGGGATGTGCTGAAAAAGGACAGTGCCCTTCCATAACATGACACGCCCTTCCATAACATGACAGGCCCTTCCATAACATGACACGCCCTTCCATAACATGACAGGCCCTTCCATAACATACCGCCCTCCTGCCTCTTCAGCATCATCGATGATGGCAGAGAGGCAGACCGGGACCGTCAATGCTCTACATTGCCGTGGGCTTGCCGGGGATTGCTGAGTATGCCAGATTTTAACTCTGGGTAAGTTTGAGGGCTGATTTAACGCAGGGTAACCACCCAGCAAATATATCTGCCTCCAGTGGCTGTATGTGTTACTGCAGCTATTAAACCTCAGAAGACTAGAAAAAGCATGGTGACTTCTACAGATTGGAGCAGGTAAGTATTATTTTAGGGTTTTGGAGTGACTGAGCAATTAGGAGAAATCTTTTTTTTTTGAGTTTTCAGTCTTCTCAGTGTGGTGGTCAGCTGTCCTCAGACTTTTAATAGTCTGGTGCAGGATTTTTTAACCCCCTGGGCGTTACACACGGTGATGCCGGAATCGTGCTGGGAATAGACAACCCCCCTCCATTTACATGGAGGTCTATAGCGCCGCTTACCCCTCAATGGTGACGTGATCGGGGGCGGACATGGAAGCATTGGCATACACGCCAATACACAGAATCGTCTAGGAAATCCGGCGGACAGGTACGTTTCCCCTCAGTTAACTTGGGTTGAGTTTCATGATGGATGAAACTCAACACGAGTTAACACGGGTCAAACACCCAGGAGGTTGATTGTGTGTAAAGGTGGCCATACACAGGTCGATTTCACACTCGATTCCTGGCCGATCGATCACCAGGCGTGTACACGCCGATCGATAGATGAGGAATCGAGTGCAGCCCACATTTACCGATCGACCCCGGCCGATCGACATGGCCCCCAAATCAGATCGGCCAGGGAACCAACCTGTTGGTGTTTTCTGATCGATTGTGCACACATCAAGGGGCGTTGACATTTGTGAATCGATCGACTGGTAACAGAATCGTCCAGGAATCGGTGGCCTAAGGTGGTAGGCACAGACTTGTATGGTCGATCGATCAATGCCTGTGACTTCACTGGAATCGATCGGATCGAATCGACACGTGTATGGCTAGCTTAAGGGACCAAAGTGGGTGGCAAGCATGTGTGTGATCTTGAATTTAGTCTAGTTTGCCAAGTCACAGTTAGGTCCATTGTGCTTATTTAAGGTTTCATAACGCCTGATTCGGGGTATAAAAGTTGCCAGCAGAACATATAATTTATACATTTGTTTTTTTTCTCATTGTTGGACTACATTAAGATTCTTTAGATGAGTTTGCTCTACCTTGCCAAAAATGTATGTCATATTTCATCTTTGGTGGCTTCATGACACAAGAAAAGTATTGGAATATCCATAGAGTTTTGAACAAGTAGATGGTACATCAAATTCTCCTAGTTCCAGAATTATCATTCATGTATCTTTTTTTTTTTTTTTTCGCCCAGGGTGTGACGACTTTGGACAGGGGGCCCTTACAGGTTCTTTGTTCTGCCCCATTGTGGCCCACAAGTCAAAAAGTTTGCCCGCCCCTGGTCTACAGACCATTATGCATGAGATTAGGTGGCTCATTCTTGTTCCAAAACAGCTGAACAAGGTTTCCAATACAAGAAGAACAAGAGCAAACCCCGGCCCAAGGCGCCACTCACAGGGCCGCCATCAGGGGGGGACTCCCGTCCCGGGCCCGGGCAGCTAGGGGGGTGCTGTACCTATCAGTCAGCACGCCGGGGTTAAGGTGGATTTTTCTGCTAGCACACCCCCCCCCAGTCAACAAGTCCTTCCATGGGGCCCGGGCATTTTTGCTGTAGCGGGCCCCATGATTTCGGTAAGTAAAGTTCTGTTGAGCGTGAGGATGGGTTAGGGGGGTTCGTGTTGTGTGCCAGTTGTCAATTATTCCTCCCTTAAGTGCTCACTCAACTGATTGGAGTAAAGCTTAAGGTAGCCATACACGTTGTGATCTGTAACTGCTGATCGCTCTGCGGTTATCGACTGTAAATCAAATGCGTCCACCTGGACAAATCGACCAGGATTGCACACAAGGATCTGACTTGTTGGTCCTAGACAATCACATTAATTTGGATGGGGACCATCGTCCCCATCCAAAGTAATGTCCGGATCCTCTGACCAGAGAATCGGGTGGGGATCATAGCACGTCTGGCATCAGACAGAAGATGTTGCTACTTATATCAGGATAAATGTTTTCCCTAACAGGAACCCTAAGGCTGTGTTTCCACTATACCTCGGGACCCCCCTCCGCTAAGCGTATTGCTTGGCGGGGATCCCGATGGTGCACCTAGATGTTACCTGCTCTGCGGATGCTGTGTTTAGACATCCACCGATGCAGAGGCTCAACGTACTCCACGACGTTCACCCTTGCATCAGCGGAACGGCTCGGCGCAGAGCCGATAAAATCAATGTTCTCTGTCAGGACCTCCTGCCAAGCAATACGCTTAGCGGAGGGGGTCCCCCTAACATGCCCAGCCTTGAATGAAGGTATGATTGTATAAAGCTAATGACATTCAGCAATTTCTCTTGACCTCAACCTCAGTTTTGCAGCCTCAGGCACAGGGAGCCTTGTGGTATCATAAAAAAAAAATGATGTTGACACTTCGAGGGACAATATGCAGAAATCTCCTCCTAGTTTAGTCTTAGGTTATCGCCAGGTCTTCCAACAAGACAATGACCCAAAGCAGACATGGAACTTAGTATAACAGTTCCTCAAGGAGACCAACCAAGATCCTGGAGGGGTCCACAAGGAGCCCAGACCTCAATCCTATTGAGAATCTGTGGTGGGTGCTCAAAGTGAATGTCCATGCTGGAAAACTATGCAATTTGAAACAGCTAGAACAATGTGCAATGGAAGAATAGGCCAAATCCTTCAGGAGACCTGTGCCAACCCAGTAAAGAATGTTTGGTCATGGTCATGGGGCATTTTGCCTAATTTTTGTCACCAACTTATTCAATCAGTAATCAATAAATATCCTAATTAAAGAAGTGGGCATTGTTTCCAAAATAACACAAACTTGTTGTTAATGGTAATTTTTATGGAGAATTTCTAATGTCATAGGGGGGGGGGGGGGG
>CM070033.1:3651112-3662646 GCA_036250615.1 Ptychadena robeensis | reverse complement strand
GAGGGAGGACCCGGCACTACATAGCAGTGATATACACCTTCCAATCACTATGTATTCTAGGGGTTGCTTGCGCTTGCGGCCGCGCGGCTACAAACGCTCGGGATCGCATCAATGGAAACATGCCCTAACTGTGTAATCGCTGTTGATGGTTGTGCACAACTATTTCTTATCTTTCTTAGTTCCCCTGCAGAGAGAGGCCCATTGTATACCATGGGCTGCGTCAGCCTCTCTTCGAATGCAATGGAGACTAGTCGCAAGTCGCCATTTCCCTGTCCTAGCTGTTGCTTCTGTAACTATCCGCTTTGCTCTCAATTCAAAATTCAAAAAAGCCACTAAAACTGTAAAAACCTAGTAAGTTTTTTTTTTTTATAAAGGTCCAACCTGCTAATATTGATTTACCATAGCTATGTGGCACCATTGTAGTTTGTGAAATGACTCACAACGGTACTTGATGATCCTTCTAATCTCTAGTGTCCAAACCCAATGTCAGGATTCAAACCCAGGGATGCTCCGACGCCTGGTTGTAGCGCTACCTTCTGAGCCACCTCACGTTCTGACTTTATACCTTGCTGGATCTCTTGAACCTTAATACCAAGTCACCTAGTTCTCATGAACCCTGAACCCTTGGCCACTCCCCTGGACTTCCTATAAAAGCCAGGCCCCAACTTGCATTCAATGCCAGATTATTGTGCCTCGCCAATATCTCCTCATCGTGCTTCCATTTCTGATAACTTGTGTACCGAACCTTGGCTACTGAACATCGACTACTCTACTCTCATCACTCCATTCCTGACTTGACACCATTGGCTACTGACCCCGGCTTGGATTTGACTACACTTTTGCTTGTTCCCTGACTGCTACCTGTGTTTGTGCTCTCTTCTTGGACTGTGATCACCTGGGTTCTGATCTGATACTGGACTCTGAGCCTGAACTGAGATCGTTTACCCAACCTCAGAGCCAGGTTTTTTATTTTTTTTGAAGAGCTACAAAAGCACATATTTTATTATTTCCCAAATATATATAGACGCAAGGTTTTCTTTTAGCTGAAGCCTCAATGGGTCGTGACTTGCCTCCTGGCTTTGGAAATGGCCTTGCGGTTTGGTGAGGTCATGATGTTACGCAACGTTCTGACCTGAATGCAGTTCTAAAATTTCATAGGGGAAGCGGGATTTCATGTCAGACTCTGAGAATGATTAGACACTCAGCTTTGTCAAGTGCTCATAAAAGGTTTACCGTCCAGTATATAGAGGTTTGTGTGTGATTTTTTGATTAAACAGATAACAGCTGGGATTGGAAGAGGACATTTAGTGTGCACAGATTTTATATGTTTTCTAAAGCTAGCCATACACGGGTAAATTCCTGTGCAATCGACCCCCCCATCAATCACACGTGACATCACCACGCTCTAATTGATCAGGGATCAATTGAACGGAAATCAATGTGCACCACATAGGCACATAGATTCCCATTCAATGGGGACCTCCAGGACTTATGTTTCCTCCCAGCCTCTAGCCCGTGTGAATCAGAACACATTCACACAGGATAGAAGCTGGGAAGAAATCCATGCAGCATGTTTCTCTCACAGCAGCTTCAGTGAAGAACGCTGACTCCGCCCCCTTCACACTGAGCCTGGGCGGAGTCAAAGCTGACAGCTGGCTGTGTGAAGAAAGCAGAGCCGAAGCTTTTACTTTACATGAAGATTCTTCTTCATGTAAAGTATTGGTTATTGAATGGGGGTTTCCAACATGTTGGAAACCCGTTCAATTTAAACTTAATCCATGTGCTAGAGCAAAACTTTTTTTCCAATGTCCCCACAACCCTTCTCTACATCTCCAGCAATTTTGGTGATGATACCATGTTCAGAGGCTTAACAATCAGCTCACAAAGTCAGCAATCTCTAGTGTTAATAATGCCACCCGCAGTTTCTGGGGCTGCCTAGTGTAGACCCAGCCACAATTTGTGGTCAGGGTTAGTTGTTTGTGCTTTTTGTCAAAACAGCGTGACAGTGTAAAAAGACCCAAAAAATCCTTGCTCACCTTACCAGCCATCCAGGACCATTACTTCCTGAGTGGCATCTGATGACAGCGGCCATTCCGACCCAATACGTGAGAGTATCTGACCTTCTGTCATGTTACTGTAAACAGGAGGAACAGAGGATACCACATGTTAGATATAACCCCTTCTCCCAGTGCCCATCACTTTTGTAACAAAGTCATCATAAGATGTGAATTTACGAGGATTAGGGAGGACGCTCTATTTATACTCTAATATTCTGCTTTTGGGTAAACTTAAAGCGGTTTTACACTCAAAATAAAAAAACAGACATACATTACACAGACACAATACTCACCTGTCAGCAGTTCAGATGCTGGGAAACTGCTACACCCCACACTGACTTCACTTGATTGCAGATGTCATGCTAGCATTTTGGCTCCTGGCATCTCCTGCACACTTCCGCCCACACTGACCCCCCCCCCCCTCCTCTCTCCACTCCACCTCCTCCTCCTTTCTTTCTCTATCGGAGCTGCAGAGACTCGTAGGGGATTGGGTGTTTATGAAGAGGGGGAATCATCTGCTGACAATTTCCTGCCTGGGAGAGATCTCCCACACACCACTTTGGCTGCCTAGGCGCAAAGTAATGCAGTGGGAGGGGGAGCGCTCGTAACAAGCTCCCCTCCAGCTGTTAGAAGAAGATTTGTTTTCTACAATCAAGGATCTCAGCATTATCGGCTGAGCTGCAGCTAATAATGCTGAGTGACCTCCCAGGTGGTAGGTCTGCTTTAAGTAGATTGCAAAATATTAACAAAAGCCGAGCTCCTAAGATACAGTAAAAACTTTATTTCTTTGTTTGTTAATTCCTTCTGCTCCGTCAGTCGGCACAAATTGCTGTCATTGAAAGGAAAGCTCTGAAAAACAAATTGCTAGGATTGTACAATAGCTTCCTCTGTCAAGAAATTAAATGCAAAAAGTTTGGAGTTTAATTGGTAACCCAATTTAGTGCTTAAAGCGCACCTAAACCCACCAGACAAACTTTTTCCTCTGGCTAGCCAACCCCACATTACTGGAGCAATATGTAAAAAAAATAAAATAAATCATTACCTTTGAGGAGATGTCTGTGTATTTCCCCCTCACCCCTCCTCCTCTGTGTATCGATGGTGCCGTGCCCCTCACATTGTCTGGCTCTGGACATTCCTTCTGCAGCTGATTTTTTTTCCTGCTTTCACTTTGTGTCCATTGACACACATTGTATCTGGCTCCCCCGGTGGCTGCCGGCATTATTGCAGCCTCAACTCATCCAAGACTGGAAGCTAACACCGAATGTAAAATGGCGGCTCCCACAGACGGCAGCAGTATAGCTAAATATATGTTTTAGGGGTTTGAGCAACTTTGAGCTATTGGGACAGTTTGGAGGTAAGTTAAAATGTAATTACATTTTTTGGGTGTTTTTTTTATTTTTGAGGATAGGTGCGCTTTATCTTAGGTAATTCAGGAGGCGAGGTTTTAAATGCCTTCTTTAAATTACTTAAACTGTAAGGAACACAGGAATCAATCAGGCGACAGAGGCGGCTGTAATGCTCAAACGGTAACTTTATTGTTCGGTCAGGCCCTGAAGGTGGGTCTCACTATGGACAATCGACACAACGGTGCAACCAAGTAACTGAAGTATGGTATATTCCAAAGTTCAATCATTAACTACAGTCCAGAATGAAGGCACGTGCTCGTTGCACAACGCAGTCCCGCGGCTCTTACCCCACAACAGGCCAGGGACACGGGCAGCGGAGGACCTGGGTTGTAGGAATCCCCAGAACTTGGTAAGGCAGGACAAGTCCGCAGGCACGCCAGTAGGCTGGGTTGAGGAACTCCGGCAGGACCAACAGGGGTCCAGGCATCCAGCCCACTAGTACGGTAGTACAGGTCTCGGGCGGCAAGCTGCTTGTGCTATTATGCCTGCCGGCTGCACGTACGCCAGGCTATTCAGGTAGGGGTACAAGGCCGCAGCTGAGACAGCAGCAGACGTGCTGCTATCCTCCTCCTTGTTACCCTCAAAAGTCCCAGCCCACCGGGCGGGAACTCCTCTTAAGTCCTCCTGAGACCCTGGGGCATGCTGGTCCAGGGGCTTAAAGGGGACCTCACCCTGACTGTGTTATCCCCACCAGGGTCACCAGTGTTGGCTCGGGTTCCGCGGGGTGCAGGGAGTCTAGTGTGTGCAGGGTTTTCCCCCAGAATCAAGTGGTTTCACGTTAGATCTACTATAATACAGAGATCATATGGATTTTGGTGTTATATAAGGGGGGCGGCCCCCCCCACATCAATTTTCTGGTAAACATTGGATTGAGATTAATAGGCCTTCGTTAGATCCGTAAGATCAAGTGGTTTTAACGTTAGAATCTCATATTAATTACAGAGTTATCATGGCTTTTGGGTTACATAAGGGGGGCGGCCCCCCCAATGCAATTTTCGGGGTAAGTAAAATTTGATGCAAAGATAATAGGGCCGTTCATTAGATCCGGTCAAGACAAGTGGTTTCAACGTTAGATTCATCTAATTACAGAGATATTATGATTTTGGTGTTTACTAAGGGGGGCTGGCCCACCCCCCCCCCCACATGCATTTCGGGGTTTAAAATTTGATGCCAGTTAATAGGCCTTCGTTTACAACAGGAGAGCACGGTGGTTGAGTCATAGTCACCAACAAGTGGGAATTTCCCTCTGCGGTCGATTGTACCTAGACGATGGGGGACTTTAAAGGTCTCATTTATTATTATTATATCTATTATATTAACATTTAGTTATATAGCGCCAGCATAGTACGCAGCGCTGTTGTACAATTACATTAAGTGGAGTAAACACAGTAAACACACAGGTTAAAGGTAATGACACAGAGGAGTAGAGGACCCCTGCCCGGACGGGCTTACCATCTAAATCTAATGAGGTTGGGAAAAAAGGTTATCATAGGTGGGGGGGTGGGACTGGCATGGTGGGTGATGTTTAGGAAGGAGAAGATGGGTAGAAGAGGCTGAAGAGGTGGATTTTAGAGCTTTTGAAGGGCGTGGCAAAGGTAGGAGGTAGGAGCAAGTCTGATGGACACGAGAGGGAGTACAGAGAGTAGGAGCGGCCCTAGAGCAGTTTGGAGCGTGCGTGCTGATGAAGGTTATGAGTGGGATGTCATGAGTAGGTCAATGGAGGAGCGGAGGGGGCGGTTCGTTAGGGTGTATTGTTGTTACCAGGTTGGAGATGTAAGGAGGACAAGGAGGTGTGTTGTTACTGATTGGAAGGAAGACAGACTCCTTAATTGGAAGATTAGTGCAAAGGGGAGCAATCAAGGTTATAAGAAAGAATTTACATTTTATAATCAAAAAATATTCAACAATCAAAAACATGGATCAAGATCATAAACAGAGCAGCTACATGAGATGTTCGCTGTAGCTAGCCACGATATAGGCATACACAACAGTACAATACAACATCGGACTCTACACATAGCTACTGGTAAATATGTCCAAATCAGCATCCAGCAAATGATGTTGCGAGAAAAGCAAGGCCTAAAGCCCCCCATACACCTGCAGATTCCTCCATACAATTCATGAGACCACCAACAACTATGTAGTATAGTGACTCCCTGATAGAATACATTAGTGATGGAAGGTATATATCAATGCTATGTAGTGCCGGGTCCTCCCGATAGAATACTAGTGATTGGAAGTATAATCCCTTGCTATGTAGTGCACGCCGAGTTCCCTCCCTGATGCATACATCGGATTGGGAGGATAGTCACTGCTATGTGATGCCGGGTCTCCTGATAGAATACATAGTGGTTGGAAGGTATATATCATGATATTAGGCTGGTCCTCCTGATAGAAATACATAGTGGTTGGAAGGTATATCTCACTGCATTGTAGTGTCGGGGTCCTCCCTGATAGAATACATAGTGTTGGAAGGATATATCCACTGCTAGTAGTGCCGGGTCCGTCCTGATAGAATACATAGTGATTGGAAGGTATATATCACTGCTAGTAGTGCCGGGGCCTTCCCTGATAGAATACATAGTGGTGGAAGGTATATATCACGTGCTATGTAGGGCTGAGTCCTTCCCTGCTAGAATTTAATAGGTGGTTGGAAGGTATAATCATGCTATGTAGTGTCGGGTCCCTCCCTGATAGAATACATTAGTGGTTGGAAGGTTATAATCACTGCGATGTAGTGCCGGGTCCTCCTGATAGACTACAAGTTGAATTGGAAGGTATATATCACTGACTATGTAGTTGCCGGGGCCTCCCTGATAGAATACATCGTGATTGGAAGGTTATATCACTGCTATGTAGTGCCGGGGTCCTCCCTGATAGAATACATAGTGGTTGGAATGGTTATAATCACTGGTATGTAGTCGAGTCCTCCCTGATAGAATTACATAGTGATTGGAAGGGTATTTATATCACTGCTATTGTAGTGCTGGGTCCCCCCTGATAGAATACATAGTGATTGGAAGGTGTAGGAAAGGTTCCTCTATTACATGGTTTTGGTAGATAGAGAAAAGTTTTTTTTGGTGTACGAGAAGGCATGGTAATGTATGTGGTGTTATGGGGGGCTTAGATGGAGGATGGACGTCCCAAAGTACGTCGTGGTTAATGGCAATAACTTCCGCAGGGGAAGTAGTCAAACGTATAGGCCAGAATGCCTAAAAGATATTACGATATAGGAAGAGTTTAGTATTTTGCCGCGTATAAATGAATCAGAAGAGTAAAGCTAGCATACACGTGTCGAGCTTCCATGTCCAATCGAGTCATCATCCGATCGATTCGGCGATTCTGCAGGGGAATCGCAGGTGTGGGATCAATCGGCCCAATAAGAGTATCCTCGCTTGCATACCACCTTGTCAACGGAATTCCGGGGGACGGATCGTGTCGATTGTCCACATCACAAATGGCAAAACTCCCCCTATCCGGACAGGAATCGCATGAGGAAAGGACCAAATGTTGGTTCTCCGTCGGCCGTCCACCCCCCGCCTCCAGTTCGGATCCGATTCTGAGCCCCTGATCAATCGACGCGAAACGGATCGGACAAGGTGGGCTGCATGCGATCGGCACGTCGTTTGGCGTGCACGCGCACGGAATCGATCGTGCGGAATCCGTGTGCGAATTCTGACACGTGTATGGGGGCCTTAACGGAAGTTAAAATTCAACTCACTGATGGTTGTTAAAGTGAGTATAGGATGACATAATCCAAAGATGTCCAAATGATTTGGGGGGGTCCCGAACTCGAGATGGAAAGGAACGGGGGAACCACCCCTAATTGGGCAGCAGACGTCAGTCAAGGTAACCTATGTATATGATGGCACAGTTATAATATAGTAGGGGTATAATGAAGGGGGACCGTTCAAGTGCTGAATAATCCATATCACCACCAGTGCTCTCCTGTTGTAAAGAAGGCCTATTCATCTGCATCAAATTTTACCGAAAATTGCATATGTGGGGGGCCAGCCCCCCCTTATGTAAAACCCAAAAAGCCATAATATCTCGTTAATTATATGAGATATTACATTAAAACCACTTGATCTTACCGGATCTAACGAAGGCTATTCATCCGCATCAAATGTTACCAGAAAATTGCATGTGGGGGGGGGCCCAAGTCCCCTTATGTAAACACCAAATATTGATAAATCTCTTTAATTATAGGAGATCTAATGTTGAAACCCACTTGAATTTACCGGATCTACGGAAAAGAGGCCTATTAATCTGCTCAAATTTACCCGAAAATGCTGTGGGGGGGCGAGCCCCTCCCGATAATATCTCGTAATTATTAGGACGATCTAACGTTGAAACCAATTGATCTTATCGGATTCTAACGAAGGCATTACTAATCTGCATTCACATTTTACCAGGGGCAGCCCCCCCTCATTAAGTACTGAATAAATCTGTTAATATGTGAGATTAAACAAAACAACTAGTTGATCATACCGGAATATAAATAAACAAAATCTCCAAAAATAGCTAATTTTTTGAGTAATTTTTTGATAAGGGGGGCTGATGACGGTTAGCCCCCCCTGCACCAAAACTGTCAATATCTTCTACTTCTGTGTGAGATCTAACGGTAAACAACAATTGATCAAACCTGATCTAACAAAGATCTAACCAATGCATATGTTTGTTAAAAAAATTTGATATGGAGGGGCCTAAACCGGCTGAGGTTGAAAATGGCATGACGTCCTAGAAGTTTCATCTTTAAAGTAACAGATAGTTTTAAAACTACGTAAAGGATTAAGATGGCTGCGCTTGTTTAGGTGTTGTAATGGGAAACAGGGGGCCAGAATCCTCCCACTATGTAGAATACACAGTGATTGGAGGGTATGATATCACTGCTATGTAGTTGCCGGTCCTCCCTGATAGAATACATGTGATTGGAAGGTAATAATTCACTGCTATGTAGTGCGGGGTCCTCCCTGATAGAATACATAGGTGATTGAAGGTATTCGATCACTGCCTATGTAGTGCCAGGTCTCCCTGCATAGAATACACAGTGATTGGAAGGTTTTATATCAATGCTATGTAGTGCCGGGTCCTCTCTGATAGAATACATAGTAATTGGAAAAAGGTATATATCACTGCTATGTAGAGATGCCGGGTCCTCACTGATAGAATACATATTGATTGGAAGTATATATCAATTACTGGTAGTGCGGGTCCTCCCTGATAGAACTACATAGTGATTGGAAGTATATTATCACATGCTATGTATGCCGGGGTCCTCCCTGATAGAATATACAGGTTGATTGGAAGTGTATATATCACGCTATGTAGTGCCGGGTCCTCACTGTACAATACATGTTATTGGAAGGATAACATCACTGCTATGTAGTGCCAGGTCCTCCCTGAAACAATAATGTGATTGGAATGCGGGATATATCACTGCTATGTAGAGCCGGGTCCTCCCTGATAACGAAGACATAGTGAATTGGAAGGTATATCACGCAGTAGTGCTGGGGCTCCTGATAGAAACATAGGTGATTGAAAGGTTATATCAATGCATGTGTGCGGGTTCCTCTGATCGAGTACATAGTGATTGGAAGGTATATATTACTTGCTATGTAGGCCGGGTTTCTCCATGATAGAATGTACTAGCGATTGGACGGTATATATCACTGCTATGTAGTGCCGGGTTTCCCTGATAGAATACATGCGATTGGAAGGTAAATCACTGCTAGGTAGGTTTGGTAGAAGACAGTTTGGTGTCAACCATGCCGGAAACCCTGGTGCCAATTCATAGCAGGTTTAAATATAGTGCTGCTAGTAATATCATTGTTCAATGGTTGTACAGATATTTACACATATATATGTAGTGGGGTCCTCTGGCTGGAACTGCTAATGCGCCAGCCCCAGGTTTTTTTCAGATAGTTCCTATGCCCAGCTCTGTCACTCACCAAGGACACAATAAATGTTAGTCCACGCAGCTGTAGGGGATATGTTACAATTTTATAGAGAGGGAATATGTACAGGTTGGAACCATCGCCTAGTGGGCAGGGGATGGGGTTAAGCTAACAGATATTCTAAATATTAAGCCCCCCCTTATACAAACTTTCATGGGTTTTTCAGTGATGGCCATTTCACAACTAGCGGTTGCAAAAAACGTCATAATCATCGCAGGCGATAAAGCTAGGCAAACACTGGTTGAACTGTAAAAGATTCAAGTAAAATTGAGGCCCTCACCCGCGGGTGCCTTCCATGTTGAAAACCCCGTTTTCAATCTCCATACTTTGCATGACTGATGGGCTGAGAAACCGGATGCCCATCCATTATAATGGAGGTCTATTGCGCAAACCCTTCTCACCCTCCCCCACGCCCTACCACAGATCTTGGAATAGATGCTGCTAGCCGATAGAGAAATCCCCCACAGCCTTCCGGGGGTATGGTTGGTTTTTTGTGATCCCGGTTTGTTCGGAGGAATCTGTTTTAAAGCAAACTTAGAAGACAACTGGTGTGTCCAAATTCCAAAACCCATCTTTCTTCAGGTCAATGGATTCACTTGTGGAGCCTACCAGTCACATTTTGGGCCTTCACTCACCTACTTTGAATACATAAAACTTTGAAACCACATGGTTTTACAAACCTTGAAAATTTTGGGGGTATGAAGGTTATATTGCTTTCATTACAGTTCTTCGGAAAAAAAAAAAAAAAAAATGGAAACGGCTATTATCGGAATTGCCAGGGTCACACTACTGGAAATTGGATCGGCCGAGAAATTTGCAACCAGTGCATCTCTACATAAATTATTTCTTGGCTTTTTATAGACATTTACATGAAAAAGCCGCTCGTGGATTCTGAAACCATCCGAAAGTCTTATCTCTGAGTCTACCAGACCCAACAGAGTCTATGGGGGGGGGGGGACCCCCCAATAGAGGGAGGGGACCCAACAGAGTCTGATGGGACCCAATAGGTGTAGGCAACCCTTAGACCTCTATGGAATTAATGAGAGTTTATGGACCCAACAGGATCTACAGCCACAGAGTGTTGGACCCAACGAGAGTCTATGGACCCAATAGAGTCTGGTATCCAACAGAGTCTATGGACCCAATAGAGTGTAGGGACCATTTAGGACTCTATGGAATTATAGAGGTTTATGGGACCCCAACAGGACTCTACAGACCCAACAGTATTAAGGACCAACAGACTCTACGACCCAACAGAGTCTATGCGACTCCAACGGTTCTATTGGACCAATAAGTCTACGAACCCAACAGGAGTTCTTGACAATCTTAACAACCACCTAAGAACACAATTAAAAAAGTTTGTATTTAGAAACATTCAGGTTGGTGTTTCTGTCTTCTTACTTTCCTAATATGAGTCTTCGAACCACGTTTCCCAATGATAGTTGTTGTGTGGACAGGGTTGTGCGTCTGTTACCCCTCTTGCCAGGGTGTTCTCGTACCTCAACTCTGCTCAGCAGGCTGTCCAGGGTGGTGTTCCTCATGTTCCACTTCCAGCCAGCTCTGGAGAGTCAGCTCTGCCATGCCCAACCCTAGGGGCGTGCGCGTCGAGCTCACTGAACTTTTAATGTGTATATAGGGGGAGGCAGGAGCTTCCCCTTCCTGGGTGGGACTGCTTGATCAGTCAATGGACTAGTTTAGGGGATGACCTTCCCGTGTGGCCGTGGTGTTGTTTCAGCTTGGTTATGTGCGAACTATATCTCCTGACTGATCACCCGTGTACGAACCTGCCTGTTATCCGTTATCCCGACTTCTCCGATCCGGACCGCGTTGTCCTACGATTCCGATGACGTCTGCCGCCTGCCCGATCTGTTCGTCTGAATCTTTTGATCCTGTGCCTCCAGCCCGGTCTTTGCTTGGGCCTGCCATCCTATTTCTGCCTGAACCTACTCTTTTACTTTGTTAAGCCTCTAAGGGGGAGGCTATCCGCTTCTCTGATCCTCCGGTGAGCTTGGTGGGTAACGTGGGGGGGGTTAGCGGGGACCTGGTTGTGGGCGTGCGAGAAAAGTCCACAGGGCGCCCCTCAAGGGTTCCCTGCCTATCTCCCCGCTAGAGGG
>CM070033.1:3393647-3405179 GCA_036250615.1 Ptychadena robeensis | reverse complement strand
TGGTGCTGAGGGCCGCACTTGTGGCCCTCCACATCAACTCAGTTGGGCACCACTGGTATACACAATCAAACATATATATCCTGTACAATCACCTCAATATAATCCGTAGCGTTTGGTACAGGAATTGGCGAAGACGGGTCCAAGACGGGTTAGGGCTGGCAGCAGAGAGAGGACGGTCGGGTACAGAGCAGGAGCCACAGTGGTGGAGTTTGAACCCATGATCGGCTGCGCCTCAGGTGGTGGCTCTGCTCACTAGGCTACCGTCCTCTCCTCAGGTGCCACCATTCGAGGTGAGGCTTTGTTCCAACCTCACATTTTCTAAATGATTTAATTGGGACTTTGGTCACTACATTTTTGGTTCTCGGTATATATACCCATTCGGAGAGAAATCCACATGCCAACACGCCTTTTTGTTTGTCACTTGTCTGTCCTCCTCATAAATGATGCTGAACCAGTCCAAGCCCCCTGGCTGCAACCTGCAGCCCCTTGTTCCTAGGACAACGACCAATCTAGTAAGTCCCCACCTTACATGATACACACAATATTTACTGTACCTTCTCATGACCCCATCTAACTACTGTCCCTTAGGGCTGGCTTCCACTAGGGTTTGAATCGCGGCGCAGTGTCCGCGGGAGATCGCTAGCACCCAGTGATCTCCTACGATCTCCAGTGATTTCAACTACGGGCTTGGACTTGTAGGCAGGAAGGGGGGACCTGCCTGATCGCGCCCATAGACAGTGAATGGGCACGGTTGAAGACTCCATGGATGGAGACGCCATTCACCTCTATGGCTGTATTGGTGGTGATCGGGCGTGTGTGTCCACTGTCCGCGATCCAAAACGCAGAAGGCTGTGATTTAAATACACCTGATTGCGGCTGTGGAGACGACATTTAAAAAAATGGGCATGATTGGGTGCGTGGTGGTTAAAATCGTGGATCAGTCTTTCTGAACGTATAAAAACACTGTAATCCACTGTAATGCGCTGGGATTCTCTGCTTTCCCTAAACTCCATACACATAAAAAGTGTTGTACAAAGCCAGCGTCGCCTCCATAAGGGCATGTCCCCACTTGCACGGTCGACCACGGGCGGTGGACCCCGCAAAGTCCTCGGGTTGCGCCCATAGAGAATTAATGATTTTTGATTGCGTCCATTCATGTCTATAAGTGCGATCCAAGGCGATCGCCGTAGCCGCCTGCGACTCATGGTCAAAAAATGTTAGAATGGGACCGCGCCCTAACATGGACATCAATCCCCGCCCCCCACCATTTAATAAAAGGGTATAGATTGAGGCATTACTGCTTATCAAACGATGAATAAAAGGATTTGGGGTTAAGACAGTGGCGGTTTTAGGCAAGGGCAACCTGGGCTATTCCCCAGGGCGGCATCATGTCGGGGCAGCATCATGTCGGGGCGGCATGTGGGCATCGGAAATGTTTTTCCGATGCCTAGATGTCTTCTTCCCTATGCGTGCTCGCCTGGGGAGAGAGTAGAGGAGACCCCCCCATCTCTCTCCCCGGGAGTGGAGATGTTTGCCTGGGGGATGTGGTGAGGTGGGGATGTGGATAAGGGGTGATATATGGGCAACTCAATCCCTGCCCCCCACCCCTGCGATTCAGGGGAGACAAATCTCAGAGATCCAGAGTCTCACAAGTTGCTGTTATGGACTCTTGGTTTAGATATACATTAAATGAATTCAATTTTCAATTCTACTTCCTGTTTTGAGTTTGAATGTTTCCTGTTTTCTTACAGGGAGGACTGGCAGGAAACGGTAAACAAGGAAATTAAGTCGATCTTCTGGAAGGCCAGGAAGAGTATTGCTCGGTGACCAGGACTTTCGCAATGGGCCACATCTAAGTTTTATGGAGAAGGCCGGATTCTTCTTGGATTCCATTATTGGATGGCTTGTGGGACCTGTAGTCAGAATGAGAACTATCCAAGGCAGTATGGATATGGTTGAAGAGACAAGTCGGTGTCAATGCTGGACAAGACGACCTCGCAGATGCCGTAGCTGTTCTGTAGAGTGTTTGCTGATGCTATGTTCGAAGACACTACTTCATGAGGAGGTCAAACTACGTGGCTTGCCGGTGCTCCTCACAGGTTCACATGACTCTCCTTTGGGTGTCAAGTTCATGAACATCCTAGGAAGTTCCTTCAAGTAATACCTAGTTTATGCACATTGGTTGGCTTGTAGAAGTAAAGCGGTGTATACTCAAAATCTAAAAAATACATTTGTAAAATTTAAGTTTGAGTTACCTCTGAGCTGGTATGATGGTGGCGTAGCACTCCACAATCTCAAAAACTTACCTGCTGTTGGCTGGAATCCTATGAGAGATTCCATCTTTATTTGTCAGGCTTCCAGAGGTTAACTCCAGGTGCAATATTGCAAGTGGCCACTGGGGGCGTTTTTAATGGTTTTCTATGGGAAAATATGTTCCATTCACTTTAATGAAGGGCAGAGAATATAGATTTACCCATCTATCTCTGCAGTGAGTTCTGAGGGCACTATGGCACAAGACAGGGAGAGAGAATGGGCTGTGAGGGATCTTCTTAAATTACTCCTTACAGGGAAGTTTAATGCACTCCTCCCTACTATGGGCACGTCTAGCTCCATCAATAGATGCATTTATGGTGGTAGGTTTAAATGTTTCCAAAGGCTCTCAGGCTTTGGAGTTTAGAGTTTTGATATTCTTTAATAAATACTGTGTGAGGAATATGTCTAATAAAACATTTACTAGAAGCAGGGAACCAAAGTACACATTGCTTATTAAATGGTGGACCCCGCCCAATGTACAGTACCTGCTGTAGGAAGAAAATCCAGAAGAAAGGTTTTATAATATACTTACCTATCTTCTTTGGCAATGATGACCATACCACCCTTAGGGAAGATTTTGAGAACACCAAAGACTCCAAAGTTAGTTGTAATGATGGAAGTAATGGAATACACTCCCAGGATATTGCTAGCAAGGGCGTTTTACGTAGTGCTCATTTCCCACTATGTGTAGTATGCGGATGCATAAAGCACCAGTGCCCCCTTGCACCTCCCACTCAAAAAATTTAGCATAGGGCCCCATAAATGCTAGAAATGTCTCTACTTGCTAAAAAGGTCACCTTATTCTGTGTAGAAGTCTAGGGGGGTAGGTAGGTAGGTAAGGTAGGTAAGCAGCTCCTACATTTTAGTACAAGGACCACTTTAACCCTCAATTAATTTTGTAAACTGGTATGGAAACTGCAAACAGATTACCATGTAATTGGTTTACATTTCATGCCTCCTCTGCCCCCTTTATTATTGAGGATGCTGAGGATGTGAGGACCCGGGACGCCTATGCCTGTAATACAATACAGGCATATGGCAAGGCCCCCCCCCCCCCATTGGCATCATCAGGAACCCTGCCAGACACCAATGCTGTAGGAAGGCACGGGCACAGCTGGAGCAGGTAAGCCCTCCCGAGTGTGGCTCAGGATTACCACTTTGGGTCATTGAAATCTACCCTGAGCCCTCAAGAATCCTGCCAGGGAGGTTAAAGGTAAAGCGTAGTTTTTTACAGCTTTTTAGATATGTAAATGTGTTGAATTGAATGTAAATACAAATATAACTTATTATTTGTCAATGTTATAAACATTTTCATTGCGTGTATAGTTTGTAAATACGAATGTTTATGGGGATGATGTATACTTTCTGTATAGTAGGATGTACAACAAATCTTCTTCATGTTCTCAGTACATCTATGGGTCACGTCTGTCCTCAATAAAATACAGATTGTCTGTAGGATTACCGGAGCTCCTCTCTCCAATTCTTTTATAACGTCTCTTAAGAATAATACACTTTCTATTTCCAAATTATCTGGACATAATATATCATTTGTTTTTTATTAGGTAAGTAGAACCTTAGATGAGCAACAACGTGTGACATATCTCACCATGCCATTATTTATTTTTCTAAAGATAACACACACCGCATATAACCCCCAAAAATGGCAATTTAAATATATGCACCCCTGACCCCTCCAGGAAGCTCATGTGAGATAGGCCATACCGAGGGGAGAAAGTTGGCACACTCACTGCTGCTGGTCCTAGCCATCGGGTCTCTTGTACAGCTGCATGTCTTCCTTCTTCCAGCTCGTTTGTAAGTATTATATGTGTCACGGATGACCCATGAGGTCAGCAGCTTCCCTGCGTTAATATAGTTGTATCGTATCTGTGTGTGGGTTTAATATCAGTTATATCGAATCTGTAGGGATATGAGAAATATTTTCCGGTACTGACTGAGGCCTTTTCATGTGTAAATAGGGAAGGAGAGTCGTAAAACTTTCAGAGGTGATGGATGTACCTAGTGTCTAAAGGTGTCATTTATTCACCCAGAGATAACTTCAGAAAGCCAACTCCAAACTCCTGCTGTCATGCTGCCCGATTGTCTGGGGAAGCATATAGATAAGGCTTAAGTCTCTCCTTACATCTGGGCTAACAAAGGGCAATAAACCCACTCTTATCCCATACCCCGGTGCCGATTGTCTGTTATCATTTTACCGGATATCATACCTGAGAAAGTTATGAAACTTATATCAGCGTGTTGGTCTGACCCAGCCCGACACACAGATATGAAATATGTACTTCTGGCATGGACGGGCTCAAAGTTATAACCTTTCTCCATGACTGGACATGACATTTCATTAACGTTTGATATTGATATGTCCGATAATTTCTGGGGAGTTTGGTTTTGCTATTATTATCTGTGTCCCACGGCCATGGGCCAAGATATGGATCATGTCATATTTTTAGGACCTAGTTTCCCTCTGAAACTAGGATAACGCCCAGGGGGGCTGGATCTCAAAACCCGCCCAGTATGGTTCATCCTTAAAAACCAAAGCAAGCATGAGCCACGGAGTTCCCCACTTTAACATCACCTGAAACCACGCCAGCAGGGAGCCATAGTGCTGGTGGCCATCTTGGATTTATGATTCTTGGACTTATGATTCTTGGACTTATGATTCCTGGACTTTCCCTGCAAACGGACATTTTCCTTCAGCAAATTATTTCTTCTGTTTTTCCCTTTTTATTTTTCACTGACTTACACTCTCTTTAATTGTTGATTTTAATAATTATTGTATATGTTAATAATTCATATTGCATAAAATAAATGACTCTTAAGTCATTTCTCTACTGCGGCCCAATTCCGGCGGTTCCGACGCACTGATTGTACCGACTTAGTTGGACTCTCTGTGTGTTGAAATCGATCGGGAGGTCTCTGCGGTCTGACCACTAGGGGGATTCGTGACAATATGTAAGTATTGTATCATACTGCCACCTAGTGTCTGGAATGTTTCCTTCAGACTCATTGCTGACTATTAATTACAAACAAAAATATACAGCAGGATACAAATTTATATAAAACATATTGGCAGCACTTACCTTTTTTTATTCTTAACCCCCCTGCCGTTCCTGATGATCCCAGCTCGTCCAGCTCTGACCTGTGAGAACAGCAGTGGACGAGCTGGGTTTGTCAGGCAGAGATCGGAGACACAGGAGAGCAAATTCACTGCTTCGTGTGTCTCCGATCCAATGAGGCAGCTGCAGGAGAACGGATCACTCCCCCCCCCCCATGCTCTCCTATGTAACCTGGCACATCTGCAGCGCCATCTAGTGGTTGCAATTCTAATTTACCTGATACAGTGATTTATTGAAATCTTCATTATCTGATATTGTGAGTTATTCACAAAGCATCTGAACATGTGATTATATTCCGGATGTCACCAGACTCCTGTATGGACAGACTTTGGGAAGTTACAGGCTTACAATGTAATATGTTTCCATTAGAGTCTATGGTGCGCTTTTGGTACAGAAATCTGGACCTCAGCAGTGCGCTAGGGGGGTTAATGATATCCTGTCTATGTGTCTGTGGCCAAGGAAGATTTAGCCAGTGGGAAGGGCAATGGTTTCAACTACTGCCCAGAAATATGTTAATGTTATTACACTTAATAAAATTTACATACTTCTTTTATAAGAAGACTCTTAGGACTGAATGGAGGTTACCATTTTTTTAATGCTTTTTATGGATGGTGTTGAGCTCGAATATTCGAATTGCATATATATTTGATGAATATCTGCTATTAAAATCGCCTATGGTGGTGGATATTCGCAAGTTTAAATATTCACGATATTCTGCATTGGGAGGCTTAAGGCCATGGATTGCGAAAATAACTAGCATTCATTTTGAAGGTAATTGTGATGCGAATATTCATGAATATCAAATGGAATATTAGTAGAATTATTCACAAAATATCTGCAATTTAAATATTGTCTACGCCGCTTATCACTATTTATGGACAGTATGCCTATTTATAGAAGAGTACCAGAATAGCAACCAATAATCAATGGCATTGGATGAATATAATAGGAAGATCCATTACACCCCAGGTGCCCAACCTGCAGCCGCATGTGGCCCTTTGGGCATTCTTCTGTGGCCCCTGAAACCTAACTGTTAATGCATAGGGCATAGACACTCACCCGTCCACCGATCCCCTTCTGACTCGTCTTCACCCAGGATCTTCTTAGAGCGGGAAGAGGATAAGAGGCGAGGGACTTGCTCAGGAGCCGTTGGGGTGACTGATTGGCTTTATGTGCATCACCATACCACAGTGTTCCCTGATGCTTGAAGTATAAATTACCGTATATACTCGAGTATAAGCTGAGTTTTTCAGCCAAAAAAATGGGCAGAAAGTGCTCCCCTCGGCATATACTCGAGTCAGCTGAGGGGGGTCCACTCATCACACCTGAATCGCCATGCTGAATGCTTCAGACGGCAGCTTCCCTCTTCGGTAGATCTGCGATCTCTCTGAGTTCCTGTCAGCTGATGAACAATAACAAACTCTACACTGCCACCTAGTGGCCAGTTACTAGTACAGATACAACACTCCATAGTGTTCCAAAATAAGAATTGCCTTTCACAACCCGTCCTGTAATTATAATAATCCTGTGTTCTCTTACATTTATTGATGACGTGGCACTAAGATTAATCCTGTTTGATTAATTCCTAGGGGCGATGGTGCTTTCTCTATATTTTCTCATTTAGAAAACTCCACTATCTGACTGCATTTCCCACCCTCGGCTTATACTCGAGTCAATACGTTTTTCCAGTTTTTGTAGATAAAATTAGGTACCTTGGCTTATACTCGAGTATACACGGTAACACACGTTTTGTTATTTACAAATGAAGAATAATGTCTTCTAGCTCGGCCTGCTGTCAATTTTTTCCCATTAAAAAAATGCTTCTACAAGTCAGTATAGATTGAGAATGTTATGTGCGGCCCTTTAGTGATGCCAGGGGCCGCACTTGTGGCCCTCCATATCAACTCAGTTGCCCACCACTGCACTACACCACAGGAGGGCAGCAGCATCTATGAATTGTGGAAATTCAGCTAATTGAAAATGTCAGAATAAGCTGAAACATGAAAGTTTCAGTATTTTCAAAGATGAGAGATTCAAAGTATGGGCAAAATTAAAAGATGGCTTTACCTTTACTTAACTCTGAGCCTGCAGGATGATAAACAATCCTAAAGCTAGCCATACACGTGTCGGATTCCATGTCCAATCAATTTATCATCCGATCGATTCCAGCGATTCTGCCGGGAATCGCAGGTGTGATCAATCGGCCAATTAAGAGTATCCATCGCTGCATACCACCTTGTCCAACGGATTCCGGGACGATTCCGTGTCCGATTCCACCTGCGATTCCACCTCACAAATGGCAACTCCCCCTGATCAGTGCAGAATCGGATCAAAAAGACCAACATGTTGGTTCTCTGACGGATCCGATTCTGGGCCCCCGAACGATCGGACCTGATCGGACGGACAAAGTGGGCTGCATGCGATTCCGGCACGATCGATTCACGTGCACGCGCCCGGAATCGATCGGCCCGGAATCCGGCCGGAATCCGACCCGTGTATGGGGGCCTTTAAAAAAATACTACCTGCAGTTCTCTACACCCATATGATGCCATATTTAGTTTCCAGTCTTCCGATGGTTAATTATATGCAGTATCACGAGTGGCCACAAGATGGAGTCTTACGATGGTTTTCAAAGGGAAAAATGAAATTCCGTAGATTTGTTTACAGAGTGTGATTACTTATTTTTCAGCCAGTGGGTTTTCTCCCTGCCGCGGTGCAACATCATCAAATAAAGCGATGAGGGACAATTGGAATTATAGTTAATTATAGTTAAGGTAAAGTTTTTTCACTGCCTATAATGTGAAGATTGGCTAGAAATGATTTGGCATTTGTGAAAGAAATTGCACCTTAGCAGGACATTTATGTGGCAGGATTTGCATGTTTTTGAAAGCCTCATGTTGTGTCCATGAGTGTTTTCAATGTCTCCATTGACTTGGACATCTTTGGACACCTTGCAGGTGTTTTTAAACATTTGCACAGCAGTTGTGTAAAGGTCCCCATACACGGGTCCGTTTCCCATCGGATTCCGGGACGATCGATTCCGGGCACGTGCACACGAAACGATCGTCCCGGAATCGCATGCAGCCCACCTTGTCCGTCCGTTCACGTCCGATCGATCGGGGGCCCAGAATCGGATCCGACAGAGAACCAACATGTTGGTCTTTCTGATCCGATTCTGCACACATCAGGGGGAGTTGCCATTTGTGGAGTAAGCGATCGGACACGGAATCGTCCAGGAATCCGTGGGACAAGGTGGTATGCAGCGATCGGATACTCTTAATTGGCCGTTCAAACGGACCTCCGATTCCCGCTGATATCGCCGGAATTGATCGGATAGGTGATCGATCGGCCATGGAATCCGACTGTGTATGGCTAGCTTTAGGTTTGGAGTGTCGAGGTGACATGTCCAAAGAAAAGTCTTCTGACAAAGAATACAGAGTTTAGGAAAACCCCTGGTGAGATGGGCAAATGAGTGAGAATTGAAAAAAAAAATGTGAAAAAAAATTAGTGAGTGTGCCCCCCCTCCCCCTCCTCCTCTACCAAACCAACCCGTTTTCTATCATAGGGTACAGGGGAGTAATTAATGAGTGACAGCTCCTATATCCCCCCAATCATAGCAGACCCCTGCTGAAAATAAAAGGGGTATGTAACATGTTAACAATCCATAGCGCCCATCCAAAATGCCATTTCATTGGATAATAAACTGATATACAATGCCGACACTAGAGGGCAGCATTTCCCTTTGAAACACAGAGTCATAGAATCCTCAACTAACTGCACAAGAAGAGACAGACACATTACATAGAACAGTGGTTCCCAAACGGGAGGGCGCAAAGGTATTCCAGGGGGGCACAGGCCCTCATTCTTAAACTGTGTTTAAAAAGGTAGGGGGGGGTTCGATAATGTTCCTAAATAGAAAAGGGGGCCCCTGCTAGAAAAGTTTGGGAACCACTGACATAGAACATGATAACACGGGTGCTGTTCGCTCATTGTCATCCAATGCATCAGAAAATTTATATTTCCTTTTATTGGACACAACAAATTCATCATCTCAACCAAATCCATATCTCTTCATGTTATTGAAAGATTTTATCATGATCCCGCCATGAAAGTCCTTGTTCAGACACTTCATGTATACAGGTGAAAACCATTACAGGTGGAGACTGCAGGCAGCCACTCAATGCCCATGCACGGTCCTTCTTTGTCACCATCGGGTAACTTTTAAGTATCTGTGCATGCGTGGTGTCCACATGTGAGGACATTGCGTATACACAGATACCATGGGCACTGTGGGGCGGATATTAATCCACCCGGCATCTTTGAAGGGGTGGTTTCTGGGAAGAGACCTCCCTTTGTGGGATAATTGGGGTCTACACTGTGCAGGTTGATATGTTGAAGAGAAAATAAGTTAAACTATGTGTGGTCTGATTGCTAGGACTTATCTTCAACCTCCCTAGCGGTCAGCCCCTAAGGACGATCCCAGCCGAGTACTCTCCCCGTCCCTGTCGGCAGCGTCATTGGTGATGCTGGGAAACTGACACCCCTCCATTAACATGGAGGTCTTAAGGTGCCCATACATGCATAGATATGGGCTAGATCGATGGTCACTTTGAGCGCCGTGCGCATTCACGGCCATCTATATGGCCCATATCTAATGCGGCCATCACTGTTTTTGAGCGGGATCAATCAATCCCGCTCAAAGACAGGGATATCGGACATGACCATAAATCACAGTCCATGTCCATTGCTTTGGATGGGGAACGCAGGTCTCCATGCAAAGCATCGGCTGAGCTGAAGACAAAGCAGTGCTGCACCTCCAATTCCTTTGATATTGGGCTCATGTCATTGCGCTGAGCTCTAGCGATGGGCGACTAGGCAATATTCAAATTCGCATAATTTCGCAAATACCCGCAATGATATTCGATTCGATATTCATAATTTTGAATATGAGCAATTGTGGACATGGTTCGCAATCAAAAAATTCCAGTGCGATCAAATATGCGCAATGCATGCAAGTCAGTGGAGCTCGGATATTCGACTGGAAGAATATTCCTTACTTCCATAAAAAAAAAAGATCGCATCGCAATCACATAATCGCAATCCATTGCAATGAATAGAATTGCAATGGTGGCGGATATCCGATGATATATTCGCTAAATGTTCGAAAATCACTTCCCAGCTCGAAGGCTGATCCATCTCACAGGCATTGACTCATCTATGGCAGCCTTTAGGCGCCACCCCCCGCCCCCTCGGGGCCACGATGATGCAGAAGAGGCAGTTCCAGAAAACCAAGGCATTGCTGCAGCCATATGTAGAATTGCCGCAGCTTTCCAGGAGTAGATTCCGGATCATTAGAGTCGAAGCAGTCGGTCACGAACATGCGAACCGCAGGAATTTGCCGAAAAGTCCGCGACCGGGGTGGCCGAGAGCATTGTACAGTGCTGACTGCGATTTACTCAATACGGGTTTTATTTTACACCCCGGCCCATAGAACATGAAATATAAACATACATTTGCTGATAACAACAACCGCAGTTGAGCAGGAGGAATCTGGACAGAGATTTACGATCGGTTGTATCTCCTCTGATGGACTCATCATCCTCCGCATCCTCCGCATCGCTCTGATATCCGGCCAGGAAGATCATGGAATCCGCTGCGATGGGGACGCGTTATCCCTGATTACGGACGTCGTAGCAAAAGAAGTCAAATGATCCAGAATTATGAAGACATCAAAGGATGTCTTCAACCCTCGATCCCATGACCTTGATAAAAGTCAATCGAAGAAATTCCTCAAATTTCTATATATAGGACCGGAATAAAAAATAAATAATTAAAAGCGCTCACGGTGTTCAATGGAATCAAAGTAAACCATTGGACCGCACAATTGTGTAACAACTCCAATCGCAGGGAGACCGCAACCTCCCCTAATCAGATGAAGAACACAACCACTCCAACATAGCAGAGAGACAGCAACCTCCCAAGATTTATGAAGACCCTAACCTCCCAAATTGCAGGGAGATACCAACTTCCACAATGTATGGAGACCTCAACCTCCCTCAATAAGAAGAAGACATCAACCTCCCCCTAT
>CM070033.1:3364759-3377792 GCA_036250615.1 Ptychadena robeensis | reverse complement strand
GATAGATAGATAGATAGATAGATAGATAGATAGATAGATAGATAGATAGATAGAAGCAAAGCCAGTTGAAATAGAACCTTGGTCATCTCTTATTTATCCAACTGTAGTCATAGACGCCTTGATTCCTCTGCGATCGATTCTCCATTCCACCATTCCCGGTAATCTAAGAATCAGCGATCGATCGGATTGCAATCGATGAGCATACCACCTTGGGTTACCGATTTGTGGTCGACTTTGACAGGAGCCTGGGGTCGATTCCTCAAAATCATTCAATTGGAATGGCTGCAGGCAAGGGAGCTAGAATTTTGCAAATATGGACAGAAAGCTTGGGGGTCTCCACCAACGTACTTCGATCACCAAAAGATTGACCAAAAATAACCGACATGTCCGATCAAGGTTTTTTGGTCGATTTCGATTTTTTGGGGCCAATTATTAAAGGTGGGCAGCAGTCGATTCATGGACGATTGTTCAAAAAACAACCGAAAAACTCTACTTAGGGGTGGCTACATCTCAGGGGTCCCCATCTAAAGTATCTTCTGGGAAACGATGTATGAGTGGGAATTCATATGTGTATATATGTGGTAGCTATGCATCCCCTGGCTGATTTGAGGACAAACGACTCGGGGGTCGCTCACCCACAAAACAAAGGCGCCCGCCTGGAGCGATCGACCAGAACAGCATTGCAAGTTGGTCGCACGGCAGGCAGTTCTTTTCTGGTTGCTCGCCAGGGTCCCCTTCAAAAGTATCTCTGCAGAGACTGGCAGACATGGCAGACACTGTGAACTCTGGCCAGCCAAACGGGAATCCATACGTGAATCACTAGCTTAATGCGACACATGCGCACAGCCAATAAGTAGTAATATGGGTATGGCTGAGGGAGTAGGTGATGGTTAAGCTGGTGTACAGCAGAGGAAGCGAGTCGGTACTATATATATTGTCAAAAACTATTTAAACCCTAAAGGCCCCCATACACGGGTCGGATTCCGGCCAGATTCCGGCACGATCGATTCCGGGCGCGTGCACGCTAAACGATCGTGCCGGAATCGTGTGCAGCCCACCTTGTCCGATCGATCACGTCCGATTGATCAGGGGCTCAGAATCGGATCCGACAGAGAACCAACATGTTGGTCTTTTTGATCCGATTCTGCACAGATCAGGGGGAGTTGCCATTTGTGAGGTGGACAATCGGACACGGAATCGTCCCGGAATCCGTTGGACAAGGTGGTATGCAGCGATCGGATACTCTTAATTGGCCGATCGATCACACCTGCGATTCCCAGCAGAATCGCCGGAATCGATCGGATAGGTGATCGAGCGGCCATGGAATCCTACACGTGTATGGCTAGCTTTACCCCACATTGAATACACTACCTACCTCTAGATCATCTTAAGTTAGGTAGTGTAGAGACCCCTAAAGATGTACCTTAAGTGTATGTACACCCTAATGATAAACATTTCTATTGGTTTATTAACTTTCCTATTGAAAATGTTTCCTCATATGTGTTGGACACAAAAAAAGTAATTCGACTACCTACCTCTAGATCATTTTGAGGTAGGTAGTGCAGAGACCCCTAAGGATGTACGTTGACTGTATATACACCCCAACAATAAACATTTCTACTGGTTTGTTAACTATCCCATTAAAAGTGTTTTCTCATATGTGTTCGACACAAAAAAGTAAGTTGCCTACCTACCTCTAGAACATCTTGAGGTTGGTAGTGTAGAGACTCCCTAAGCATGTACGTTGAGTGTATATACACCTTAACAATAGACATCTCTTCTGGTTTGTTAACTATACCATTGAAAGTGTTTTCTCATGTGGACACAAAAAAAGTCATTCGACTACCTACCTCTTGATCATCTTGAGGTAGGTAGTGTAGAGATCCTTAAGGATGTACGTTGAGTATATATACACCCTAAAGCCCCCCATAGACAGGCAGACTCCTCCATGCAACTTCTGTACAACCAACTTTTCTTCTACCAAAACCATGTAATATGAGGACCTTTCTACACCTTCCAATCACTATGTATTCTATCAGGGAGGACCCGGCACTACATAGCTGTGATATATACCTTCCAATCACTATGTATTCTATCAGGGAGGACCCGGCACTACATAGCTGTGATATATACCTTCCAATCACTATGTATTCTATCAGGGAGGTCACTATACTACATAGTTGTTGGTAGGTCTCATGAAAGTTGTATGGAGAAGTCTGCCTGTCTATGGGGGGCTTAACAATAGACATCTCTTGTGGTTTGTAAACTATCCCATTGAAAGTGTTTTCTCATATGTGTTGGGCAAAAAAAAGTTATTTGACCACCTACCTCTAGATCCTCTTGAGGTAGGTAGTATAGAGACCCTTAAGGATGTACCTTAAGTGTATGTGTTGGACACAAAAAAGTCAGTCAATCCTGCCAGAAATCCATCTGATAACTTGTTACGCCTGTACATATAGAAGGGTTAATGGCAATAATTGATAAACGTGAATAAGTAAGGACACCCTCCATTTGTTACTCCAAATAAAACAGTGAACATAACCTCTCTGATCTCTGTGAATTGGTTTACTGGATCTGTGTCGGGGTGTGAAGGGGTTAAAGTGGGTGTAACCCGTAACTCCAAAAGCCTCTAATTTCTTCCATTAACTGAGCTAAATATACCAACTGAAAGGGTTTCATTAAATCTGTCCAATTAGTATAAAAAATGCTGATCCTGCCAGAAATCATGTGACCCCCACCTCTGCCACTGCTACTTAGTTTCCAGTTCACTTTGAGGGCTACAGATCCCCATGTTGTGAAGGCTTGAAGAATATGATATAGGGAGGTGTTATGTAGTCTTAAGCCCCCCATACACCACATACAATTACCATGCAACTTCTGTACAACCAACTTTTCTTCTACCAAAACCATGTAATATGAGGACCTTTCTACACCTTCCAATCACTATGTATTCTATCAGGGAGGACCTGGCACTACATAGCAGTGATATATACCTTCCAATCACTATGTATTCTATCAGGGAGGGCCCGGCACTACATAGCAGTGATATATACCTTCCAATCACTATGTATTCTATCAGGGAGGCCACTATACTACATAGTTGTTGGTAGGTCTCATGAAAGTTGTATGGAGGAATCTGAAGGTGTATGGGGGCTTTTAGGGTGGCAACGCTGCTTTATAGATGTAGTACTGTCAGCGTTGTCACCTAGAGATGGTCGAATCTTTGTTTGCTAACTTTGTGAGATGATTGCAAAGCCCCTGAACATGGTATCGTCACCAAAATTACTGGAGATGTAGAGAAGGGTTGAGGGAAGATTTGAGAAAAAGGGTTTTGCTCTAGCACATGTCGTTTTTGCATAAATTAAGTTAAAAAACTAAGTCAAAATTAGGATTTTTCGAAAATTTTGACTTGACTTTGAACTTAATTTATGCAAAACTATTTGTGTTGGAGACATACTTTCTTTTTTGAAGTATACCTCCAACCCTTCTCTACATCTCCAGCAGGTTTGGTGATTATACCATGTTCAGGGGCTTTGCAATTAACTCGAAATCGTCGAAATGGTTGAATCTTTGTAAAAAAATTCAACCATCTCTATTGACACCCAAGCATAGGAATTGGTAAATGTAATTCAGGACAGACTGTGATATGTGACATTTTTGGGATTACATTATGTAGAGGAAACTGTGTTGGCTCTGAGCTGAGATAACAAGCACAGCAGGCGGTCTGGTATCAGTTGTAAAGGTTTTCAGCACAAGCAGATGACAGATATGGCGCATTAGGCCGCCCATGAATGAGGGTTTGTGTCCTGCTCCTCATGTCCTTCTCCAATAAAACACACATAACGGGAAGTTTGCATGTTAGCTTCCAAGGAGCTCCTGACATCCTGTGCTTGGCTGTCATGTGAGCTCCACACTTATGATATGGTCCCCTTTCTCAGAAGCCTCCGAAACATAGACGAGGGGCCACTAAGTGGCTCAATACGAGGGTCATTACCCTGTTAGTTAGCAAGAACCACCCAACTATTCCTCTACTAGGGAGGTCTCTGTGCTGAGCTTCTGAGCCTGCACACCTGCTGTGACCATTAGGAGGGTTCCTATGGACCCTTCTGTGTGTAAATTATATTTTAGTACGTATAGAATGTAATAGAAGTTGAGAATTATGGAAGAGTAGCTTAGTTTTTGTTTGGAGGTTGCTCACTTTCACCTATGCTTGGTCTATGGGATGAAAGTTAGTGCTGCTACCCTGAGGTGAGTGATTTTTGTGTGAGTGACCCTTTGGCTCATTATGGTTGATGAAGGAGGGGCCATGCAGTACAAGAGAGGACCTGTTGTTGTTTGAGGCAGGTAAAGTGAAAGTGGACTGAGGAGGCTTCCTTTAAAGTGGTAGTGGATTATTTGTGGTAGGGGATGGACCCCATCCTTGTTAACCCTCTGAGCGTTTCGATGTTGGCACGTTTTTTTTATAACCGTGCCACGGGCAATCGCGGCGGAGCACAATGTGCTCCGCCGCGATTGCCAGCTCAGCTCAGGGTAGTAAACATAAGCCGGCGTCAATGGAGACGCCTGACTTATGCTGACGAAAGGCGACGCCCCTCCATTTACATGGAGGTCTATGGCGCCGCCTACCCCCGCCCCCTTCGCGTCACCGGTGACGCGATCGGGGGCGGACCCGGAAGCATCGGCATACATGCCGATGCTCCCGACCGCCGTCAGAAGACGGCGAGACCTCGGGCGCTCCTCCGGTTAACTGGGGCTGAGTTTCATGATGCATGAAACTCAGCCCGAGTTAATTCGGGGAGAACGCTCAGAAGGTTAAGAGATAGCTCTTGGGAAAAGACAGTAGGGGGAGGGGTTATCCAAACAACAGGTTGGGGGTTTGTCCGGGATTAATCCTAAAGTTTGGGAGTTTGTCCGGGATCAATCCAAGGATGAAAAATCTTTACCCTTGCAGTTATCTGCTTATATCACCAAGGGGTCACTGAATAAGGTGATATACTTTATTCCTCATTCACTAAGCTGCTGGAGCCCTCCTACACCATATGACACTTAAAGTAGTGCATGGGTCCTTTGTTTCATCCCGTACGGTCAGCAAGCTGAAACCAGAGAGAAGAGTCAGGAGGTAAGCAATGAAGTGCAGATGGAGCCCTAATGAAATGTATACTCACTATAATGTCGCTAACCTGTGAACATTAACTGCTGTAGACATCCAAGACATGACTGTACTAGGTGGCAGGGGTGCCTGGAATTTACGTAGCAATTTCCAAAAGTTTAGATATTGGGACCTATCTAAACCCATTCTTGATCATAAAGTGTGTTGCTTCCACATAAGCTTTCATTTTCTGTAACTTTACCTAAATATTTCATATGAAGCACCTCATCTTATACAAAGGATTTATACAAAAAGGCGATTAATGGGTGCGACCTCATACTTTCAGTAAGTAACTTGACTCATTCTGGTAAATTTTACCAGTTAATGATATCTTGCGGGACGTTTGTTAGTCTCTTAGTGGCTTTCTGTAGTATAGGCATTGCAATATATATATATATATACCTGAATGACCTTACCTGACTTTATATATATCTGAATGAGCTTACCTAACTATATATATATATATATATCTGAATGAGCTTACATGACTATATATACCTGAATGACCTTACCTGACTTTATATATACCTGAATGAGCTTACCTGATATATATATATATATATATCTGAATGAGCTTACATGACTATATATGTTCCTCTCAGTAGCAGCACTTCTCAGCGACCTTCCAATATTTCCTTATTCTATCTGAAGGGTGAGGAGCAGTAGAGCTGAGCTGCAACGTCACTGCTGGGAGGGTTGTGAGTAGATGGAGCTCAGCTCCAAGCCATTGCCGGGACAGTAGACAATGAGGACCATGATCTGCTCAGTCTTGTTAGAAGCCAAGAACGCAAGAGGCAGGAAATGAGCTACAGGACTTATATTGCGGGAAAAAAGGAGGGGAAACTGAGAGGCTGAGTTTCAGGGCTGTTCAATGATCATCAGCGATTGCAATCTATTCCTTCAAGGAGGGGTGAGACATTAATAATCACATCTGTCTCAGCAGTGGATTAGTCATGGGCAAGTTGCCCATGATGGCATTGTGGTGAGGGGGGCATCATGGTCACCAAGATTTTTTTATTATTGACCCCCATGATGCCCACCCACGGCGCATCAACGGAAAAAAGAGGAGCCACAGTTCAATGGGTGGTGACTGAAGATTGCGAGGGTTGCATCTTTTGCGGAGGAAATATGCTCCCGCTCAGACCCAATATCAAGACTCATTTCGACAGTGTTAGGAATCCCCCGTCAGAACCCACCTCTACCACCCCATCTGACAAGGTGGGGGGGGGGGGGGGGTGTTGATCGCCCAGGGGAACCAGACATGTAGGACTACGTTAACTATGTTCGTTCCCAAACAACAGCTTCCTAGATTTAGCATTAGGATGGAGGAAGGAGCTGGAGGGAACTGAGCGGATGAGTTACGAGTACGTTGGGAAGTTGGAAACGGGTGAGAGATGCGAGTCCCCACGGGGCAAGGAAAAAACATGAAATGTGAGCTTGCATTTGAGAAGTTTACAAGGGAGGAGTACCTGCTGGGTCAGTATAGAAGGGAGATATCAGGGGGGAGCTGAGTTGGGTGAGTAATAAGTCAACACTTCTGCTGTGAATTTGCCAGGTGAAAATTGTACCTGCAACTACATTACATCATAAGATTGTCCTTGTTTTGCAATTATAAATACTTGGACATTATATTAGTGCCCAAGGTTCACTTAAGAAAAAGCAGGGCTTTGGCTTGAGAGTGCATTAGTAATTACTAAAGAGGCTGAAAAAATAACAAAACATCACATGGAGGGGAGCCGTGGGGCCCCAATCACCAGTCCTCATCATATTAATCAAATAGTAAGTATACTGTGTTCCTGTAAACGTCCCTTTACTGGCAGGTTCTCATTGATGGTTAAAGAATGTGTTGTCACAGGATTACTTTTCATCTGTGGGACTTTTCTCAACATTTCAGGTGGTTTCAGGAGGAGGAATGACCCATGAAAATAGGGAATTGCATTAAGGTATCAGTGCCGACTCTGCAATACCAACCAAGTCACAAGACGGAAGCGCTGCAGACAACTTTGAGAATTATTCAGCATGTATGACGTGTCAATTGATTGACGTTGAAGCTTTGTTGTACCCTTGATCATTGGTTCCCAAACTGGGGGGGGCCCCTCATGGGGGGGGGTGCCAAGCTACTACCAGGGGGGAGCGCGAGAAGAGGGCCTCATTCAGAAACTGTGTTTGAATAGGGGAGGAGGGAGGGGCTTCAATTATGTGAAAATACACAAATGGGGCCCTACAAGTAAATTTGAATCTACTGCCCTATGTACAATGCAGGAACGTTGGTACGAAAAATTAGAAGGTCAGAGGGTGAGACCAGAGGACTTTTATGGTTGGAATCAAACGCAGGAAATCCCATGAAACGAGAAATTGGGTTTAAAATAAACCCCCATGATGTCCCCAAATGGACAGTTTAAGGGGGATATCCTGTTAAGGGAGGTCATCCAGAGACAGGAGAATAAAAGAATATATTTTGCTTGACTGGGATGCCACGATTCTTCCACATCCATAAGTATTCCAATATACATCAAGTCGAGGTCAAGCTCAAGGAAGCCCGGTAAACCTTCTGAATGGGAAAACCTTCAAGGTTTACATCAGGTTTGAGGTCAAAAAAGCCCTGGTTTGAGGAACCTATTCACGGTTTCAGAGGAATTGACAGAAACCCTGGTTGCAAATGTCTTCTCTAACTCTGTCAAGTGACATTGGATCCATAATAAGGACACCAGAGTTGTGAGTGTCAGAAGACTAGCTTGAGAGACCCATAATTTGAGTTTGTTTCAAAAGGAATCAACAGAAATCTAGGTAGAAATGGCACCTCTAATTCTTGTTAAAGTAACATTAGAATTCTCAGGTCTATAATTTAATCAGACACCATCAGGTTTGGGTCAAACAGCCCTGGCTTGAAGAACCGATTGACGGTCCAGAAGGAATCAACAGAACCCTGGTTGGAAATGTCCCTCTACTTGTCAAGTCACTTGATTCATCAGGTCCACAATTATTCAGACACCATCAGGGGTGAGGTCAGTAAGCCCAGCTTGTGGGATCTATTGAAGTTTCTGAAGGAATCAACAGAACCCTGTTGTAAGTCTGTAATGCTGTCAAGTGACATTGGATCCTTAAACAAATGTAATTATGAGACACCATCAGGTCTGAGGTCAATTATGCTTTAGGAAACCCCATGGAGCTTCTAAAAGGGATGAGACAATCAGCCCCTAGCTGAGAAGCCCATAGAAACTTCTGAAGAAATCTACGAACCATAGTTGTAAATGTCTCCTCTAACTCTGGTCAATGTAAAGTGACATTGGATCCATAATTATGGCAGACACGTCAGGTTCGAGTCAATCAGCCCTGGCTTCAGGAACCTCATTAAAGCTGCTAAAAGAATGTACAGAAACAATGGTTGTAAATGTGTCCTATAACTCTGTTAAAGTGAATATGGATCTTATAAATAGTCAGAGGTATGTAATTATTCAGCACTATCAGGTTTGAGGTCACAATCAGCCCTGCTTGAGGAACCCATAGAATCTCTGAAGAAATCCAGGAACCATGGTTGTAACTGGCTCCTCTAACATGTCTAGAGCACTTGGGATCCAAAATTATTCAGGGACACATTAGGTTTGAGGCCAAGTCTAGCCCATAGCATGAGGAACCTATTGAAGTTTCAGAAGGAATCCACAGAACCCTTGTTGGAAATGTCTCCTCCAACACTGTCTAGAGACATTGGATCTGTAATTATTCGACACAATTAGGTTTGAGGTCAAACCAGGCTTATCTGAGAGCAACCCAAAGAACCTTTGAAGGAAACACACAGAAACCTTGTTGGAGCAATGTCTCCTCTAACACTGTCTAGAGACCCATTGGATCTGTAATTATTCAGACACATTAGGTTTGAGGTCAACCAGGCTTATCGTTGAGCAACCCCAAAAGAACCTTCTGAAGGAACCCACAGAAACCTTGTGGAAATGTCCATCGCTCTAACACTGTCTAGAGGACATTGTATACATAATTATTTTGACACCCATTCAGGTTGGGTCAATCAAGCCCTATCTTGGGGAATCCATAGAATCTTCATGAAGCAATCCAGGAACTATGGTTGGAATGTCTCCTCTAACACTAGAGGACATTGGATACATAATTATGTCAGACACATTGGTTTGAGGTCAGTCAGCCCTAGCATGGGGAAACCTATTGAGTAGTTTTAGAAGGAATCACAGGAAACATGTGAATTATGTTCCTCTATGATGTAAAGTAACATTGGTTTGTAATAATTCAGACATCATCAGTTTTTTTTTGAGGTCAATCGCCCTATCTTGAGGAAACACCTAGAAGCTTCTGAAGGAACCAACAGAACCCTGGGCTGGAAATGTCTCCTCTAAACACGTGGTTAAATTATTCAGACACCATTCGAGCAGGTCAGCGATGCCTTGAGGAACATATGAAGCTTTGAAGGAATTTACGACAATGGTTGTAAATGTATCCTCTAACTCGTTGAATGAAAAAATGGATCTTGTTAAATATTTCAGACACCATCAGGTCCATAAATTTCAGACAACATTCAGGTTTTTGGGTCAATCAGCCCTAAGCTGAGGACCCCATAGATCTTCTGAAGCATCCAGAGAACCCATGGGTTGTAAATGTTTATCTAACATGGTCTAGCAGAACTTGGATCCAAATTATTTCAGACAAGTAGGTTTGAGAGTCCAGTCAGGCCCTAGCCTGGGGGAACCCACTGAAGGAATCCACAACCCATGGTTGAAAATGTCTCCCTCTAAGTCTGTTAAGTAACAATTGGATGAAGTAATTCAGGACATCATCAGGTTTTTGAGGTCAGTAAGCCTAGCTAGACCTATCTGAAGGTCCTGAAGGAATCCAAGAAACAATGTTAGTAATGCTTGTCCAGGTACACCGGATCTGTAATATTTAGGCACCACCATCAGGTTTTAGGTTCAACAGTCCAATCTTGAGGAATCCCATAGCAGCTTCTGAAGCAACCCCATAGCCCATGTTGGAAATGTTTCCTCTAATGACTAGAGATGGCGAATTTCGACTTGCAAATTTGTGAGCTATGGCAAACAGCCTCTGAAAATAGATCATCACCAAACTGTGCGGATTCGTAGGGGAAGGGTTGGCGTTGAACATTTGGGAAAAAACAAAAGTTTTGCTCTAGCTATGTCGTTTTTGCATAAATTAAGTTCAAAAGTTAAAGTCGAAATCCGATTTTCGAATTTTTTTACTGACTTTGAACTACTTTGTGAAACACTATTTGTGTAGGAGGACTACTTTCTTTTTTGGAGTATTACCCCCAAACCTTCCCTAATCTCCAGCACGTGATGGTGATGAGACCTGCTAAGGGGCTTTGCATTAAGTCGAAACCATCTTACTAATGACTTGATATGGCTAATGCGACATGGATTCAAAATTAATTACATACATGTACATTAACCCCGCCCACTTTGCTTCTTAGTGAGTAGTGCTTACATAGGTGTCAACTGTTAGTTCAAAACTTGGTTTTACAGAAGCGGAGGTGGAAATCACTGCGTGGGTCGTTCTGCGGCAGAAAACAAGCTTCTGATTAACGAGGACGGATGATGATGATTATTAAGATCCATAAGTTAGTGTCTTCGAATGTAACGTATTAATGTGGGTGCTATTCTCATGGTCGGCGTGCCTGGGGAAACCTCTGAAGTTCAGTAGGAGGAACACGCTTCATGTTAACCTGCCTTTTACCTCATTGTGTTATCAATGCATCGTCCCTGAAGTATTGCTGAGCTCAGAAACTTTAAACGTACTGCGTGATATGTCACTTGTAATAAAACCTGACTGTTCTCCGGATAGAAAGAAACCTTTATGGCCTAGGGGGGGTTTGGGGTTCGAACTCAATAGAAGAAGGGGCCGAAAGATAACACTTCCAGCCGAACTGGGGCCGGAAAATCGCGGGCTTTGGCGAAGGGTTTTACGAAATCATAAATCTGACAATGTTAACCAGAAATGTTGAATTTAACATTTAAATTCACAGTTCGGAAACATGTCAGACACTATTAAGGAAAGATTGTTCCTTCATTTGACAACTTAAATTTTAAAGTTTAAAATGAATGGGAACAATCTTTTCCTTAATATTGCTGTTAACCAACTCACATGCGATCAGCAAAACAGTAATATTTATCAAGCAAAAAAGATTTGGATGTAACCTAAAATGCTCATTGTTTGTTTCGGGGATTTTTGGATTGCCGACACAAGTGGTACGCTTGTTGCTGTGCGCTCCGGCGCACAAAAAAAAAATATCTTTCGACCGCCGTCCGGAGGTGTACCCCAAGTGTCATGGGGGTATTTTAGGGGATTGTACCGATGGTGGCTGCAAACTGGCTGGTAAAGCAGACGGAGCCAACAAAACTGCTTCTATGGCGCCTTTGCTTGGTGGGGGGCGCCCAACACGGCCCCCTGCAGTGTTGTCACTCTCTTCCCTCTGCCTTGCTATAGGTCAGCCCCCTCACGAACGTCCAGGTTAAACGCGTAGTGACTTACCTGCGATGCGGCCGGCGCATCGCCGGCATGCGACACAGCCTCCTATGCACCGCGCGTCATGTGATGGAACGCAGCCGCGGGCCACATTTCAAGGCCGCGGGCCGTTGTGTTTGAAACGTCTGCTTTATGGCGCTGATATGTTCCCCAGGGCATTGGTGGTGATGGTTAGGGATGGGCTGCCAATTCTCACAAAAATTACAGAAATACTATTATTAATTGAACTAATTGCTGATTCCTGTGAATGTGGAATTACGGGATCTAATAAGAACATTTCTTAACGACCATGTAAGGTAAGAGAACCCCTCTGAGAGGCGTTTGTCCACTGTTGGTCAGTAGGGGTGTTGGGCCTTGTCCACCACCACTCACTATCCCATAGAAGGGGACCAAGATACCACCGGTCACCTATGTGAACGCACTGTGGACTTTTATTTCCTTGGCTTGATTCTGATTTTCTCACTCTCACTTTCAGTTCAAATGAGACCCTGTTGTTGACGTGTCCATGAAGAGCCCTGAGTGGGCAAGAGAAAAGGGTGTTATTCTTGGAGAAGTTAGAAGTGGTCGAATTTTGTTTAAAAAAATGGACCATTTAGATCCTAGGTGCCCAAAATGGGGCCCGGGGGCCGCATGCGGCCATTGGGGTCTCGGCAGCCCCCCCTTAGTCTCTACTTGTGGGCACCCTGAGATATATAACTGTTCATGCATAGGGCATCAGAATCATGGCATCACATGACCTCTGAATCAAAATGTGCATCTCCATACTTACAGCGGACCCAATGCGAAGTATCATTTTAAAATATTTGTTAATGTAAAAAGGTAAAAACAAGTCTTCTAGCTCGGCCTGTGTCATTGCCACATTTACAAATACAAAGTAGTTAGATTGAAAAAAGTAATGTGCGGCCCTTTAGTGTGCCGAGGGCCGCACTTGTGGCCCTCATATAACTCAGTTGCCCACACTGCATGAGATGTGACTTTCGATGTAGTTAACTGCAGCCCCTAAAAATGTATCATCACAAACTTGCTGGAGATGGTAGAGAAGGATTGGGGATATACTTCCAAAAGTATGGCTCTAACGCAAATAGTTTTTGCACCAAATTAGGTTCAAAGTCAAGTCAAAATTCAAAAAAATTGAAAGTGTTCAACTGGTAGTTGAACTAATTTATGCAAAAACTACTAGGTGCGACAGCCAAAACTTTTGTTTTCAATTCCCACAACCCTTCTGACATCTTTCAGCAATGTTGTGATTGATACCATGTTAAGGGGGCTTTGCAATCAGCTTACCAAAGTTAAGGAAGTTGAGGGATATTTCGACAATCTCTAGGCAGCCCAATGCAGGATCAGAAACCTGGGGATGGCTCCAAACACATGGTTGACAGCTCT
>CM070033.1:3313301-3324849 GCA_036250615.1 Ptychadena robeensis | reverse complement strand
ATCTGCAGCAGAGTCTACCATGCAGGAGGCTGACGCAGAGGACAGCGAGGGAGACAGTGATGTTATTATTCGGTTATGAATTAATAATCCAAAAATAAAATTGGACTTCTAAGGGTGTTGGAGATATGGGGGATGAAAGTCAGAGTCGGCATATGTAAGAGTAAAATCTGACAAGTGGAAAGCACTGCGACAGCTGTCATGTGACTATGAAAGTATGACATTTGGACTGCAGGTAGTCTCAGGTGTTAGTTACTAACCCAGGAAATGTCAGGGTTGTACTACTGAGGTATGAGATCTGGGGGTTAAAATTGTGTTGTGACCCAAAGCCAGCTGATGACCTGTGAATGGAGACAGCTAATCGGAGGATCAATCAGGAACAGGGAGGTCCATCTGCAGCAGAACCTACCATGCAGGAGGCTGACGCAGAGGACAGTGGGGAAGACCACCCTACATATAGGGTGAGTAGCAAACACCATCTTGTGGTACTCATCTGAGGAGCTCACTAAAAAAATATATGTGCACCTCTGTTTATTCGTTAAGTAACCAGTTAAGGATCTTGGCATAGAACATGGGACCTAAAAAACATCAACTAGATACCTTGGGGTTTACACTATACACCTTGTTCCTGTTTCCCCTATTGCCGCTCCCCTACCAGTATTTCTGGCAACTACAAGCTGTCACAATGACAGAAGAGTTTTGCTTGGAAGTAAAGCAATGCCAGGAGTCCTTGGTGTGTAGGAATACATTTATTAATTGTTTTAAACAATTGACTTTGTCAACATTTGTTAAAAACTGCCCCAAAAACATAGGAGCAAAAAGAAGAAAAAAAAACTTCCTCATTTACTCCGGCCATGAGAACAGGCTGCGAGGTCACTGAGACTGTCAGTGAGAAGGGAGAAGGAGCATCTGCTAGCACAGAACCAGACAGGTTCTGTGTCCTCAACCCCATTGAATCCCAGATGGAGCTGAGAAGACATACCTATACTTTGGACAGGGACACTTGTCACTGTCTAAAGTATTAGACCGAAATAAGAATTACGGACATGTCCGTAATGGTTTAGATGGGTTTGGCGGCCGATTTCAGCCCTTTAAGCTTTAGATCGGCACCCAATTTTAATCAGGTGGAAATGTGTGTGTATGGGGGGCTTAACCTATTGGTCTTTGTTAAGGAAAACACTAAAGCTAGCCATACACGTGTCGATTCCCAAGCGATCGATCAACCATCCGATTGATTCCGGTGAAGCCACAGGTGTTGATCGATCGACCATACAAGTCTGTGCCTACCACCTTAGGCCACTGATTCCTGGACGATTCTGTTACCAGTCGATCGATTCACAAATGTCAACGCCCCTTGATGTGTGCCCGATCGATCAGAAAACACCAACAGGCTGGTTCCCTGGCCGATCCGATTTGGGGGCCATGTCGATCGGGCGGGGTCGATCGGTCAAGGTGGGCTGCACTCGATTCCTCGTCGATCGATCGGCGTGCACGCGCCTGGTGATCGATCGGCCAGGAATCGTGTGGGAAATCGACCTGTGTATGGCCACCTTAACAATGGCCAAAAAGAGAGACCACCAACCTTTGAATAGTCACCGTCCAAACTTGTGTTTTCTGCTTTCAGTTAATTCAGTTCATTTTCATATTAGTCTTTAAACTTTGATGAACAGGGGCAGCCTCTCTGCTGAATATATAGAGCAGTGGTAGACCCCTTCTTTGTACCATCAACATTAAATGAACTATTTTATTGTTAATTTTTTTCTAGTGCCGGATCCCTGCTGAACCGACTTGTACCAATAGTACAGCCCTGGTCAAAAGTTTTGAGAATGACACAAATATTTTACATTGGAAAAGTTGCTGCTTAAGTTTTTATAATAGCAATTTGCATATACTCCAGAATGTTATGAAGAGTGTTCAGATGAATTGCAGAATCCTTCTTTGCCATGAAAATTAACAAAATCCAAAAAACCTTCAAGGAAAGAGGTTCAATTCTTGTTAAGAAGGCTTCAGGGCGTCCAAGAAAGTCCAGCAAGCGCCAGGATCGTCTCCTGCAGAGGATTCAGCTGCGGGATGGGAGCGCCACCAGTGCAGAGGTTGCTCAGGAATGGCAGCAGGCAGGTGTGACGCATCTGCACGCACAGTGAGGGAAGACTTCTGGAAGATGGCCGGGTGTCAGGAATAGAGATGGTCAAATTTTTTTTCAAAAATTCGACCATTTCGCTGATTTCGAGTTAATTGCAAAGCCCCTGAACATGGTATCATCATCAAACTTGCTGGAGATGTAGAGAAGGGTTGGGGGTATACTCCAAAAAAGGAAGTATGTCTCTAACACAAATAGTTTTTGCATAAATTAAGTTCAAAGTCAAGGAAAAATTTCGAAAATCGGAATTTCGACTTTAACTTTGAACTTAATTTATGCAAAAAGTACATGTGCTAAAGCAACACTTCTTTTTTTTCAAATGTTCCCACAACCCTTCTCTACATCTTCAGCAAGTTTGGTGATGATACCATGTTCAGGGGCTTTGCAATCAGCTCACAAAATTAGCAAGTCGAAAAATTCGACCATCTCTAGTCAGGAAGGGCGGCAAAGAAGCCACTTCTCTCCCAAACAAAACATCAGGGACAAATTGATCTTCTGCAGAAAGTCTGGTAAATGGACGGCTGAGGACTGGGGCAAAGTCATATTCTCCAATGAAGCCCCTTTTCCATTGTTTGGGGTGTCTGGAGAAGGCTTGTCCGGAGAAGAAAAGGTTAGCGCTACCATCAGTCCTGTGTCATGCCAACAGTAACGCATCCTATTGCCAACAGTAACGCATTACTATTCATGTGTGGGGGGGGTCGCTTCTCATCCAAGGGAGGGGGCTCACTCAAAATTTTGCCTAAAAACACAGAAACCATGAATAAAGAATGGAACCAAAACCCCGTCCACCAGCAACTTCTTCCAACAATCCAACAACAATTTGGTTAAAGAACAATGCATTTTCCAGCACGATGAAGCACCGTGCCATAAGGCAAAAGTGAGAACTAAGAGGCTCAGGGACCAAAACATTGACATTTTGGGTCCATGGCCTGGAAACTCCCCAGATCTTAATCCCATTGAGAACTTGTGGTCATTCCTCAAGAGGCGGGTGGACAAACACAAACCAACTCATTCTGACAACTCAGAGAAGTGATGATGAGAGAATGGGTTGTATCAGTCAGGGTTTGGCCCAAAAGTTGATTGAGAGCATGCCCGGTCGCAGAGGATGAGTGAGAGCATGCCCAGTGGAATTGCAGAGGTCCTAAAAAAGAAGGGCCAACACTGCAAATACTGACTCTTTGCTTAAATCTCATGTAATTGTCAATAAAAGCCTCTGAAACGTATGAAGTGATTATAATTCTATTTCAGTCCATCACAGGAACAACGGCAACAAAGATCTAAAAGCAGCGCAGCAGCAAACTTTGTGAAAACTAATATTTCGTCATTCTCAAAACTTTTGGCCAGGACTGTAGAAGACAGCACCTGTGAGAACAAGATACCATGGGGCAGATATCCTACTTCACACATACTTGGCATTATTATTGTAGTTTTAGCCATTCCCTGCCATCACGCTGATAAAGGCCGCCCCACCAGGCATACTGGGACTTGTGGTTCTCTCAGCTGTGCAGCCACATTTCACCTAACACCCAGGAGTCTTGACCATTCCCCTATCTATGGAATATGGAGAATCATATGAATCGCACTCACTTCCCTGCACTTGTAATGCCTCCGTATATCGATATTATTAGGGTCCAATGTATTTATGAACATGGGCTGCAACTGGCCTGAGCCGGATTTTGGACATACCTGCCCTATCCCATCATGGCTGATCCTTGGGAGAATCGTGGATGAAAACTTTGATAAATGGACATAAATGGTTAAGGTATATGTGGACTTATTACAGGAGAACAGGAACAGTGCGATTGTAGGTGATGGGGTCAGCTGGGGGGACGAGGAACCCCTAACAATAACATTGACTCTAATTAGATTTGGCACAGTTTTTTTTGAGTGCATAACGCTGTGATCAGGGACAATGGTGTGTTCCTATCACGACCTGTGTTAATATTTTTATATAAGATAATCAGACATAGCGTATTTTTCGGATCATAAGACGCACTTTTTCACCCCCAAAATTGGGGGGGGGGGGAAGTGCCTGCATCTTATGGTCTGAATGTGCAACAACTTGGCTCCCCGACATCTCTCCCGGCAGATAGATCAGATATATCAGATAGATAGAGGAGATCAGCTGTGTGATCTCCACCGTCAGACAGGAGCCTGTGTCATCTGCCGGGAGAGGTGTGGGGAGCTGAACTGTATTGGCTATATTTGCAGAGCCCCGCAGATATAGCCAATGCAGAGTGTGTGGAGCAAGCTGCACTGGCAAGCAGCTTCCTCACACACACAGCAGAGAAGGGACAGGGAGAGTGCAGATTCCCCCATGCTCCCCCTCCCTTCCCTCTGTGTGAGAAAGAAAAGACGCTGAAGTCTGCTCTCTAGTGACACCACTTTAGTGGCTGAATAGGGGTACTGCATGAGATTTTTTCACATTCATTTAAACAAATAAAATATTTTTTTCTGATTTCTGATTTTTCAACATCTAATTGACTTTCCCTCCTGATGATGCCCTAACAGGGGCGAAACGCGTCAGGGGATTTGACCGCAACAGGTGCTGATACATAGGCACCTCCTTATTTGTCCTTATCTTCGTTACCTGGGTCTTTAGTGACCATCTGTTAGGACCCTGGCTGTTCCGGTCACCGCCTGCTGGTGGCACTGTGATTGCCCATCTATGGGTTAGTCCCACAGTCACCAGCAGGTGACTCCCTGGGTGGAGCTTACACCTTCCTCGTTAGCTTAGGGCTATTTAGGTGTGCTTCATCCAGACCATGCTTGCTGTTCATTGTTGCTGTTTGCATATCTGGATTTCATGTCATGTCCCTGGCTTCATGCATCTTGTCCCTGAACCCTGAACCCTGGACACTCCTTTACCCTGGACTTTTGCACATGTTTTGTTCCTGCCTGTAAGTCTCCATTAAATCTGTTTTTTGTTCCCCCACAATTCTGTCAGTGTGTGTTGCCTTTCTGGTCGCCCACTCTATCCTGGATCCTGACACCACCATTGTATACATGGTTGTTGATGCTTTGAACACGTATGTTTGGTTTATATGTGGGGTTTTAACATTTACATGTCTGTCATAATAAAGTTTTTTTGTAACTTAACCTATTTGTTTGGGACTCTAGTTCAGTGGTTCCCAAACTGGGGGGTATTCCAGGGGAGCACTGGCCCTCGTTCTTGACCTGTGTTTGAATAGGGAGGGGGGCTCTATAATGTTCCCAAATAGAAAAGGGAGGGGGGCCCTGCAAGGAAAGTTTGGGAACCACTGCTCTAGGCCTATGTAATGTCCCAGGGACTAGCCACCCCGACCCCCAAGACTTATGTTTTCCATCCTATCTTCAATACACGGCATACACCCCAAAATCCCTGCCGGACCATTTTCCCAAGGAAAGTATTTCAGTCATTTCGCTACAACAAATGAAGTTCATAAAGAAAACACGAATCAGCGAAAATGTAACATTTCAAAACCCAAATTTTCAGGTCATTTGTGAATGAAAGAAACCCAGACAGATGAAACAATGGCGTGATCTGTAAAACGTTCTACATCACTGATTCTCCTCTTTATTTTAAACAAACATTATGCTGCATAAAACCAGATGTTAGTCACTTCAAAGACAAAATATTAATTCGTTTTTTTTTCTTAAAAGCTATCGGATTTATTAGGGCGGACGTACATTTCCATGTCTGGAGTAAGTCAGCAGTGACAAGGTACATGTGAGTTGTGGTCGTATAAAAATAGCGGCTTTTGAAATTCTGGGTTGGGATTGAGGAGAAATGACCAGGCAGCCACTATGGGGTTAAAGTTCAGGAGAAAGTGGGCCAAGCACAGCTTCTCACGTCTCCGTCTGTTCCCACAATCCTTAAAGCCCCCCATACACACTTAGATTTTTTCGGCCAAAAAATCAGGTGCCGATCTTAAGCTTAAAGAGCCAAAATCGGCAGCCAAATTGATCTAAGCCATTAGGGACATGTCCGTAACTGTTAGATTGGTCTGATACTTTAGACGGGGACACAGTGTCCCCGTCTAAAGTATGGCTATGTCTCCTTAGCTCCGAGGGACACAGCCTGTCTGCTTCTGAGGAGGGAAGGGAGGGGGGAGGTGCTAGCAGCTCCCTTTCCTCTCCCTTCATGCTAGGCTGACTATTCTCACAGCCGGCCCCAGATGCTGTCTGCCGGGTCTCCCTAGCTGGCATCCCGAGCAGCTAGAGGGACCCAGTGGACAGCGCTGGCACACAAAGGGTCGATTGGCCAAAACATTGAGTCACAATCTAAACATGTATGGGGGGCTTAATAATGGGAAAGAAAGGCAACAGTGCTAGAAAACAAAGTTGGACAATACCCCTGTCCTATGCTTTTTATACCAGGACGTCAACGAGCGGGGTATACATGGATGGAGAATTGTACAATGAATTGTAATTTTGATCGATTATTATATTAATTTCTGGTCGAGCGTTGATTGCTGGTACACAAAGCGTCCAAAGATGTCCCCTATGTCCCTGGCACCAGCCACCTTGGAAACTGTTCCAGGGGACACAACGCACAGGCTGAGCTTAATGCCAGGAGGGTGCCATAGCATGAGCTGGTCATGGCGGGGTAGAGGGTATGGGGGTGATCAGAGCATTGTAGATTTGGGTGATGCACACCTACCTTTGTGCCAGTCTTGTGCCCCGAGCCAAATGCTGTAGACTGACCCACACTCCAGATACACATAGGCCTCAACACGGGTCTTTACTAGGAATGTTGAATATATATACAGTCTTTATCCCTGCTGCTGAGCCAAATAGGCAAGATGCAAGCTTAGAGACATATTGCTGCTGCCAAGAAAAGTCCAACTCCCAGTTGTTGCCAACAGGACCGTTTCTCCTGCTATGCCAAGTGTGCTTGTCGATTTCCCATACTTGCATAGGGGCATGGGGACTTTAATGGCCAATAGACAAGTGCAGTTTGTGTGAGTAGGTAAAAGTACAACAATTATTTAATAATAATCAAAAAGTCCAAAATCATAATAATAGTCCATAAAGATAAAACAAAATTAGAGCAGAGGAAGTTCCTCAGGATACTGTGATCCCAAAATGCCGCTGGCAATGTAGTTGTCCATATGAAGTAGATATGACCCTGCGTGGTTTAAGTAGAAACAGAGACCCCAACGTATGTTTCTTAAAATCTTCATCAGGGAGCAGTTTTAGGTCCCTTTTATCCGGTTTGGATCAAGGGTCCAAAGCGTCGTCTCACTGCCATGCTGTGGCTGCACATAGGAACGGATGGCTAACACCATCTAGGCCACACTGGTCTTAGGTATTAACCCCCCTAGTGCTTCTGACGGCTCCATCTCATCCAGCACTTTCTTGTCAGTATTGCAGTTGATGAGATGGAGCCGTCCAGCTAAGCTCACATCCCCCGGCAGCAGCACATACTCACTGTTCTGTGCTGTCTGGGGGATGCTCTAAGCCGGCCGATGTCACCCCTCTCCCAGCCCAGTTTGCATATGAATGTCCCGCGGGGGCAGGGGATCCGCAGGACATTCATATGCAAATTGGGCTATCTTCAAAGAGCACATCTGGAAAATCACCCCCAGTGTCATTTCCAGATGTGCTCTTTGACGTTAAGCCTTTCAGAGGGTGCCAAATGCCATTGTATTGGATGAAGTAAAACAAAAACAAAACGCATTTCCAATTGTAATAAAATTTTTATTAAATACTGTTTTAAAATCTTTCATACCAAATAAGTATTCAAGAGATTTTATCATTCAAATGATAAATTTTATAAAAAAAAATTTAAAGTACTTTTTTTTATAATAATTGTGTGTTTCAAACATTATTATACTCAGGTTGTCTACTAGACCCTTGTACGGACAGATTTTTGGAAGTTGCAGGCCTACAACACAGAAAAAATATCCCATTAGAGTCTATGGTGCGCTTCTGGACATCAGCAGTGCCCTAGGGAGGTTAAGAGGTTATGTGTCAGAGGTATATTCAGTGTGCCATGTTATTTGATCCCCTCCCTCGTGCTGGAGTGCCAACTTTGGTCACTTGTTTACAACTTCTCAACAGCCAAAAAGAACATCAATCCACACTGAGAGCCAACATCTTTGTAAACCAGATATAACCTTACGTTTCAGGTAACCTGTGTGTAGGTTGTGGGTTATGCTCAGTGCTAATAAACTATTGTATACTACAACCAATTAGATTGTAAGCCCGTCCGGGCAGGGTCGTGCACTCCTCCTGTGTCATAACCTGTACCTGTGTGTTATGTCTCAACTCTATTTTATTGTACAGCGCTGCATAATATGTTGGCGCTATATAAATAAACGATGATGATAATGATACAAATACAGTAGTAAAGAACTACAACATACAAGACCAATCACCCTCCTACAGTAGTAATGGTTTGGGATTTCACAAATAATAATTCACAAATGAGACCATGATTGGTGTTGGCTTGCCTCTTGCTCTTGTGGAAATGCCACAGAAGGGTCCCCATGCTCTATAAACATCCTAAATATATTAAACTCAAAGTAAAAATCCAAACTTTTATTTTCAACTCAGACCAGGCAACATTTTTCCAATCCTCTATTGTCCAATCTCAGTGAGCCTGTGCGAATTGTAGCCTCAGTTTCCTGCTCTCAGCTGACAGGAGTGGCACCCGGTGTGGTCTTCTGCTGCTGTAGCCCATCTGCCTCAAGGTGTGACGTGTTGTGTGCTCAGAGATGATATACCGCGGTTGTAACAAGTTATTTGAGTTACTGTTGCCTTTCTATCAGCTCGAACCACTCTGGCCATTCTCCTCTGACCTCCGGCATCAACAAGGCATTTGCGCCCACAGAACCGACGCTCACCGGATGTTTTCCCTTTTTCGGACCATTCTCTGTAAACCCTAGAGTTGGTTGTGCGTGATAATCCCAGAAGATCAGCAGTTTCTGAAATTCCTCCCATGCACTTCCTATAAAATCCACATCCTTGCTCTGCTTCATTGAATAGTTGTTCTCCCTGCCAGTATCTCGCTCTTCCTGCTCATCGCTACTTGCACCTTCAACATCATCAACTGCGTACCGACCCTATTGACAACTAGTGATTAGTGATGAGCGGCATAGGCAACATTCGTATTCGCGGCATGCCGCAAATTTTATGGAAAACATTCGGAAAATATTCGCATTCGGCAATATTCGGTTTTTTTTTTGTTATTGCGAATATCGGCAGTTTATTGCGAATTTCGCGCGCGCAATATATGTTTAACATGGCGCGAATTTTTATGCGAATTTTAAAAGTGACGATTTTCGCAATATTCGCATCACCCCAATATTCATTTAAAAATCTGTTGATGGTGTTGCTAAGCTCTTGTTGCAGCCTTCCCATTCGTCCACTCACATTGAGAGGGAAGTGTAATGGATAAAAAATACCGAATATCCGGAATTGCGAATATTCTGCAATATATTCACCATCTTCGCGAATTTCCGAATTGACGATATTCGCGATTAATATTCGGGATCATCACTACTAGTGATGAGCGACTAGGCAATATTCGAATTCGCGTAATTTCGCGAATATCCGCCATTATATTCGATTCCATATTTGTAATCTGGAATATCCGCACTTACGACATGAATTGCGATCTCAAAATCGCAATTGCGATCAAATATGCGCAATGCATGCAAGTCAATGGAGCTCGGATATTCGACTGGGAGAATATCCGTCATTTCCATTTTAAAAATCGCATTGTGATTATAGAATCACGATCCCATTCATTGCAATGGATCACGATTATAAAATTGCGATTATACAATCACAATAAAATCGTGAAAAATCGCGATCGTGTCGGATATCCGATGATATATTCGCGAATATTCGCCAAATGGCGAAATAGCGATATTCGTGCTAAATATTCGAAAATCGAATATTGAAGCTCAACACTATTGACAACCCAACTATTGTACATCTTGCTTTTTTTTTTTGACACCTTTGGCTTTTGACCCAACTACGCTTCTGGATTGCCACTGTTGATTCTGCCAGCACCTGTATGGCTGTTTCAGCACCTGGGCTTCGAGCCTGAATCTAGATCGTTACTGTATGTCTATTGTAACATTTGTAACAACAAATTTAAGTTGTTGTAATATATATATAAATATATATATATGTCATTCTAAACAATGATTTGTCGTATACATATCTTCAGAATTGTAATAACTAATTAGATAGAAGGATATGGGTGGATCAAATTTGGAGAGGGAATATATATAGTATATCTCTCATTCCAATAAATCAATCCCAAAGAAAATGTTTTTTTTAGGCACTTTCTTTGGGATTGATCTATTGGAATAAAGCTAGCCATACATGTGTCGGATTCCATGGCCAGTCGATCACCCATCCGATCGATTCCGGCGATTCTGCCGGGAATCGCAGGTGTGATCAATCGGCCAATTAAGAGTATCCATCGCTGCATACCACCTTGTCCAACGGATTCCGGGACGATTCCGTGTCCGATTGTCCACCTCACAAATGGCAACTCCCCCTGATGTGTGCAGAATCGGATCAGAAAGACCAACATGTTGGTTCTCTGTCGGATCCGATTCTGGGCCCCTGAACGATCGGACCTGATCGATCGGACAAGGTGGGCTGCATGCGATTCCGGCACGATCGTTTCGCGTGCACGCGCCCGGAATCAATCGTGCCGGAATCCGGTGGGAATTCGACACGTGTATGGGGGCCTTAAGAGATATACCATATATATTCCCTCTCCAAATTTGATCCACCCGTATGCTTCTATCTAGTTCAATTAGGGGTGTGGCACTTGACTGCAGGTCCTTCCCCCTCTATCCCTTCTTCTTTATTGTAATAACAAATTACTTGGACAAAATCCTCTTGACAAAGCCAAGGGCGAAACTTGTTAAGGACAACCAACGATTTTGAACCTATACATATACATGGTTGCAATTATTAGTATTATCTTTGTGATCACGCACATGTTATGTAGGCTTTTACTGTGTCTCAGTGTGAAACATTGTGTGTATGCGCATTGGCTGTTTTAGGCATGGGCAACATGGGCGGTTGCTCAGGTTGGCATCTACCCTAGCGCGCAAGCCAATCAATCGCACGGCCGCCTGGGGAGAGTAAAGATTGTCTGGAGGAAGTCTGTGACTCACCTGCAAATCAAACCCCTGCCCAGGGTGCCGATCTCCCTAGGACCGCCCCTGTGTATACTGTAAAAGTTTGAAATGTGGTTATTTTCTCTGTGGTTTTCAATGAATATCAGAAATTTTAAAAGGGAGTGTATGGTATCCAGGTTAGGGGAGGGTGGTATATAGGTGTCACAGATGGCAGTGTCACCCAGCGATCTGTAACCGCAGATGTGCCATCCACCAGTTGGCTGCTTCACATCCCAAACCTCAGAGGACCAGGACCTTTCGGAGATCAGCTCCCTCT
>CM070033.1:3265193-3275514 GCA_036250615.1 Ptychadena robeensis | reverse complement strand
CGAAGGCAGGAGAAAATGCGCAGCACCTATAAAATACATCCTTGCTGCCCCACTTTTTACTGTTCCCCGGCAGTGTCCCAGCTATGGCTTGTATATGGGTGTGCGGTGCCGAGTGCAGGCACGAGGGCTGAAGAAACACACACACAACATTCCCCAATATACACAAACCATTATGCCCCAGAGCCAAAAACACTTGTAGGAGAGCACCACCAGAGATCGGCTGCCTCACTCACTAATTGAGAAGAGGGCAGGCAGCCAAAAGTTGATTGGCATGTGCAGCACCTATCAAATACATGCTTGCTGCCACTGCTTCTCAGTACCTGCTCCCCGGCATTGTCCCAGCTGTGGCTTGTGTACAGGTGTGTGGTGACGAGTGCAGGTACATGGGCTGGATAACTAGTCCAAGGACCTGTGCCCAACGTAGACCCAGCACACCTTCACTTTCATTATAAATATAATACCTTTGAGCTCTGTAGAGTTCTTCTCTGTGGGAGGTAATGCTCCAGTTTTAAACCCGGCCACCTTGCCATCGACGGTGTCCGTCTTCACGGTTCCTAGTGACGTGAGGAGCTGAATGGTGTCAAAGTCTTCCCCGGTGCCCTTCAGATTCTCCAGCACTTTGAGATATTTGTAAGACTTCAGCTCGCTGACGTTCTCCTCCAAGAACAGCAGGAAGAGGCTGAGGTCGTCGTAGTTTTTGGAGGGGCACTGGTACACGCTGAACGTAGGGAGCAGCTCGTAAACTTTCAGGACGTTGGACCTTTTCCTGAACGGCACCAGCATGGTGTACATCACGAAGGGCATCATCATCACGTACACAATCAGGTTAATGTAACTGAGTAGCCGGAACACCCCCACGGCGATCAGCTTGCACTGTATCAGGGAGGGCAGCGAGGTGTCATTTTTTAAGATCCCCGTGCGGATGTTGCAGCTGAACTCGTCGGTCAGAGAGAAGAGGCTGATGTAGTAGCCGAGGTAGATGCACGCCAGCAGGATGATCGCCAGGGTCAGAGAACGACAGATGAGATACTTGATCATTAGGTGAAGGGAGTTCTTCTTGGTCTTCAGATACTGCTCGACAAACGGGTATTTGAAGTGGCTTTCTGAGATCTCCCACGCACTGAAACAAAGAAGAAATAAGACAATAAATGATCTGTAATGGTATGTCCTATCAACAGGACTCACCGCAGAGTTAGATGGCAAATCTCTATCCTCGGCTCTGCATTTAAACGAATAAGACAAATTTTCCCATAGAAAACCATTATAAACGCCACCAGTGGCCACTGGAGGCATTGCACCTTGAATTTACCTCCAGAACCTGGAAAAAAAAAGATGGAATCTCGCATATGATTACAGGGAACAGCAGGCAAGTATATTGTTTTAAGACTGTGGAATGCTACACCACCATCATACCAGCTTAGAGATAATTCAACCTTAAATTTTACATATATATTTTTTAGATTTTGGGTATACATCCGCTTTAAGGTTTGTAAATGCACACATCTCCAATGAACACCGTCGGGAGCAAAAAATTCATTTAAAAAAAATTTAACAGCGTTTGCTGTATATCCAGTCTCCATACAGACTACAGACCATTACCCTGACCTCCCTGGGGCGGTAGGCTCCATACATAAGAAAGAACATAAGCATGTTCCAGCAGGGTGTGCAGGACTGGAACATATTCTATACTGATATTCATTGGGTGTAATGAGACCCAGAGACTAACTTATGGAGACTTACTTTACACTGGAAGCTCACATGATTTGTATATATTCACTCAGGAGAAAGGGCGAATCTGTCATTGCACTTGCTATTCTGTATGCATACCATATGTGTGGCTCACTCCACTTAGGAATTGCAAGTGCAGTGAATATATTACGGAGACTCGCCCACCTCTTGTGAATATGTAAAAAGCATGTTCAGGGTGAGCTGCCAGTGTAAGTAAGTTTCCATAAGTTAGTAGCTGGGTGTTTTTTGGTTTTCTGCCCTCCTTTGGAACACCCCCCCCCCCCCCACCCCCGGGGAGCCCCCCGGAGTCCAATGTTACGCCAGGGATTTGCCCTAACAAAGTTGGAGTCAACTGGCAAGCCGCCTACAACCAGGACCCCAGAGATAGTGATGGCGAACGAGGGGACAAATCAAAGTTGGGAGAGGTACGAAACCGGGGTTGCACCCCCCCCCTCTGGTTTTATATATGGCGCCATCAGGGCGGACCCGGAAGCATCAGTGGGTCCACCGATATAGTGAATCACCGGACAGGCAGGTATGCCCGCAGTTAGCTCGAGGGAAGTTTTAATAGCAAACAAGCTTACCATGAGTTAACTCAGGAGGGTAAGAACTTGAGCATGGACGATCCTATACAAACCATCTCTGCCTGGAATCTGTCTTTAGAGGTCACAAGATTTAAAAAAAAAACGCAGGAAAATAAACATTTACAAGCACCCGCCTACTCTATGTATTTCTCTGAATGTACTGAAGAGGTGAACATTCTTTCTTCTGTCACTAGATGGCGCTCTACATATAGAAGTTTAATATGAATGTGTGAAGACGATGCGACACGTGTATTATGTGACGCGACAAAGCTGAAATCCGAAATAGTGCTGTCAGTCTATGCTAAGTTTTGGCCTGATTAGGTAATGTGAATAAAAAATGTGTCCTACAGATATTTTGTTACGATACCAGCATTTTGTATAACCTCCCTAGCGTTCATGGCTCCCATGAACCCTGCATACCCCTGTACAGCTGTGGCCACAGCATTTCAGGGGTTGCACGACCACCCCAATCGCGTCACAGTGACATGGAAGGGGCGGTATTCGGCCGCTCTATAGACCTACATGTTAATGGAGGGGCGTCAGCTTTCCAGCCCACATTCATGACATCGGCAACATGGACAGGGGGGTGGGGCAGGGCACAGTATTGCGCACGGAAGCATTAATGTCAACACGTGTATTGCCCGTACACAATACACGCATGGTGGCACTTGGCATGGGTCAGGGTCCTGGGATGGAGGGAGGGAGGGGGTGCATGGGTGGTGGAATTATTCGTCAGCATACCCCAGTGCCTCATCGTCCTCCAGTTCCTGGGCCTTACCTGCTGGCTTCTGAAGACACAGGTCCGGAACAGTTTATGCCCGATCCCGGCACGGCCACAGTGCCTAACTGTACCGAGTTGGGGCATAACGTCTGGGAGGTTAATGGCATACCGTTTTTTGGACCATAAGACTCACTTTTTCACCCCCAAAATCGGGGGGAAATAATGCTTACGTCTTATGGTCCGAATGCGCGACCTTGGCTTCCCACCAGCTCTCCCAAACTGTCAGATGAGAGATGCGGCCACAGCCTGATCCCTCATCTGTACTGTACTGTTTCTACCAGCAGAGCCCTGCCGATAGAAGCAGTATAGCAGAGAGACATGGCCGGCTGCCAGCTTTAAAGTATGTCGTCCTTTTAGCTGCGATCATCGTGCAGCTCACCTGGCAAGAAGGGAGAGAAGAGTGCAGAATCCCCCGCTCACCCCCCCCCCCCTTCTGCCTGAAGTGTGCTCTCTAGTGACACCATTGTTGTGGTTGAAATTGGGTACTGCAGGAATTTTTTTTTCAAATGTTTTCCTGCTCTAAAAACTGGGTGCGTCTTATAGTCCAAAAAATACAGTACTTCACCTGGTCACTACGATATTGTAATAGGTGAGCTTAAAACTGCTGCTGTTTACTTTAGGTGGCCACTGAAAATGCGAACATGGGTCACCATTGGCCCTCGGGCTGGACCTTGGACAAGCCTAGTCTAGACACTATTCCAGAAGTGAGATGCTCTCACTAGAGGTCATTTTTTTTTCTTAATAACAAGGTTGATTGGCCTCATACCCTCCCTGAGAACCTACCCTCTCACACCCCTGCTTGTGAAGTAGTGATAATATCTCTGCCGCTTTTGCGGGGTAATATCTGAGTTTGTAAAGGAACTCCATAGCCTTGCTGACAATTGACAAGCATCGTCAGACTCACTTCTGTGACACGTTGTCGTTGATGGTCGGGGAGCTGGCGCCGTCCTTCTTGCTGGTTATGCTGTTGGCAGCTTTGATGGCGCGGTTGTAGGACTTGTCCAGTTCCTCCATGATGAACTTCAGATCTGAGCAGAGGTGGGGAGCCGCGGTGAACCTCCAGAATAAGGACGGCAGGTAGAGTAGTATTGCCACGAGTAGGAGGATGTATGGGAAAAACTGCGGAGACAAGAAAATAAAGTGAGAGACGGACTATATATCGAGTATAGGGGGCATTACAATATATTTCATATATCGAAAACCTGTACATCCAAAACATTCTTTTACAGATGGACAAACTGTCCGCAAGGCATCACATGTTCACACTTTTCTTCCTCGCGAACAGGCGGACGTCTGACTTTTCTAAAAGTCCGATCCACCTGTTCGCGAATGGACAAAGCCGATGTTTGCCCATTACTAATGAACATCAGGCAAATGGCATAGCACAATAATAACATGGAAATAATGTGTCTGCGATCTCCTCTTCTTACACATGAGCGTTGAAGGACAACTGACTGGGTCCTTGTGCTGCGTCTTCCTCTCCCAGTCTGAGCTCTGCTATGATGCGACACCTAGTCAGTGGATTATATCAGAGGTTTTCCCTGCCACACTTAAGCAGGGAACACACGGCTCGATATAGGAGCTGTTCGAGGTCCTGGAGGCACAGCACTGCTGTGTCTCCAGTTTGGCTGATGCTTTGCATGGAGACCCCGCTGTCCCAATGCAAAGCAATGGACGTCGACCATGGTTTACGGTCCCATCCGATATCCCTGTTTTCAAACGGAATGGATTGGTACGGCTCGAAAAAAGGGACGGCCGCATATGATATGGGCCGGATAGATGGACACAGCGCTCGAATTGGTCATTGATCTGGCCCATATCTACACGTGTGTACCCTGCTTAACCTCCCTAGCGCACCGCCCATATCGCGCCGTTTACAATGGCACGATACGGGCGATCAAAGCAGTGTACAGAGTACACTGCCTGCCGTTTCCGGCATCCCGCCGGAGCTCTACACGCAGCTGTTGTCATTACTGACAACAGCTGCATGAGAGGGGAAGCCGGCACTCCTCCATTAACATGGAACATGGAGGTCACCGTGACGCGATCGGGGCGGTGCCGCCAACCCGGAAATGCTGCAGCGATGAAGACAATCGCTGCAGCTTTCCGGGGAGGCATAGGGTCTCCCCGCTGCCTGCTTTCCCGGCGGTTGAGGCGAGCCTGAAGCTCGGACGAGCTAGGCTCGTCTCAACCGCTAGGGAGGTTAACCACATATATGGTTTTTAAAACAGAATGCATAAGAGGATTTGTTTGAATAATAAAAGTAACAGAAGACATCTAGTAGGGGGATGCGTCCATTTAAATGTAATGCAAACTGTTATGATAGCAGCCTGCGCAGCCCAGAAACCAGAATACCCAAGAAGAGCAAAAGCAGAGGAGCCTCCATTCAAGACATGTTCTCTTTAGTCTATGTAAGCATATATGGTCTCTGTTAGATTACCCGGTGATCCTGCCTTAAATCCTGAGACGAATAACTTCCTCTGCTATCTTCTGCTCCAAGCTCACTGGATAGACTACAGAACCCCTACATGTGAATAAGAAGAGGGAGAGAGAAGTGTTCTATGGTCCTGTCCTAGGCTGACGATTAGGCGTGGTCACTCTAGGACATGACATGTGTTGGGTTAGGGATAGACTATGCGTCTGGATGTGCCGACGTCAGCACATCCAATAATCTCTACTTCCCTCATTGGCTCAGTTAAGGGCCACGCTATATAAATGTCCGTTTAACACCATGTATGCAGTGCGGCCAATAACTTGGTCCCTTTAAGTCAACATGCTGATGTATAACTAAAACCAACAGGCAGGTAAGGTATATGCTCAGACGCGTCCATTGACCCCGTTGCGTTGATGTCAGCGTGAGGTTTTGTGTCGACATACTATGCAGCGCTGTACAATAAATGAGTTGAGATACAACACAAGATACAGGTACAGGTTATGACACAGGAGGAGTAGAGGACCTTTTACAATCTAATGGGTTGAGGGACAGTGTACAGTAGGTGGGGGGGGTGGGACATATAAATGAACCCCCCACTGTTGGACAATACATTAACAGACCCACCGTATCAATCTACAGTAACCTCCTAGGCATTATGACCGAAGCAAGTTCTCCGTGTGCCTGCAGCTCTGTAAAAAGACACACTGAGCCTTTCCGGCCCCTTGTCTTCGGCGTCATCTGTGACACCGAAGGGGGTGGCGCCATAGACCTCCATGTTAATGGAGGGGTCGCCGCTCTTCTCCCCACACACCGCCGGCGTCTATTTGACACCTGCGGTGTGTAGAAGGCTGAGGAGAGAGCCGACAATTTTTTTATTGCAGGGTAAACGGCTTTTCATGCCATAAAAAATGGCGCGAAAAGCACGTAACACCAAGAGGGTTAGCGTTTTTTTAACCAGCCCCGTAGACTTCTAATATGGGAGACACTTGCCCTAAATATGACTTCTCCATGTCCGGGCCCCACCTCTGTGGTCACAGCCAGGTTGGACCTTCCTGTAATATGGAAGCTGCAATGACTTACCTTATGCAGCCACAGCGGGATGTTGGAGTCGCTGTGCGACAAGTGTTTCTGCTGGACGGCCGCCCAACAGAAGGAGTCCACGTAGGCGGCCTGTCTCCAGGAGAAGGAGCTGGGGGCGAAGCAGCTGATCTGAGCACCTGTCAGCCAAAAGAGAAAGAGTATCTGTCAGTATAAAAGAGGACCTGTCATCATGCATCATATCAATCAGCAGAGAACAATCACGGCATACAATATTATGTCTAATGCAATGAGCTGCTTCTAAGCATCCTTATGTGGCCAAAATTCACTGGACTAGATTGATACCCCCTGACGTCTGTGCCGAACTTAACATGGCTCAAGTTTGGCAGTCCATTCTTTTTAAATGTAAAGCAATGGCCAAGTACTACAAATACAACCAGAATTACAGTATCGTGCATTGTGGCGCACAGAAACCACAGCAATAGGTTTATTTTTACTTTAAAGCGGACCTACCACCAGAAATCTATATTTTCATGAATGGCCCTAGAAGGGCCGATAATAGGGAGGAATGCAATAAAAAAAAGAAAACCTTACCTGCAATGAGCAATTCAAGAAGATAATCCCGCAGCTCTCCCTCACTTCTGGGTTCTGCAAGGCAACACATCATGAGAGCGCTTTGTTTTCTGGGTAATATTGTGATTTACGTAATTATATTAAGGAAAATTTCCATAGAAGATCACTGAACGCCCCCAGTGGCCACCCGCGATATTGCACCCCCAGTTCGATGATCTTCTATGGGAATTTGCCTCAATATAATTTCATAAATCACAAGATTACCCAGAAAACAAAGTGCTATTGTGATGTGTTGCCTTGCAGAGACCAGAACCCGGAAGTGAGGGAGAGCTGCGGGATTATCTTCTTATTACAGGCAAGTTGTTTGTTTTTTTACTGCATTCGTCCCTATTATCCGCACTTCTACTACCAGTCACGAAAACATAGATTTCTGGTGGTAGGTCCTCTTTAAGTTGGTCCTCTATCCTCATCTAGCGGAAGCATTAGGCCAAATTGTTGAAACACCGGGTGCTTATGAGGTGAAATGTGATTCTCAGGGGTCAGTGTGGTGGTGGTTGATAACCTAAATACAGCCGATGATGTAGAGAAGGGCCGTGAGGAGACTTTCATTCCAGCACATGTAGCTTTTGCATAAATTAAGTTCAAAATCTAGCGAATGAAGAAATTCTCTGCTAGCAAAAACTTGACTTTACATTAAATCTCATTTATGGAAAAAGTACATGTGCTGTGTGTTTCCAGCTCCGCCGATGCTGTACATGGAGACTGCACAGTCCCCATGCGCAGCAATGGACTTAGACCGGTTTACGGTCATGTCTGATATCCTTGTTTTCGAGCGGGATTGATTGGTCCCGCTCAAAAACAGGGATGGCCGAATATTACCGTATATACTCGAGTATAAGCCGAGGTACCTAATTTTATATACAAAAACTGGAAAAAAACGTATTGACTCGGGTATAAGCCGAGGGTGGGAAATGCAGTCAGATAGTGGATTTTTCTAAAAGAGAAAATATAGAGAAAGCACCGTTGCCCCGAGGAATGAATTAAACAGGATAAATCTTAGTGCCACACCCTCAATAAATTTAAGAGAACACAGGATTATTATTATTACAGGATGGGTTGTGCAAGGCAATTCTTATTTTTTAGGCTGTGGAGTGTTGTATCTGTACTAGTAACTGACCACTAGGTGGCAGCGTGGAGTTTATTATTGTTCATCAGCTTATTGTCGGAAGCACATAGCTGACAGGAACTCGCAGAAGATCTACAGAAGAGGGAAGCTGCCTGTCTGAAGCATTCAGCATGAAAATTCAGATGAGGTGAGTGGACCCCCTCAGCTGACTCGAGTATAAACCGAGGGGAGCACTTTCTGCCCATTTTTTTGGGCTGAAAAACTTGGGTATATACGGTATATGGGCCAGATAGACGCTTCGAGTGGCGTGCGCACTCACAGCCATCTATCGATCTGGTCCATAACTGTACGTGTGTTCCCAGCTTTAGTGTCAGCTCAGACGTACATAGAATGACGTACAGATGTTTAATAATAATGTTCCGATATCACCCCAGTGTACGGTCAAGTGTCAGAACCTTCTTTAATTGACCATTTCTAATGTCATAGATCCTCATAAACAAGCGTCCTGCTATAGAATGACACGAGGACTGTGAGGGTCGCATGACCGGAGGACGAGACAGAAGCATCTTTCAATGCAGTGATAACATAACACAGCCCCATTATACTGCGCACCGCGCTCCGTGCATCGGATTAGATTCGCCGCTTCTTCCAGTAAACAAGGAGAGGAAAACATCGGCGGATCAGGGGAAACCTGAGGTCTGAGGGGTCAGAGGACGTGAGATGGAGAGCATGTCCTACAGCTATGTCCTCAGGGACCCCAACAGAGCTCAGCATCTACTGTCCAGAGGCCACCGTCGTGTGGTCATGGGATGTCTACTGCTGCCCGACCTCAGGGCTGAACGATTCAGAAACCAAATTGCCCAGACCTTAAGCTGGCCATACACCTTTAGATCTCTCTGTTAGATATCCTTTAGATCTACCAACAACTATGTAGTGCCGGGTCCTCTGCGATTGAACACAGGTAGACTTGATGGTTTAGAAAGTCCCTCATATTACATGGTTTTGGTAAAACAAAAGGAGATCTAAAGGATATCTGACAGAGAAATCTAAAGATGTATGGGGGTCCTTAAGCTAGCCACACACGGTTCGATTTTGGTTCAATCGATGTGCGATTAGATGAATTTTTTCATTGATTGAACAAAAATCGAGAAATGCCCACATGGTACGATCGACAATAATTGTTCGATGAAGGCAGAAAAACTGCTGGAATTTTGATCGGACATGTTGGAAAATCATCGTTGATTGCGCCAAAATCGTTTTATAATCGTCGATGTTTGTGGTGTTTCTCCTGGATCAATTAGATTCGATATAATAACATAGACCACTTCAATCTGAACTTCAATCATTTCCAGACCAAAATCGACGATTTTAGTAATATTTTGGAATCGAAATCTCACCACAATCGCAAACTCAATGTGGGGTGTATGTTGTTGCGATTAAGATCGATGTTCGATTAGACGATTGAATTCCTCGATCTAATCCAGCATCGATTGAACATAAATTGAACCGTGTGTAGCTAGCTTTAGTCTACCCAACCGCCTCAGAACAGCTGCTTCCATAAATAATTCAAAGTATAAACACACCTAGACAGGTCGGTTTGGGAACGTACGGCCAACAGCCGCCTTCATATACTTCCTAATAGAAGCCCATATGAGAATGGCTAGTTGCATAGTAATAGAGCTACTGGATTTCAGTTTCCATTAAACCATAGAAGTCTCGAAGCGCAGACCCCTGATGATGTCACTAGATCTAAAAAAAAAAAAAAAAAATGATGTCATAGGTGACACACTGGCAGATCTGCCTTCTCCGCAGCCCCTCTACCTGCTCCACTAAGTGAGCTTCTGTAGCCACTCTAGGAGTAATGAACTACCATTCCTGGCTGCTCAGCGGCACAAGAGCTCACAATGAGCTGTCCAGAGCAGGACTACACACAGCCAGTATGCACTGTATAGTGTGTATAGTACCTGTGTGTACACTGTATGCATACGGATGGGGCACATATAGACTACACACACAGTATGCACTGTATAGTGTCTCTGTGTCCCCATCCCTGTGTG
>CM070033.1:3232822-3243001 GCA_036250615.1 Ptychadena robeensis | reverse complement strand
TGACTTGCATGCATTGCGCATATTTGGTCGCATTGTGCTTTCTCGGATAATCGCGATTTCTGATTCCGCTTCTCCATTGACTTGCATGCATTGCGCATATTGGATCGCAATTGCGATTTTTAGATCGCAATTCATGTCGTAAGTCCGTATAATCGAGATTACGAATATGGAATCGAATATTATGGCGGATATTCGAGAAATTACGCGAATTCGAATATTGCCTAGTCGCTCATCACTACTGACTGGCCCCGACACACCCCACTCACCTGCAACCCAGGTGTTTAACTCTCTGAGCGTTTGCCACGTGGCACGTTTTTTTTATAACCGTGCCACGGGCAATCGCGGCGGAGCTCAATATGCTCCACCGTGATTGCCAGCTCAGCTCAGGGTAGTAAACATAAGCCCGGCGTCGCTGGAGACGCCGGACTTCTGTTGAAGAAAGGCGACGCCCCTCCAGTTTGACGGAGGTCTATGGCGCCGCCTACCCCCGCCCCCTTCCCGTCACCGGTGACGCGATCGGGGGCGGACCCGGAAGCATCGGCATACATGCCGATGCTCCCGACCGCCGTCAGAAGACGGCGAGACCTCGGGCGTTCCTCCGGCTAAGTCGGGCTGAGTTTCATGATGCATGAAACTCAGCCCGAGTTAATTCGGGGAGAACGCTCAGAAGGTTAACCATTTAGTGGACCCTGGGGGAATAGAGAGGTCCACCCAATTCCATCCTCTCTATCCCAGAGTCCGGGAGCCCTTTAAGAAAACACAAACACAAAGCACCCTAATGGTGCTGTGCAAATAATCATTCCAGGAACCACCCAACAGTCTAATTTTACAGGGACAGATGACCAGCGGTTTCACGCTAAAACAAAAAAACACACACACACATGAAATAAGCACATGACTTACCTGTCAGCAGTTCAGATCCTGGAAATCTGCTACACAAAACAAATAAAACGACTTACCTTCTTCATGTTTTATCTGATGGTGGCAGCATGTTGATTGAGGGCAGAGAAGCCACTTCCTGATCCATCTTCTCCGGGCAGCAGCTGACAACAACCCCCCCCCCTTCTCCTTCACAGACAGAGACTTCTTTACAGCTCAGTTGTGGGGAAGGAGGGGGGCACTCAGCTAGATCCTTTGAAGAGAGGCTTCTATCTTCACAAAGTCTCACAGACGTGACACTGACGTCACATCTGTGAGACTCAGACACAGGGGCTTGTGCGAGAGAATTCCCAGAGTAACCCCTGCAGTGTGTTCCGTCCTGCCTCGGCAAAACGTAACACAGTGGGGGGGGCTGTCTCTAGAAAGACACCCCTCCTGCTGTCAGAAAACAGTTTTGTTTATTTACGTCAGCTGAGCTGAAGCCCATACTGCAGAGAGACCTAACAAGTGGTAGATCCGCTTTAATATATTCGTAAAATTACGCGAACTCGGATATACCATATGCCGCTCAACACTAATTGTGAGTAGAATTCATGAAGATCTGCAATATAGCGCTATATCTTTATAATCTCAAATATTCCAGATTCTGGGTGAAGCACCATGAAGTGCGCTTGCAATATTCTCATGTACAAGTGCCGATTTTCACAATGAATGACTTCTATGAGTATTGTCTCATGTGGTGATTACACTGCAGCTGCTATGTCACATTCTGCCACTAGATGTCACCATGGCGTCAATATGTGCATGTACAAGTGCCGATTCTGAAAATGAAGGTAATAATGACAGGAGATCACGGATTGTAGAACTTACTGCAAATATTTTTATTGCGAATATCAGCAATTTGAGAATTTGTGAAGATCTGGAATATAGCGCTATTATCTTGGTAATCTCGAATGTTAGAGATTCTAGGGAAAATACTATGCATTGTGTTCTCAATATTACCATGTACAAGTGCCGATTTTCCCAGCGATTTACTGTATTCTTTGGACCATAAGACGCACTTGTCCCCCCCAGAAATTGGGGGAAAAGTGTCTGCATCTTATGGTCTGACTGCACCTTGGCTCTCCAAGGAGATTAGCCGGGGAGCCGTCAGATGAGAGATGCAGCCACGGCTGGATCTCACATCTGAACTGTGGTTTTGCTTATGCCAGCAGAGCCCAAAGCCCTGCTGATATAAACAATGAAACAATAATTTGCGAATACGAACAACGACTATGCTGCTCATTGCTAGTCATGGACATGTTGGAGTGAGGTATCGCCCCCACCCGTGGATTGCGTGTTTTAAGGACACGTTACCACCACATCGGCCAAGTGTCCAATTCATTTCATTGAAAAAACTGCAGGAAAGCAATGCCATATGGCTTTACCGCTTCATACAGATGCGCCGTTGCTGGCGGTGCTGGTGTTGGGCGTGCTGCACATTGATGCCATGACAATGCAGGGTTTGACTAGGAGGAAGAGGATCCCATTGAAATGAATGTGTTGTGTCTGTGGGGAAAATCCGTGTGCACAACAGTGGATACAACTCCTAAGTATCCTTGAAGTTCATTGTGGCGTACAAGCGCGTCCCAATTTCAGGACCTTATATGGTTTATAGTGAGGGGTGCACATAACTTTGTTAGTGAGCTCCTCAGATGAGTACCAGGAGATGGTGTTTGGTACTCACCCCATATGTAGGGTGGTCCTTCTCACTGTCTCCCTCACTGTCCTCTGCGTCAGCCTCCTGCGTGGTAGATTCTGCTGCAGATGGACCTCCCTGTTCCTGATTGATCCTCCGATTAGCTGTCTCCATCCACAGGTCACCAGCTGGCCTTTGGGTCACGTCGTACTCCAGCTGTCACACAGTGCTTTCCTCTTGTCAGATTTTACCCTTACATATGCCTACTCTGACTTTCACCCCCCAAATCTCCAACACCCTTACAAGTCCAATCTTTATTTTGGATTAGTAATTTACATTCCCAGTGTCACCCCCCTAACTGCAACCTTTCATAGTTATTCATGTTTCCCTGCAGTTATCCAAGTGACATAAATTGTATACATGTAACATTTAGCTGTGGCCGCCCAGACACGGAGCGCCTCCAAGTTGTTAGTACGCATATGAGCTGTGTAACAATAATGCCGGTACGCAGAGCTAGGTCTTGGCCCCTTTTGAGTACCTGAGTAACACTTATGTGCACCCCGGGGTATAACAGTGATGGAGACCAAGTGCCCAACAAACTGAAACCCAAAACCCACATATTTATCTCAAAATGCCAGCATGGCAACATAACCTGAAATACACACAAACCTTATACACACATGATACATGTAAACAAACACACACACTCTACTTTCTTATAAGATAGAATGGGAGAGGGTGCTGTGTGCAATCAGAAGAGAGAATTGACAGAACTGAGAGCCAATAGGCTGCAGTTCTCTCCTCTGTGCTGGCTGACAGCTCCCGTGCCCACAGAGAGGGCTCCCAGTGCCACCTCTAGCACGCGTGCCAGGGGTTCACCATCGCTGGTTTAGAACAAGAAGATCTAAATATGTCCATTGTTCCGGTAAACAAAACTTTTCATAACAATGAATTCATAATCCAAGTATAAAATATTTTATTGTGCTTTATAAAAAAAAATACATCTCACAATGTGTCTTTGTTCTATAAAAAGTAAGAATCTTCTGCTTCACATTCTCTATTTGTTTCTTTAAGCTGGCCATACACCTTTAGATCTCTCTGTCAGATATCCTTTAGGTCTACCAACACCTATGTAGTGCCGGGTCCTCTGTGATTGAACACAGGTAGACTTGATGGTTTAGAAAGTCCCTCATATTACATGGTTTTAAAAAGAGATCTAAAGGAAATCTGGCAGAGAGATCTAAAGGTGTATGGGGGCCCTAAACCATAACAACTCATGATGCATTTCTAATGCTATGTTTTTACCTTTGTTCGGCATTGTATCCATGTGTTCACTCCCTCCACCGTTCTTCACAGTAGACAATGCAGTACAGCCAATACGGTTTTATGGTAACGCCATGTTTTTAGGAACAAGGAATGAATGGAAAGGACGAGGAAGCAGCAGCCATGATGGTTATACAGTGGCTTGCAAAAGTATTGAACTTTTCCACATTTTGTCACATTACGGCCACAAACATGACTCAATTTTATTGGAATTCCGCGTGAAAGACCAACACAAAGTGGTGACACGTGAGAAGTGGAAGGAAAATCAGACATGATTCCAAACATTTTTTACAAATAAATAACTGCAAAATAATTTTGCAAGCCACTGTATATACAGGAGTGCAGATAACTTTTGTAGTGAGCTCCTTAGATGAGTACCAGGTGATGGTGTGTGGTACTCACCCCATATGTAGGGTGGTCTTCCTCATCCCTCACTGTCCTCTGCGTCAGCCTCCTGCATGGTATATCTGCTGCAGATGTACCTCCCTGTTTCCTGAATTGAGCCTCCGATTAGCTGTCCCATCCCCACAGCCACCACTGGCTTTGGGTCACATATAACCTCTCACAGTACAGCACCGTTTGAACTCAGATCTCATACTCAGTAGTGTGACCCCCAGATTCTCTACCTCAGTAGTGTGACCCCCAGATCTCATACTCAGAGTGACACCCGACATTTTCTGCTAAGCCCATACACAGCCAATAAGCGGGCCGGTCCGAATTTTTTATCTGAGACCGACGGGCGTAGCGCGATCTCGAGCCGTCGGTCATTAAAAATTGGCATGTGCCCACAGGGGCGACAGATCCGCTGTCGCACCACTTGCCGGCCGAGAACGGACATGCCGTTCTTCTCTGGCCGATGGAGCTGATGACAGCCGCTGCCATAAGCTTGCAATGGAAGCGGCGTCTTTCATCGCACTTATGCCGGCACACAAAGGGTGCCCGTCCTATTGTAAGAGCCCCTAATTCAACGGGGATTGCTAACGTGATGATGGCATCACGTTTTTAGCACCCGAAGATATCGGAGGGAAGATATCGGCATGGTTGTATGTATGCCTAGCATTAGTTGCAACCCCTGTACAACCTGCATCCAAATGTCATCTTTTCATAGTCACAATCCCAGCTGTCACACAGTGCTTTTCTCTTGTCAGAATTTAAACCCGTACATAGTCCCACCCTGACTTTCACCCCAGATCTCCCACAAAACACCCTTAGAAGTCCATCTTTGTTTTGGATTAGTAATTGACTCAGTGTCACCCCCTAACTGCAACCTTTCTAGTTATTCATGTTTTTCCCTGCGGTTATCCCAATGACATATTGTATACATTTAACATTTTAGCTGCGGCGTGCCCCCCATAAAACGTACGCGCTCCAATTTTTTCGTACTGCATTATGAGCTGTGTAACAATAATGCCGGTACGCAGAGCTAGGTTTTGAGTGCCAGAGTACCAGAGTACCACACATGTGCACCCCTGTGTATTGATGTTATTTTAGAGCAGTACGATACTTTCCTTGCCCTGTACTTTCCAAGAGCCAAGTACTGCAATAAATATAAATACACAAGCTATGCTGAGTGACACTGCCAGGGGTGGTTATCCACTAGCTTTGATATGGAGATGACTTCTTGAAGCTCGAGATCACACCACAGTCGTACTAAATCACTGAGTGGGGTTGTGACGATGAGGACATGTGTTGACATGTCTGAAATGATAAAACATGTTGGAATGCTTAACAAGACCCTCAGCAGCTACTACATTGGCTAAGGCTATGTCCCCACATGGGCGTACTGCTGCAACTCTTATCGCGCCAAGAAGACCGCAGGAGATCTTCTGTGGTGTCCCCTAATTTGAATCACGGCACCTCCAGGAAGAAAGTGGGACAGGACATCTTGCCCCATCCGGCAATTGAGAATGAATGAACGCGGTTTAAAAATCAATGGATGAAAATGCGCTTTTTAACCGCGCACATTCATCTCTATGGCCACAGTCAGGGACCATGGCCCACGTCCCATGATCAAAAACGTGGTGGCGTGTTCTACATCGCGCCCATACCCGAACGTGACCACCCGCAGATGTGGGGATACATGGCCGCGATCATCGCTATAGTGGGGACAAGTCCTAAAGGTGTCCATCTGCAGCTGCAACAAAATATAGATCAAACAGGGATTCTACATATCGCTATTTCACGGTTCGATCGCCATTACCCTCTGTCCCCATCCACAGTATTGCCCAGGGATCCATTCCCCAAGGTGCTGCACATTGATTCCATGAAAGATCGTTGTGCAATCATTTGGCACTTCTTGCGTCACCACGTTGAGATTGATCGCCGGAGAATTGAGACCTTAAGTCTAAAGCCCCCCATAGAAGTGTAGATATACCATCAATTCCCCATAGATCGTTCTGCGTGCGCGTTCCAGAAGATTGATCATTGGTTAATCTTTGGGGAATCGATGGCTCCAACCTTGAACAATCAACCTGAAAAGGTCGAAATCATGCAAGGAATAGATCGAGTGATCCACCAAGATAGTTAATCCCTGTTGGATCTAAATACTTTGTATGGGGACAAAGCGTGGTGAACTCATTGTGCTGTGATCTATCGTCAAATCATGGGCGTCTGCAATAAGCCGCGTTTCCTGCGTGTGAGTCTACACTAGAGATGGTGGAAATGTAGTCATTTCGAATCGACTTAAATATACATTTTTTCGATTCGAGTAATTCGATTGGATTTTTTTACGTTTTCATTGTGAATTTTATTACATACGCCATAAAAATTCCCAATAAAAATGCAGATTTTTGCAATCAACGCGATAACATAATTTTTAGTCGAAATTTAGATTTTTGTTGAAATTTCCGGTACATTTTCGACTTTTTGCTGAAAAATGGCCCCGATGATGGCCCCGTCGAAGTTCTTCACGCTTTATACTCCAGCGATGACCCCGCAAAAACGCAAGTGCGCTGGCGTAATGCAGTATTTTTTATGCATTGCATAGAGCAGTGGTTCCCAAACTTTCCTTGCAGGCCCCTCCCCTTTTCAACTAGGAACATTATCGAGCCCCCCTCCCTATTTAAACACTGGTTAAGGCTGAGTCTACACTGAGGAAAACCGTGTGGTTTTCCCTCGCGTAGACCGCGCTGAAAGCCGTGCAGTGCAGCCGCCCCCTGTAATCCCCTATGGGGAATGACGTGCCGGTCTATAATGGCGCGTCATGCCCGTGGGTGGGGGCGGCGCGGCAGCGGGTGCAGATTCACAACGCCCGCTTTGGGCGTTAGGGATCCGGGGGCATTCCGCTGCCGCGCCGAGGACACGTGCCTCGCCCATTGTTTACCATTGTGTGTGACGCGCGCAAACCGTGCTCCATGGGCGGGTTTGCCTATGGATAGGAATAGGATGCGGTATTGCCTGTACGTCAATACCGCATCCTAAACAGCGCCCAAACCGCGGGGGGCACGCACACACCACCGTGCCCATAACGCCCCCCGCGGTTGCAAGGGCGCTGTAGTATAGACTCAGCATTAGAATGAGGACTGGCACCCCCCTGGAATACCTTTGCACACCTCCAGGGGGGCCCGCCCCCAGTTTGGGAACCACTGCCATAGAGCATGCAGATTTCACAGGAACCGAGTAAAAAAAAAAACTTGAATACAAAAGCTGGCGCCTTATTGAAAACACCCAACGGGGCATTTTGTACCCCGTCACCTGGCGCATCCTATTCAAATGCATTGCGCAGCTCTGAAAATGTGGCAAATGCGTGCCTCCCGTATTCGGAGTTCTCTGATGCATTCCAATAGGAGGCACCGGTGTGGTGCGTCAGGCGGCACGTCAGGTGACGCTCTACAAAATGCCCCGCTTGGGGTTTGCAAAAATGTGTCACGACCTAATCTGTGTAAACAAACACTCCCACCCCATAAAAAAAAGCCCATTACAGTGTATATAATTATGGAGGGAGCATTATGCATGGTTAGGAGTTTGGAGTAATATGGTATAAAAAACAGCATCCTGATGCTGATGATCACTGCAGCTGTCATTCAGAAATTGTCTTTCTTGTATTTACATCATGGGTGCTCAAACTATATGGCCGTCCAAGGCTTTTAGTCCTTCCCTCTCAGCAGTCACCCTGAAGCTTACAGAGAAAGCCAGAGCTGTGATACGTGATGGTGATGGTGCACCGAGGGCATCTTGTGGCATAAGACGGTATTACAGGATAAAAAGGTTTGAAGCTTAAACACATTAAGTTGTTGTATAAACTGCTTGACTTTATCATGTATAGACCTTCGGGTTATCTTTTTAGAATGTCATAATGAATTTTTATTGTGTATACAGTTGATGTCCCATTAATATATCTATGAAAGTTTGCAGTTATGGGGGTGAAATTCGGAAGGTGAGTATTGTCACTCAGAAACTGTCCTTCTTGTATTTACATCATGGGTCCTCAAACTATATGGCCATCCAAGGCTTTTAGTCCTTCCCTCTCAGCAGTCACCCTGAAGCTTACAGAGAAAGCCAGAGCTGTGATATAAAGTGATGGTGAGGGTGCACCGAGGACATCTTGTGGCAAAAGACAGTATTACAGGGGATAAAAAGGTTTAAAGCTTAAACACATTAAGTAGTTGTATAAACTGCTTGACTTTGTCATGTTTAGACCTTCGGGTTATCTTTTTAGAATGTCATAATGAATTTTTAATTGAGTATACAGTTGATGTCCCATTAATATATCTATGAAAGGTGGCAGTTGGGGGGTGAAATTTGAAAGTGGTAAATTACTAACCCCCAAGAATTCTACTTCTAAGGGCGTCAGAGAAGAATTTCCAATGCCCAGTTGCCTCCCCCCGGCATGATGCCGCCTTGGGCCATCGCCCAGGTTGCCCTTGCCTAAAACCGCCACTGGCACTACATATAAGATATGGGAATTTGTTCAAACTACAGGTCCTCCGGCACCCTGAGGGACAGTGAACTGCCCCCTCCCCCATAAAAAAAAATTTGAGGACCCCTTGTAAAGCAATGACAATGGGGTTGCAAATACATTACAGAAAAAAGGGAAACATAGACTGTAATTCCTGTTTAAAAGTGAGGATTGTTGGTGGAGTGTAAACATCTGTGAGTTATTTAATGGAACTAATAGGTTGTTTATTAGGGGTTATATGTATAAGGGATAGGGGTCAGTGTTAGGTCTAAGGTGGTGGGTTTATTTACTTCTAGCACCATTAATTGTACAGTAGACTACAACACTTATGTAGGAGGTGCATTGCATTGCGCATAAAGGCTTGTGTGTGTGTATATGGGACATTCCAAAACCCTTTAGGCTATGTCTCCACAGCGGTGTATGATCAGTCAGGACCCTCTACGTTAAGCGAAGTGCTTGGCAGGGGTCCAGATGGATCACATACACGTTACCTGCTCGGGGATGCTGTGTTCTCACAGAGCTGAGCCGATTAGATGATGCAGGGGTTAACGTAGTGAATTATGGTAACCCCTTCATCGCCGGATGTGTGAACAGAGCATCTGCCAGGCAGGTAATGTGTATGTGATGCGTCTGCGCTTAACGTAGGGGTCCCAACTGTTCACAAAACAAAGTGGAAACATACCCTCATAATAAAGGCACCATCCAAATACATTATTACTTCAAATGCCGTACCTGCCATATTTCCGGGCCTGTCCCATGTAACATACATGTATTATCAACACACGTCGCTCCCATTGCCAGCCCCCCTATTACATTCCACAATAAGTTTTGGGGGGACATGGACACCTATCAACGTTCCACCTCCTGCTTGTAAACATAGAAGTAGTAAAGTGCGGCTGCACAGAATCCTGCTCACACCATGGTGGGTTCTCATATGGAGTTCAGAGGCATGGACCCATTGTAAATGGTATTGTAGTGCTTCTTCTTCCTCCCATAGTGGAGCGCTGCGAGGACGACCACCAGCAGCACCAGCAAGACCAGGCCGATGGACAGGAGGGCGATGAGCGCTGTATGGGCTTGGCCCGCCGTTAGCAAGTTTCCCAGGAACGGGACTCCACTGGGGCCGTCAGGATCTGAAATACAAACAAGGCATTCTAGAAGATGGTGACAGCAGAAGGATATTCTACAACTTACCTTATAACATAGAATGACTTACCTGGATGGGTTCTCTCCTCTGAAAAAATAAAGAAAACAGTAATGAATTCACAGAAATGTTTCCTTACATCCTACCTACAAGTTCCATGTGGGTGCCCCTTCCATTACAGCGGGGGTTCCCAAACTTTCCCTGCAGGGCCCCCCTGTTCTAATTTGGGAACATATCAGCCCCCCTCCTATTAGCACA
>CM070033.1:3166578-3180533 GCA_036250615.1 Ptychadena robeensis | reverse complement strand
CACACACTACACTCATGCAGAGACATGAATCATTCACATAGAGACACACACTACACTAATAAAGAGACAGACATCATTCACATAGAGACACACACACTACCCTCTTGCAGAGACATGAATCATTCACATAGAGACACACACACTACACTCATACAGAGACATGATTCATTTACATAGACACACACACTTAACTCATGCAGATACATACATCATTCACATAGAGACACACACTACACTCATGCAGAGACATGATCCATTTACATAGACACACACACACTACACTCATGGAGAGACATACACCATCACAAAGAGACACACACACTACACTCATGCAGAGACATGAATCATTCACATAAAGACACAAGCACTACACTCATGCAGAGAACTACATAATTCACATAGACACACACACTACACTCATGCAGAGACATACATCATTCCGTCCGTCCATACAGCAGTCCATCTGCATCCACAGTAATGTAACGGAGACTTACGCTGACATCAGCGAATGCCAGCACATAGTGGAGCCTAATCAAGATTCCTTCCTACCCCTACAGAGATACATTTCAGCATTGCAAACTTTATCTAGTGCCACCTAGTGACCATTCATGTTACTGCAGTTAACTAGGAAAACTAGATAGAGGAGGCTTCAAGCTCTCGTATCTAAACAACCAGTAGCCATTTCTAATCTGTTAATACCCAACTGAAACAAAACTTTAGAATGCTTTTTTTTTATGTACCCAGGAAAAGCTTAGTTAAAGCGGTTCTATACTAAAAAAAAATACACATTTATTACATTGACAGAATACTCACCTGACAGCAGATAACATCTGTGAAAACTGCTACAGAAAAAAAAAAGAACATACTTACCATCCTTGCTTTCTAATCCCCAAAGCCATCATGTTTAGTAATGGCAAAGAGAAGCTGTTCCGCCCACACTTTATGAATAACTTCATTTTGACTATGGAGCTGTAATTTAAAAAAACAGCCACTAGATGGAGCTTCAATTACATTAGATCCTGCAGATGTGAAGCTGCCATCAAAATCCCACGGGACTATGGCACTTCATCGCAGGTGCCCTTGCGCTGCAACAGGGACGTCACACAGGGAGGGAGGGGAGATCCCGAAAATCGCCTCGCCAGCTGTAATAAACATTATTTTTGCATTTTTGAGCAGTGATTGTCTAATTATCGGCAGTGCTGCTGCCGATAATATAAAGTGCCCGGTGAGGTGGTAGGTCCGCTTTATGGAATGGATATTTTTTTTCATCAACTGTTACATGTATTAGTCCTATTCAGTAAATCTAATGCAATTGTTTTTATAATGGAAGTCTGTCCAGCTTTTTAAACTCTAAACAGAAAACACAAAGTTTTCAGGGTGCTTTAGGTCCCTTTCTTAACCTCCCTAGCAGTTGAGACGAGCCCAGCTCGTCCGCTGTTTAGGCTCGCCTCAACCGCAGGGGAAGCCAGCATCGGATAGACCCAATGCCTCCCTGGAAAGCTGCAGCGATTGTCTTCATCACTGCAGCATTTCCGGGGTTTCGACACCGCCCTGATCGTGTCACGGTGACGCGGAAGGGGACGGGTGTTGCCATAGACCTCCATGTTAATGGAGGAGCGCCGGCTTTCCCGCTCACGCAGCTTGGGTCAATAATGACACCGGCTGTGTGAAGAGCAACGGCGGGAGGGAGGAAGTGAGAGGCAGTGTACTGTGTACAGTACGGGCAGTGCGCTAGGGAGGTTAAGCTTTATACTATTTTTTGTAAGGGGGTGTAAAGGGGATGTAAAGGGCACCCCAATAGCTTGCTATAGCTTAGTCAATAAGAGGTATCACCTAAATTCTAAGCATTCTGCATCACACAATGTCTGCAATGGTCCATTACTCTACTGTAACTTTATCTATAGGTATATTTTTTCTAGCCTTTTAGGGGCCCTATGCAAGTTCATACTCAGGGCCGCTGTTGACGAGGGGACGGGGGTGCTATTGATAAAGCAAAGAGTCGGAACACATATCCTTACACTTCTTCTCCTTACACCACCCTCGTCAGCAGTTTGCGCTGTTCATGCACTCCAGATATTTCTTTGCGAGGGGCGGCGCAGGGGGGCCTGGGGGGCTTGCATAGGGCCCCTGAAAGGCTAGAAATGGCCCTGGATATACCTACAGATAAAGTTACAGAAGAGTAATGGACCATCGCAGACATTGTGTGATGCAAAATGCTTAGAATTTAGGTGATATCACTTATTGACTAAAATATAGCAAGCTTTTGAGGTAACTATATATAGTTATATCTAGAACTTTTTATCTATTGGTATATGTAGAATTTTTTTATTTTTAGGTATATCTAGATCTTTTTTATCTATATGTATATCTAGAACTTTTTTTGTATCTATAGGTATATGTAAAACTTTTGTATCTATAAGTATGTCTATAATTTTTGTATCTATAGCTATATCTGTAACTTTTTATCTATAGGTATATCTATAACTTTTTATCTATAGGTATATCTATATGTATATCAAGAAATGTTATATCTATAGGTATATATAGAACTTTTTTTTATAGATTAATCAATAACTTTTTTTCTCTAGCTATATCTAGAACTTTTTTTATAGATATAACTAGAACTTTTTATCGATAGGTATATCTAGATTTTTTATCTATATATCTAGATTTTTTATCTATAGGTATATCTAGAACGTTTTTGTATCTATAGTTATAAGTAAAGCTTTTGTATCTTTAAGTATATCTATAATTTTTGTATCTATAGGTATATCTAGAACTTTTTTATAGGTATATCTAGAACTTTTTTTATATCTATAGGTATATCTAAAATGTTTGTATCTATAAGTATATCTATATTTTTTTATCTATAGGTATATCTAGAAATGTTTTATCTATAGGTATATCTATAACTTTTTATAGATATATCTAGAACGTTTTATTATAGGTATATCTAGAACTTTTATTATAGGCATATCTAGAACTTTTGTATCTATAGGTATAACGTTTTACTGTATAGGAATATGTATAACTTTGTTATCTATAGGTATATCTATAATGTTTTAATTTTTTCAGTGTTGAGCGTGAATATCCAAATATATTCACAGAATATTAACTAACCGTCAATTTTGCAATATTCGTGCGCATTGCGAATGGAGATAATACACATAACGCCACGGCAGGCGAAACTCTAGGAATGGTTAAGAAAAGCTGTAAAGCTGCAAAGTCGAATTTTACAAATTTCGAATGTGCCATTATATATTTGAGAAATTATGCAAACTGGAATATACCATATGCCGCTCAACACTATTAATCTATGGGTATATCTAGAACTTTTTTTAATCTATAGGTATATTTAGATCTTTCTGTCAGATTTCCTTTAGATCTCCTCTTGTTTTACCAAAACCATGTAATAGGAGGGACTTTCTAAACCATCAAGTCTACCTGTGTTCAATCGCAGAGGACCCGGCACTACAGTTGTCGGTAGATCTAAAGGATATCTGACAGAGAGATCTAAAGGTGTATGACCAGTTTAACTTTTACATTTTTTTTAATCTATAGGTATATCTATAACTTTTTTATCTATAGGTATCTCTGGGTATTAGCTGTGTGTTTGGCCATCAGATTTCAATGGGCACATAATATACGCATTGGGGAAACCAGCGTCACAGGGAGGCCAAGTGCCCCCCCCCCCCCTAGTTTTTTCCCCACCATCGGTGTATCATTTTTATTATGTTTCATCTAATAACACAAAATAATTAACAAAGTAAAATCAATAAAGGATATTACATCCTTTTGGTACAAGAAATGTTCACAGATCCCAAAAATTTATCAATAATATAATGTATAATAGGGATACTGGTGGCCACGACAGGGTATACATATGATTAAAGTATACTAGTGCCAAGTCATATAGACGACCATCACAAATTAAATGAAATAAATAATATTTTTTTGTTGTCTATTAATGAGAAGACAATCTTACCAGTAGTTGTAAAGAGCCCCACCAGCATGTTCAGGTTCCTTCCTCCAACAATGGCCACCTCCGTCCCCGTCTTGTTCTTCTCGCTCCTTTTGGCTTTCCAGGCTGCCCAGAGACCGGTGACCAAAGTCATGGCATAGAACACGATGACGGCTATCAGCCCAGGAATATTGAGCGCCATTATTCCCCAAAAAGAGCGTCCAAAATCCTTTCTACGTAGAGGTGAGGGAACCTGGATCAGTTACAATTCCTTCAGTAGGATATTCTTTGCATTGTCCAACACACAAGGCATCTATATATTGGCTCGGAGTGGGCTACAGTAATGCTGGGTCAGCTTCACAGATGGACCTCCTGTACTCTTGTAGACAAGGGGGAAAAAAAACTTTTTCTTGTCCCTCCAACAAAAACTTGAAGGGAGGAGGTGTTTGGCTACTTTCCAGAGGCTTCATTCACATGTCAGGGAAGAGAAAAGCGAGTATGTTCGATTGATGTTTAGCTCTGTCTCCTTTTCTTCGGGGCTTCCATTCAACTTTTTGGAGTTGGAGAAATACAGGCGAAGTACAAAAACAATTGTAAGGCTTGTACCCAGCCTAGCTTCTCCTATAGAACTTATTAAAGAGATATCACCAGTGAGATGAATGGGAAAGTTATACATAATGTTATAAAGTTATAAATGTTTAGTACTCTGTCTAAAGCAGTGGGTCCCAAACTTTCCTAGAAGGGCCCCCCTTTTCTATTTAGCAACATTTCGAGGGGGGCCGAGGTTAACTGTGTGCTCAAAAGGTTGGGTCGCCCATGCCCTTTAGTGGTAATTAGGGAGGAAGGGAGGGTACCCTCAGTGGGGACTTTTACTTGGCGGGTCCACCTTATAGTTATTATTACAACAATAACTATAATTGTAATACCAACTATAAGGTGGGCCCGCCAACTAAAAGTCCCCACTGAGGGCACCTCCCTTCCTCCCTATTTAGCAACATTATCAACCCCCCCCCCCTCCCTACTCAAACACAGATTATGAATGAGGGCCAGCGCCCCCCCCCCCCCCCCCCTGGAATACCTTCACTCCCCCCAGTTTGGGAACCTCTGGTCTGAAGTTCGTGTAGGACCTGAGCACCTTTTCTCCATGTGGTGAGCCTTCACATATGGTCAAAGGATCTAAACTCAACTGCTTAAAGAGAACCATGGTGCCCATTAAATACAAAGTGAAGGTGTATTGGTAGAATACCCCCATTACTCCTTCGGCTGCCTCAACTGGTGCAACCATCTATTGGTAAATTCTCATCCCATGAGAAGTTACAGGGTCTATCAAGCTATCGTTGAATGAGACAACTAAAGGAACCAACATCACCAGATCCCCCCATGCCTAACATCTGTCTACCCTAGGGATTCCATTGGTGGTGCTATAGCGGAGTGGCCTGTGTATGGTATGGTAGAAACCAGTGTGTGAAGGGTTAATAAATACAGTGATGAATATGCCTTAATAATGTGATGATATAACAATGACCAAGCCATATGGAAGTACCCTGTCTCGGAGTAGGTGATATAAAGCGCAGTGTCTAAATGGGAGGGGTCTTTCCTGGGTGTCTAAGCAAGTGACCTGTTGCGGTCTGGAGTCTCATGCTGGATACTAGCCCCCGAGTGTAACGAACACCATCAATCCGTGGGGTGGAAGAATCTGGCTGGATGTAGTGGAAGACATCTCCCATGTCCCCATCTAGGGGCAAGGGTGCCCTAGCCCTGAGGAATTGTCACCAGGTGGATTGAGTGCTAGGCCAGAGACTGAACAAGTTGGCAATGGCTGCTCCCACATGGCCGGCATGGAACTTATTGCTTTACCTGAAGAACATAAATTAAAGGTACCAGTTCTTACACCAACTTGCAGCATGTGCCTAGACTTTATTTAGGACATGTGCAAATGCCTGCATTGGGACACTGCCTCTAGCAGGTGTAGTGATAATCAGACGCCGGGTTCAACAGTCGGCAGAAGGGGCCAGACAGTGAGAGGTACTGGAAAACATGAGGCCCTGACCTGCGGGTCACCCCAATACGTGTTTGTGCACTCACCACAGACAGGGGCAGTACACCCATTATATTGCCAAGGTGCATCCCAGTATGTGAATTTCATTGCTCAGCCAGTTATTTTTATATTTAGGAAAATGTTGATTGCTTAATGCACCTTTCTGGAACAAAAAGGGGAGAGAGTAATTATTTAGGATGCTCGACTCACGCAGACAACTCAGAATACATAAAATTAGTCACATTCCAGCTCTTGGAAGCAATATAACCAATGGAGCAATAAAGTTAAAGTCTAGATTTACCAAATCTCTACATCTCCCAAGGGTCTGATATGAGAGAGGTTGGTGGAACTGAATCCATCTTTTTGGGCCAGGGGAGCCAAAATTTGTCATCCAACACCCAATCCATTGAAAATCAGAGGGCGCTTCCGATTGACTTGCACGCAGTTGGGTATTGGCCATCAGTTTTCCAACAGATGTGTAACAGATGTGGAACCGGGATCACAGGAGGCCAAGTGCCCCCTGTGGTTTTTTCCCCGCCATCATCACAAATCTGAACGTGTTTTTCCCCATGTTAGATGCAAAGAGGACACTTCCTATTCTTTATTTACAAAACGAGTGCCTTGATCTTCAATGGACGCCTCAGTGGACGCAGAAAAGCTGCGCCCAGTGTTATTCAGACGTCGTTGTAAGGGCTCTGCTCCACATATTTTCCCCACACTCAGTCTTTGCAGGTAAAACGCAGTGGGGGGGGGGGGCACTTGGCCTCCCTGTGACCCTGGTTCTTGGGCACCGATTACCTGTCCATTAAAAACCAATGGGCCAATAAGTGGCAATGTGCACATCAATGGGACGTGCCTATTCATTTTTTATTGGACGCATCCAGCATCATACATACACAGCGGAAATCGGCCGCACTGCGTCCAACACTGGGGAAAAACCGCAATGGAAACATGACCTTAGGTCCCAGGTGCCCAACCTGCGGCCCAGGGCCACATGTGGCATTTGGGCATTTTTTGGTGGCCCCCCTCAGTCCTACACTTGTGGCTCCTGAAACCTAACTTTTAATGCAAAGGGCACCTGGAACTTGCCTATCTGGCAATCCATAGCTGACAGGTCCTCGTCCAGGATCTGCTTAGAGTGGGAAGAGAATAAGAGGAGATAAACTTACATGATAAGCTTATATAGAAGCCGATCAGCGACCCATATGGTGCCTGTCTCTCCTTCTCAAGTGTTGGTGGGGGATCAGAAGACAAGTAAGTCAGTATAGATTGAAATTTTTATGTGCGGCCCTTTAGTAATGCAGAGGGCCGCACTTATGGCCCTCCATGTTAACTTAGTTGGCCACCACTGCCTTAGGTGAAGAACATTCTTGAATCCAGGGAAGTCCCCACCACTCAGCACCCACAGAAGGACCCTCATACTCTACAGCAGTGGTACCCAAACTTTCCTTGCAGGGCCCCCCTTTTCTATTTAGGAACAGTATCGAGCCCCCCCCCCCTCCCTATTCAAACACAGGTTCAGAATGAGGGCCAGCGCCCCCCTGGAATACCCTTATGCCCCCCAGTTTGGGAACCACTGCTCTACAGTAAGATAGCAAGAAGACTTAGGACCTGGTTTGTCAGGTGATGGCAAATTTAGGTTGGCATTTGGGTCAACTATTATTAGGGTAAGGGGGTACGAGTTGGGTTTCCTGTCCATCATTAAACGTATCCTGGAGTCGGGCTTCAGGCTGGTGTTACCGTGTAAATAAAGAAAACTCCTCTGATACATGTACAGAATAACAACTAACGACAACTTTCGAATGAATCCAATGTTACCAAGAAAGGTCACATTTTTGGCCGGAGAGTGTGCTGCTGGGGTGAATGGCAGGGGGTAAAAGGATAATCTCTTTAAAGAGTGCACTAATTGCAGTGTTTGGGGGCCTAATCTTCACCCATTAATCAAGGGTTACTTATTTTTTTTATGCTGAGTGGGAGCTGAGCCAGGCAGAAGTGGAGCCCCAGGGTCCGGAATTCTCTGTGAGAGCGTATTGTACAATAACAGATCCGCAAGGCAACCAGCACATTGTCAAACAGTCCCCGCGCCGCTCTCTTGGTCTTCCGCCAACCTGAACACAAAATGTTGTTACACAAGCGGCCTTTGAAGAAAGAAATGTATTAATGGCCGTTGGTAAGAAGGGAAATATTGATATCCACACCGGTTACACATCTAGAAAGTAGAAGTGATCGAAATGGAAGCCCAACCGGAAGTTTTTTTGGTGGATGACGAAGGATGACACCATCTACCATCTTTGTTGGTGGGGTTCATGGACTTATATTCCAGGATATGCATACCTGTTGTGGCCATGGCAAGAATCACCCATTGTTTTTAATCTAAAGGACATCTAAAGGCCCCCATACACGTGTCGGATTCCCACCGGATTCCGGCACGATTGATTCCGGGCGCGTGCACGCGAAACGATCGTGCCGGAATCGCATGCAGCCCACCTTGTCCAATCGATCAGGTCCGATCGTTCAGGGGCCCAGAATCGGATCCGACAGAGAACCAACATGTTGGTTCCATCAGATTGATTCTGCACAGATCAGGGGGAGTTGCCATTTGTGAGGTGGACAATCGGACACGGAATCGTCCCGGAATCCGTTGGACAAGGTGGTATGCAGCGATGGATACTCTTAATTGGCCGATTGATCACACCTGCGATTCCCAGCAGAATCGCCGGAATCGATCGGGTGAGTGATCAATTGGCCATGGAATCCGACACGTGTATGGCTAGCTTAATGCCTGCGGCTGATTTTTCCGCTGACCGACGGGCGTACGCGCTTGCGCCAGTGGTCGGTGGCAAAATCGGCCGCCAATCGGAGTGTGCCCACATGGGGCAAAAGATCCCTGTCGCTCCACAGCTCAGCCGACCAGAGTACGGACATGTCCGATGTTCTCTGGCCGATGCCATTAACTTCAATGAAGACCGGCATCTTCATTGAAGGTAATGGCCGGCACACAAAAGGTGCCCGTCGATGAAGTCAGCCTGGGAATGCAGCGTGATGACGTCATCACGCTGCATTCCAGAGCTCATCAGCACTCGTCTGTCGGCACCCACTCGGTGGGTGTATGGCAGGCTTAAGGTAGAACATGAAAAAAAATTTATTATTGTTTTATTTTTTCTTCTTATGCTAGGCATACACATACCGACCTACTCCGATATCTTCCTCCGATATCTTTCTGGGAGGCTAACGTGATGACGTCATCACGTTAGCCTCCCGTGGCATTCTGGGGCCCCTTCAATCGGCTGGGCACCCTTTGTGTGCCGGCCAGAAGCTGCGATGAAAACGCCGCTTCATTGCAGCTTATGGCATCGGCTTTCATCGGCTCCCATTGGCCAGAGAAGATCGGACATGTGCGTTCTCTGGCCGGCCGAGAAGTGGGGCGACAGGGATCTGTCTCCCCATGTGGGCACATGCCGATTAGCGGCCGATTTTTAACATGACCGACGGCGAGAGCGCGCACGCCCGTCGGTCAGATTAAAAATCGGCCGCTTATCAGCATGTGTATGCCTAGCATTAGTTATGTTCTCCAGTTGTTTCCTTTCATCACCGACCTGCCCCACTGTTTCCCAAGACTAGGGTTGTCCCTAGTCTCTGGCCCAACTCCATTTCTGGCCCACCTCCAGTTATCAAAGGCCAGTTGTAATGGGTTAGGGTCAGGTTAAGCAGGTGTCTGCCTGTTTACTCCAGACAGGGGGGCCGCCTGCTTCAGAAGATTCCTGATCGCAGCCTGTGTCTCTTTAGTAGTCTTCCCCTTTGCTGGGACCCCTCACAGGCATCTTTTTCCGGCCCTGCCCCCAACCACAGAATTTTCCTGAAGTTCCCAATCGAGGATTCAAATGTCCACAACAAGTGTTCTTTGCAAACATTTGACTTGACTTTGAACTTAATCTATGCAAAAACTATTTGTGTTTTGCAGAACTTTTTTTTGTAGTATACCCCCAACCCTTCTCTACATCTGCAGCAGGTTTGGTGAAGATACCATGCTCAGGGGCTTTGCAATTAATTGTAAATGGTCTATCTCTAGTAAAGAGGCTCATACTGTAAAACAGAAAAAAGCCATCCAAGAACTTGCTACAATATCAGGAGTGGCAAAATCTACAGTTTGGTCCATCCTGAGAAAGAAAGAAAACACTGATGACCTCAGCAATGCAAAAAAAACCTGGATGTCCATGTGAGGAGCGGGGGATGATGGCAGAGTCGTTTTCCTTGGTGAGAAAAACCCCTCACAACAAGTGACGTTGCTCTCCATGGGGGTGACCCCTCACAGGCGTCTCTTTCAGGCCCTGCCCTCCAACCAGAGTTCTGCAGTCAATTATTCAAATGTCCACAACAAGTTCTTTGCAAACAACTGGGGTTCATTCTTTGGGGCAACAAATGAAACAGACACTTCAAGTTCCAATACTCTGTGTGCCAGCTGTGTGGAAGTGCTCTGCCCTTGTTGTAATAGTCCTCTGGGCAAGGAGACCAAGGAAGATCCTCAGCCTCAGGCACACGTGGCCCGTCCCAAAAGCGACAGCTGGGCAAGCAGCTCAGTTGCAGCTTCAGTGACAGCTCTCAAAGAAGACCCATCCACTGTGAGGATCCAAAGAAGGGGGCGACCAGACAGGCAGCACACACTGACAACCAGACAGGGGTATGTAAACCAAATTGTGCACTTTATTGTGCACTTACAAAACAGGAACAAACCAAACAGGTGCAAAAATAGTTCAGATTCAGATGTACAAATGTCCAGGGTTCAGAGTGAGAGTGTTGTAAAAATGCTCAGCTAGCATAGGTGGGTGAGGAACACCTATATAGCCTTCAGGCTAACGAAGCAGGTGTCCTCAACCCAGCCCACGCTTGCAGGGGGCCACCGGCTGGTGCCTGTGGAAACAACCCAGGGAAGGGCATGCACAGTGCTACCAGCAGGTGGTACCCGGTACAGCTGGGGTCCTCACACCCACCAACTGAGGGGGACACTTTTATACTTTATGAGCTGGCTACACATACACAATACATTTCACAACATATTAAACCTATGTCCTTGCTACACATACACAGGCAATATTTTGTATAAGCCAAGTCATTGTATGACTCTTTGTTAATTGTTTACTTCTGTCTGTTAGGGAAATACTATAATGTGTAAAGACCTTGGGCCTTGAAGACTGCAGTTAGAAAACTTTACCCTATACAAGATTCCTGATGGTGACAACAGCGAAGCTAGGCTGTTCAATGTGTGATGGTAACTTGTAGTTTCAACTAGGATAGTATTGTCACATACAACATGCAGTCAAAAAAAGCTCAAGCTGTAAAACAGTAAGAAGCCAACCAAGAATTTGCTACAATATCAGGAGTGGCAAAATCTACAGTTTGGTCCACCCTGAGAAAGAAAGAAAACACTGGCGACCTCAGCAACCAAGAAAGACTTGGATGTCCATGGAAGACAACAGTGGTGAATAATGGCAGAGTTATTTTCATGGTGAAGAGAAGTCCCTTCACAACAGCCAACCAAGTGACATGACTCCTAGAGGTTGGCGTATCTATATCCAAGTCTTCCATAAAAAGAAGACTGCATGAAGATAAATACATAGGGTGCACTACAAGGTACAAGCCACTCATAAGTCTCTAGAATATAAAGACTAGATTGGACTTTGCCAAAAACATCTACTGTATTTTCTGGCGTATAAAACTACTTTTGAACCCAGGAAAATCTTCTCAAAAGTCGGGGGTCGTCTTATACGCCGAGTGCAGAAATGTCTGAGCCAGAGGAGTCTTCCAGTCAGACATCGGAAGCGCCCCCTTATCCCCCCTCCCTCTCTTCCTCCTCGATGTGTAAGACGAAGCCGACGTGCTCATTATAGGCTGTGGCTCCAGTGGCTGAAACTGGTATTGCAGCTCAAACACATTAAAACACCTTCACTGTATCATGTAACATGATATCAGTAAAATTGTTGATTGCCAAAATTCTTTGAATTAAATGTATACAATTTATGTCACTTGGATAACCACAGGTAAACATTAATATGAAAGGTTGCAGTTAGGGTGTGGCATTAGAATGTAAATTAGTAAAAAAAAATAGGACTTTTAAGTATACATATAAGGCCCTGGGTCCACTGCCGTTTCCCTGAGCTTGCCAAAAAAATGACACGCATCGGCACATTTGCCGGTGGATTTCCAGTGACTTGCAGACAGTTTTCTTATGTCATAAGAATGAAAATAACCATATTGAAAGCAAATCTGATGTTTCTTTAATAGTTATTTTGTGGGCGTTGGAAGGGGTAGTCTTATACGGCGAGTATACTCCAAGCTTTATATTTTAACTGGAAAAGTTGGGGGTCGTCTTATACACCCAGTCGTCTTATACGCCGGAAAATACGGTAAATAAGTTGGCACAGTCCTGGAAAAACATTGTTTGGATGGATGAAGTCAACATCAACCCATGTGCGAATAATGCAAGGTATTTGCAGTGCAATCTCATACTTGGTGAGCCAACCAGCAGACTAAAGTGTAGTTCTTAAACTTTTTAACTCTGTGTACTGTGTGGGGAACCATGACATACAACTTATTGCCCAACATAATTGTAGAGACCTTTATACATTCAGCTGAGGACAGTATACCTGGATTAGGTTTGCAACTGAAGTGGTCTGTACCTGTTACCGTGTTTTTCAGTAAGTACACCCAAATCTCGACCTGTGAAATTTTGTCATAGGGAGTTCTGGTGAATGGGGCTTGGAAGACTGTACCATTTACCTGGTCCATTGCATTCTAATGCTTATCAGTCAAGAGAATTGGACCCGGGAACCAGAGTCACTGCATAAAGTGGGGTGACTATTTGTGACAAGTCCTGCAAACTGAGGGTGATATTGTAGTAATACAAATGAAGTTAGCCAGGGGTACTGTCCCCCTCAGGAAGTTGTTCAGTGAGGTCAGGTTTGATAGAGTAGAAGTACTGTAGCTGGGCATGTTACATCTTCTGAGACTGGTGACCCACATCAGTGTAGTCCGGCGTGTGGGCAGACACACTGTCTTTGTAAGCCCCACCTATGAGGAGCTGCTGACTATCGAGCTTAATACCAGTGCCAGGGTTCCAGTGGGGTGGCGCGCAGTGCAGACCGCATGATGCCAACCTGATTGTCATTGGGGGTCCTACCAGTGTCTAGAGACCACAGTTCCATTCCATACGCAAGTATCAGCTGTGTGTGACCATAATTTCATAGGTATCAGTTATTCACAGTGATGCAACTAGTTGTCATGATTACCCTGTCTCTGTTACTTCCATCTCACTTTCTGTTGAAAAAGCTGTTTGCTCTTGGGTTGTCGGGTAGAATAAATTAAAATTGCATAAAGCCGTCTATTGTCATTGGTTGATCCACAAATCTTTATAATATCCCATTCTATCTGTGGTAATGTGATTTTTTATACACATGTCCTCATAAGATAACTTTTTCTTTACAAAATTGCAGTTTACTCTGTGACCACATACTTTTTTTTTGTAGATGACGCAAGATTTGTTAAGCTATTTAAATCAGAGAAGGATCAAAAATATTCTCTGTTGTAAGAGTCAGTGGAGGTCACCTCACCTGGTCAGTTCTGTCTCCCCCACAGGTAGGAAACTCACCAGCACCAACCCCCCCCCCCCCCCCCCCCCCCACGGAGTGTTCTCTCTCCGGCCTGAGAGTGGAAATGCTCTTCTGGGGGGGAGGGGGAGCAGATGGGTCAGTGAGTTTTACCACACCAGCACCCCACCGGAGTGGCCGGAGATCTGTTCTAGTGTTGAGCTCGAATATTCGATTTTCGAATATTTAGCTCGAATATCGCTATTTCGCCATTTCGCGAATATTAGCGAATATATCATCGGATATCCGTCGTGATCGCGATTTTTTGCGATTTATTGCACTTTTATAATCGCGATCCATTGCAATGAATGGGATC
>CM070033.1:2853206-2873371 GCA_036250615.1 Ptychadena robeensis | reverse complement strand
CAAGTTGTGGGGTTTCTTCACTGCATTCCATCCCTAATTTCTCGATACTTCTTAGATCCATTCATGAAAATAATGATTATTGTGATAGGTTCCACTTTAAAAAGTGACCATTGAGTGTTTAGTTACTAATTAACAATTGGCTCTGAGTAAAAATTAACGACTTGTAATATTGGGGGAGAAAGTTGCAACTGTCACGAGGGGAATCACAAAGTTCTCGTCATTGATACTCACAATTTATTTTGGGGCCGGAATTTTCCTGAAACATATGTCAAGTGAGCAAGCGTCTATTTAATGGCATTTTACCTTCGGTGAGATTATGACTTGTTTATGATATTATTCTATTCCCGATATCATTGTGGTGAAGTTAAATCACCCATCATTAGTCATACCGTACTCTGCTTCTAATTCAGATATCAGCTCGCTCTGTAACACTTCATTATTCACAAATGAGAGTGCTAATAGTATTTTTTGTTCATCGCCTCTGGAAGCTCTTGAAATATTACAGCCTTAAAAGAAGTTTTTTTTTTTTTTTTCCCTTTTGCTGAAATTATTGCAAATTGAACAAATTCACATAATAAATGAATTGATTTTGATCAAACATAATCCGAACCTGATTATCAAATAGAATCATTAAGTTTCAACGCGATAATTTGAAATCACCATTCAGAAAATAGGGGGGATAGGTGGGGGGGGGGGCTATCTGATTATTGCATACCGTTTTTTGAGGACTATAAGATGCACCTTTTCACCACCAAAATCGTGGGTTAAAAGTGCCTGCGTCTTATGGTCCGAATGCGAGACCCCCGAGCCTTGGCTCCCCGAGAAGGAGATTAGCCGGGGAGCTGGAGGAGCTGTCAGATGTGAGATCCCCCATGGCCGATTCACACATCTGAACTGTATAATCGCTTATTCCAGCAGAGCACAGAGCCCCGCTGGTATGAAGATAGAGATAGATGAACTGCCATCTATCCCTCTCTCCGTCAGTGTAAACTTATGGTCCGAAAAATACGGTATATAGAATACATAATGGCACATAAAGACATTCAAGACAATATGGCCCATATGGCTGCCCTTTAGCCCCACTGTTCAAGGGTTATGATGAGCATGAGATCTGCACACTCTGCGCTAGTGCATTGTTTGCATCTTAAATTAATATACATGTGAGGTAGCGTATTTTTCAAACTATAAGAAGCACCGGACCATAAGACGCACCCAGTTTTTAGGGCAGGAAAACCAAAAAAAAAATAAAGATTTAATAAGTTTTCACATCAATTTGGTTAATGCAATGAATTCAATAAATGCAATATTCAATTCGGCCAGTAGGGGTCACTAGCAGCAGTATACTCTCAGATTCAGCATCCTACTAAACACTATTCGGCAGGAGGAGGATGGGGGGGGGGGGGGGGGGGGGGCAGAAATCTGCAGTCTTCTCCCTCTCCTCTGCTCTGATCATATGTTACTGTGTCCGTAGGAGCTGCAGAGTGATTGCAGTTCCAACTGACACTGAGAGAGGGAAAGATGGCAGTTTATCTATCTCTCTCTTCATTGCCTATGCCAGCAAAGCTCTGCTGGCATAGGCAATTATACAGTACAGATGGGACAGTACAACTGACAGCTCCTCCAGCTCCCCAGCTAATCTCCCTGCCATCTTGGATGTGGCACTGCAGATTAACTGCTAACTTTCTTCTTCACCCCAAGTATTGTAATTAGTCGGAACTGATGACAATTAGTGAATCCATTGTCCCGTATTGCTCTACACCAATGCTGGCAGCCCGGCTGGCTTGTCAAGCGCAGAGAGACTAGGGAAGGGAGATGTAACTGATGTGGCACTCCAGATCAACTGCTAACTTCCTTCTTCACCCCAAGTATTGTAATTAGCCAGAACTTCACTTTGTCCCATATTGCTCTACACCTGGTGGCAGCCCCTCTGGCTTGTCAAGCGCAGAGAGACTTGGGAAGGGAGATGTAACTGACTTAATGGCACTCCCTTCACAAGCCAAAATGGATATGTTTGCACCTAAAATTAATATGAGACAGTGTCTTATTTTTCTGGGAAACTATATGTGGGGAAGGTGCCATCTTGTATGTGGCACTGCAGATCAACTGCTAACTGTCTTCTTCATCCCAAGTATTGTAATTGTCTCGCATCATGCCCAGTCTCCATGTCTGGGTACCATCATGTATGTGGCACTGCAGATCAACTGCTAACTTTCTTCTTCTCCCCAAGTATTGTACTTAGTCGGAACTGATGACAAGCGCAGAGACACTTGGGAAGGAAGATGTAACTGACTAAATGACACTCCCTTCACAAGCCAAAATGGATACGTTTGCACTTAAAATTAATATAAGACAGCGTCTTATTTTCGGGGAAATAGGGTATATGTGGGGAAGGTGCCATCTTGTATGTGGCACTGCAAATCAACTGCTAACTTTCTTCTTCACCCCAAGTATTGTAATTAGTTGAAACTGATGTCCTACACATAACTAATAAGAATCAGAAAACACCAAAGACATTGTCTCGCATCATACCCAGTCTCCATGTCACTGTCCCCGCACTAAGTGACTCAAGGGGCGGGGCTAGATACCTGGTGGCAGCCCCTCTGGCTCGGGAAGGAAGAGACTTGGGAAGGAAGATGTAACTGACTTAATGACACTCCCTTCACAAGCCAAAATGGATACTTTTGCACTTAAAATTAATATAAGAAAGTGTCTTATTTTTGAGGAAACATGGTATGTGTGGGGAAGGTGGCATCTTGTATGTGGCACTCCGGATCAACTGCTAACTTTCCTCGTCTCCCCAAGTATTGTTATTAGTTGTAACTGATGACAATTAGTAAATCCACTTTGTCCCATATTGCTCTACACCTGGTGGCAGCCTGTCTGGCTCGTCAAGCGCAGAGACACTTGGGAAGGGAGATGTAACTGACTTAATGACACTCCCTTCACAAGCCAAAATGTATATGTTTGCACCTAAACTTAATATAAGACAGTGTCTTTTTTTTCAGGGAAACAGGGTATATGTGGCATTGCAGATCAAATGCTAACTTTCTTCTTAATCCTAAGTATTTTAATTAGTCGGAACTGTCAAGCGCAGAGAGACTAGGGGAGGGAGATGTAACTGACGTGGCACTCCAGATCAACTACTAACTTTCATCTTCACCCCAAGTATTGTAATTAGTCGGAACTGATGACAATGAGTAAATCCACTTTGTCCCGTATTGCTCAACACCTGGTAGCAGCCTGTCTGGCTTGTCAAGCGCAGAGAGACTTGGGAAGGGAGATGTAACAGACTTAATGACACTCCCTTCACAAGCCAAAATGGACACGTTTGCACCTAAAATTAATGTAAGATGGTGTCTTGATGGCGTACTGATGACAAGCGCAGAGACACTTGGGAAGGGAGATGTAACTGACTTAATGGCACTCCCTTCACACTCTCTTCTTATTTTCGTAGAAACGGTATATGTGGGGAAGGTGCCATCTTGTATGTGGCACTCTAGATCAACTGCTAACTTTCTTCTTCACCCCAAGTATTGTAATTGTCTCGCATCATGCCCAGTCTCCATGTCTGGGTGCCATTTTGTATGTGGCACTGCAGATCTACTGCTAACTTTCTTCTTCTCCCCAAGTATTGTAATTAGTTGGAACTGATGACAAGCGCAGAGACACTTGGGAAGGAAGATGTAACTGACGTAATGACACTCCCTTCACAAGCCAAAATGGATATGTTTTTATTGGAAATAATAACCTATCGCCATCTATTCCTGGTACCACTTTTAGATTAAACTCTGAAAGACAGAAAATAATCTTATTCCAGAACTACAAATGAGAACGGCTAAGACTATGTCTCCACTGCGTTGTGTGCTCCGTCATGGCCCCCTGCGTTAAGTGCAGTGCTTGGCGGGGGGGCACATTACCTGGCCGGTGGATCCTCTGGCAGGATCCATCCCTCCTAAGTTAGCTATTTACTCTCCTTCCTAACTTCCCACTCCACTTGTTGCTGCTTCTTGTGAACTCAGCGACCCCTGTGAAATGGTAATTCTACCCACAAGGAGGTCCACAGGTTGAGAACCACGGTTTTACAGAATATCTAAATCAAATAAATATAGTCAAAAGAAGGAGACATTATACCCAGTGGTGCACATAAGTGGTACTCAGGTACTCACCCCAGGTGGCAGTTAGGGGGGTGACACTGGGAATGTAAAGTAATAATCCAAAAAAAAAGGATTGACTTTCATCCCCCAGATCTCCAACGTACTTACTCCAACGTAGAAGTCCAGAGTAGGCATATGTAAGGGTAAAATCTGACAAGAGAAAAGTACTGTGTGACAGCTGGAATATGACTATAAAGGATGACATTTGGACTGCAGGTAGTCTCAGGGGTTAGTTACTAACTGAGAAAATGTCAGGGTGTTACTACTGAGGTATGAGATCTGGGGGTCACACTACTGAGGTATGAGATCTGGGGGTCACACTACTGAGGTATGAGATCTGGGGCGTCACACTACTGAGGTATGGGATCTGGGGGTCACACTACTGAGGTATGAGATCTGGGGGTACAATCGTGTTGTACTGTGAGAGTTACATGTGACCAAAGCCAGCTGGTGACCTGTGGATGGAGACAGCTAATCGGACTAAGGACACAAATTACTGTGGGTCCTCTGGTCTGGTGACACCAGGATAAACTTTTTTGGTTTATGGTGTCTGGCGGCAACCAGAATACAAAGACAAGTGTTTCTTGTCTACTGTCAGTCATGGTTTGGGGCTGCATGAGTAATGCTTGCACTAGGGGGGGGGGGGGGCTACAGAACATTGAGGGGACCATGAATACCAATATATATATATATATATACTGTGATATGCTTAAGCAAAGCATGATCCCTTTTCTTTTGAAACTGGGACACAGGGCAATATCCCAACATGATAACCCCCCCCCACACACCTCCAAGACCACCACTGCCTTGCTAAACATATTGAGAAAAAGGTGCTGGACTGGCTAAGCATGTCCTCAGACCTAAACGCTATTGATCATCTGTGGTGGGTCCTCAAAGGGAAAGTGTAGGAGCACAAGGGTCTCTAAGAGCTGCCCATACATCGGCCGATACCCGCTCGATCAATGAACCAATGGGTAGACGCTGCTGAAGCAAGTGAATCGATGCACACCACTTTGCACAATCTATTCCCATTTGATACTTTGGATGGGGACTGAGGGCAGTGGCAATCAAACAGGGGTTTACCAACATGTTGGTTCCCTGTTCAATCGAGCTTTCTTCAAGCGGGATCGATTGCCTGCGTTTGATTTTTAGTTCGACTCCCAAACAATCGATCACCGTGACGACTTTACATCCTATCTTGGGCTATGTTTCCATGGCTTTAATGGATGCGTCGCGCATCTGTCTTAGCGTTGGGACATGCGTCAAGGATGGGTTATTGACTCTCTTGACTGAATGTGTTAAAAACTTATGGGTATGTGTTTTTGATGCATCAATGTCTTTTGGTTTGTGTTGCGTTCATTTTGATGCAGGGCTTTGCGTTGACATTAATGCAACCCAACACAGGCAATCAACTCGTGTGTACATTGAGTTACATTGGGTGCATCAACATCAAATTGACGCAGTGGAATCAAAGCCTAAAGCAAGCCATACACGTGTCGGATTCCATGGCCAATTGATCACTCACCCGATCGATTCCGGCGATTCTGCCGGGAATCGCAGGTGTGATCAATCGGCCAATTAAGAGTATCCATCGCAGCATACCACCTTATCCAACGGATTCCGGGACGATTCCGTGTCCGATTGTCCACCTCACAAATGGCAATTCCCCCTGATCTGGGCAGAATCAATCTGATGGAACCAACATGTTGGTTCTCTGTCGGATCCGATTCTGGGCCCCTGAACGATCGGACCTGATCGATTGGACAAGGTGGGCTGCATGCGATTCCGGCACGATCGTTTGGCATGCACGCGCCCGGAATCGATCGCGTGGGAATCCGACACGTGTATGGGGGGCCTTAACTGTCATATCTTCAATGTTGTCCCATGAAAAGATATAATAATTTATTTACCGCAATGTATATATATATTTATACACACACGCATAATCGGAATAATAAGGATGCAGCGCAGGGATTGCGGTTTACGTCAACATTCCGCACACGGGATCATCTGAGCCAGTTCTGAAGGTTCTGTGTACTGAGTTTTGTTTGATGAAAAATTAAGCAGCGTTCACAGCGATACCTGTGCTGCATCTGTATTATTCTGGTTAGGTGTGCTGCGCTGCATGGGAGGCAGGGTGGATTTGATTTAAATCACTAGTCAGTAAGGCTCGATTTACATCAATCATTCTTGCCGGAAAAACTTTAAAATGCAAGTAGGTGAAGATTTTTAGAATAACAACTTTTCAGATTAGTTTGATCCCCGGTTTAGGTTAATCATTTATATTTGGACAACTTTTCTTAGTTTTCAGAACTGCAAAAGTAAACCAAGCATCTGTGATCATGTGTTGTAGGCAGAGAAACTGCCCAATAATCTTACAACAAACAGACAGAAGTTGATAATGACATAAGCACATCACCCAAAATTTCCCCTTGAATAGACAGGGGCGAGGGGACACAAAAGCAATACATGTATTATACACAGCACCAGAAATGAAATAGTGACATATCAATCAAAAACAATGCGCAATGTTGCGGATGTACATATCTGTACACGTGCTTAGACAATTAAAATAGTCCAAATGGCGCAAATTTCACCCCAATGTGCGTTGCGTTGAAGACTTCGTTGAAGACTTCTTCAGGGGGTAGGATATGTAGATTTGGCCTATGAAACATAACCCAAACAGCCAACACAGAGAGAACAAGAGATACTCTCTCACATTCAACAAGCCAACATCCCAAAATATAATACAAACAACAAAGGGCAAAAATTTCCCTGGTAAAAAATTACCAGGGCGGGGGGGACTTTAGTGGCTTAAGCAATAAATGCGTGGATATAAAGGTAAAATTAGATTTTATTTCAACAACACCCTTTGATCATGGGAGTGTTGTGACAAACAAATACGACAACAGAAACAAATATAAAATCATATATATACACACAGCATAGATCCAATAGATACATAGATGTAGATAGAAGTCACATGCCTAGAGCTCAGATGTTCAAGCTTAGTCTACTCGGTTGTTGGATAAAGAGGTAGACAACATCCAAGGATGGTGGTAGCCAGCCCGACGTACGTTTCGTCACCGAACTTCCTCAGGGGAATGGCCAATTGGATGGTATGGGATTTGTGTGTAAGATAGGTTCAAAGTACCAGGCTTATAAGTTGTTACGGGCACATGCACTGCTGGGCGAGGGGCCCTCGCCTCCAAACAGCCAACACAAGGGGATCAGTCATATTGAATAACCAAATCGACACAAAAGTGGACACAGACCCTCAGGGGTCACTCACCTCCATAGATCAATATAGACATGATTTCTCAAGATGGCGTCACCACTGATGATCTGCGTAACAAGACCCAAACCATCAACGGATCATGTTTACCAAAGTAAATGTATTAAAAATCGATCTTGTTGTACGCAGATCACCACGGCATTTATGTGGTTAAAGTCTGTCTGTCTCTCCGTTCCCCACTGGTGTCGGTGCAGTGGGGGACATCATCTTGAGAAATCATGTCTTTCCCCCCTATATTGATTTATGGGCGTGAGTAACCCCTGAGGGTCTGTGTCCACTTTTATATCGATTTGGTTATTCAATATGACTGATCCCCTTGTAAAGAAGTCTTCAACTAAACGTGCGTTGGGGTGAAATTTGCGCTATTTAGACTATTTTTATTGTCTAAACACGTGTACATCCGCAGAATTGTGCATGGATTGTGATTGATATGATGGTCATTACTTCCTTTGCACTGTGTATAATACATGTATTGCTTTTACATATTGCGTGGCCCTTAAAGTCCCCTCCCTCTTGCTATTCAGGGGGAAATTTGGGGTGATGTGTTTATGCCATTTTTGGGATGTTGGCCACTATACATCTGAGAGTGGAGTTTTATGGATTATACATTCTTACAAACAAAGAGCATGACATTATAAATGGATTAATGACATGTATTTACCAAAAAAACTAAACATAAACAGCTTTATTCTACATAATTAAAAACAAATCTTTATTTCATCATGGAATAATGTTGGGATGGTAATATACCGTATTTTTCGGACCATAAGACGCACTTTTTCACCCCCAAAATTGGGGGGAAAAAGTGCCTGCGTCTTATGGTCCGAATGTGCGACCACTCGGCCGCTGGTGGTCGCATCTTGGCTGCCCGCCAGCTCCTCCCGGCACGGAGATTAGCCGGGGGAGCTGGAGGAACTGTCAGTTGAGAGATGCCGGCTGGTGTCAGCTCTCTTAGCTGTACTGTAAAATTGCCTGTCAGCAAAGCTTTGCTAGGCAATGGAGAGAGAGGGAGAGATAGACTGCCATCTTTCCCTCTCTCTGTGTCGGTGGGAACCGCAATAACTCGGTAGTTCCCACCACGGACACAATCACAGCTGATCTTCACAGCTGTTTAGAGCAGAGCAGAGGGAGAAGGCTGCAGGTTTCTGCCCCCTCCCTCCTCCTCTTCCTGAGTGTTCAGTGTGATCAGTGTGACTGAGAGTGTACTGCAGCTAGTGACCCCTGCTGGCTGAATTGAATATTGCCTTAATTGAATTCATTGCATTAACCCAATTGATGTGAAAACTTAATAAATCTTTTTTTTCTGGATTTCCTGCCCTAAAAACTGTGCGCGTCTTATGGTCCGGTGCGTCTTATAGTCCGAAAAATACGGTAATGGTAATATGCTTGGGATGGTAATATCATGGTAATATGCTCAAAAAGCACTTTATTTAAAAAAAAATTCAATTAAAATTAAAAAAATCAGATTTTTTTTTATCTTTGATTGTTATCCACCCTGATGGGAGGTCATCTGACGCATCCGCTCCAAAGACGTTCTCCTTCATATAGGTAGAAGTTTTATCTCCAAAGGAACAGTTTTCATGCGGTTAATATGCTTTGCAGTCCAATACAGCAAACAAGTTCCCTCCTGGGACTTTGATGAAATTACATTGATTAGTCTTCCATCGGGTCACTGCTCCAATCAAAGTCCCAGGAGGGAACTTGTTTGCTGTATTGGAGTGTATGTTTTAGGGATGGGAACAGTGACCAAACCCACCCTCCAATCGAAGTCTTGATTTGTATAAATATGCTTTGCAGGGGTGATGATTTGATTATGATTTTTGGTCCTTATGACGCTACACTCTCAATGGGATGACAATGCTCCTGTCCAGTGGAATGATCATGTCGGCCTTTATGTAGGAATTAATAAAAGAAAAAGAATACTACAGCTGGGCATACACGTCACGAATTTTTGTTCAATTTTAGTGCGATCGTTTATCAAAATCGATCGCACGATCGGATTGAATAAAAATTGAAGCATGCCACAAGCGTCCGGACAAAAATCCGGACAGAAAAACCATCGTTCACGGATCCGTTCTGATGGATAATTCTTCCATCTCTTGCGTTCCACTCTTGCGTTCCCGTGCGGTTGTAACTGCGTGCCTGAAACCGCGAGAAGGCATGGCATAGTTTTTGCGACGCGATTTTTTTCCAAGCGCGCCCCGAATCCACATCCGCTATGCCATGCGCTTTTGCACGTTTTTTGCGCGTTTTGAAACTCATCCAATGGTTTCCTGTGGATGCGTTTTTGGGATGCGGATGCGGTTGGGATGCGGATGCTTTTCAAAACTCTGCAGCTAGCGTTCACAACCGCACCCTAAACCTCATCCGAACGCGCACAAACGCACCAGTGGAAACTATATTGAAGTTTCCAATGGATGCGGTTGGTTGTGCTTGTGGCCGCGCAGTAACAAATTCGCGGAAATGCAAAGAATCGCAGAAGTGGAAACAAGCCCTTAGGGCATAGTTTTCGCGCGTTTTTTGCGACGCAATTTTTTTCAAAATGCGCCCCGAATACGTATGCGTGTCCGCTCTGCCATGCGTATTTGCGCGTTTTGGCACGTTTTGAAATGCATCCAATGCTTTCCTATGAATGCGATTTTGGGATGCGGATGCGGTTGGGATGCGGATGCTAGCGTTCACAACCGCACCCTAAACCGCATCCGCATTCGAACAGGCACAAACGCACCAGTGGAATCTACATTGAAGTTTCCAATGGATGCGGTTGTTCGCAATTGTGGCCGCGCGGTTAGAAACGCGCAAAAACGCAAGAGTGGAAACAAGCCCTAAGTTGTCTCATGCGATTGTTTTAAGCGATCCATCTATGATTCTTGTGGAAATGACCTTGTTTGTGTGATGTTGGTCACTGGCCAGTTCTTCAGCTAACACCACTCCCAACCCATCAATGTGTGCGTGCCAGACATATTGAGACTTTCAGGATAGAATCGCCCAGAAATTGAATGCATGGTATGTTGCAGCTTGCGATCGTTTTTCGCAAATTAAAATCGATTCCGGAATCGGATTAAAAAACGATCGCAGGAAAATTGTGATGTGTATGCCCAGCATAAGGAAGACGCCCAGCTCCTGTATATCAAGACAGGTACCTTGACCTGGCCTATGAATAGGAGCTGCTCACTTGAGGTCGTTGCAGATTGGGGTTCTTGGTAGACGACTGTATACTTTTGAACATGAGTGGTGATATAAACCCGTGGGATGGTGCCACTAATGGGGGGGGAGGGCATGTATGACCTTACCAAAAAATCATACATATTTTGTGGGGTATAAGACGCAACCCTGTATAAAGAGGTGCATGCTCCCCCCCTCCCCTACCCTCCAACCAACACACCACTCCACACTACCATTACCAACCATCACCGTCAGACCTTTTTGAGAGACCTTGGATAAATATTTATCAGTGGCTCCCCGTTCCCTCTGCTGATTTAGGGGCGCAAAAACAAGGTTCAAACAAGCATACACCTGCAGAGTCTTACATGGTTATGCACTCAGGTGCGGTGTTTACCGATAATATTAGAGAGTGGACCCTCTGGACTAGGCAAAGGTGCAATCTGAGGCACAGAATCTAAGGAACAACCTAGTGCTCACCAGATGGACAATTCTCAGGTTGCAGCCCTCAGATTCACCCGAGCAGTTAGCAGCTGACAATAACCGAACCATAGTGCCAAGGAATGAGACAAAGACAGTTTGTAGAACAAGCGGAGGGTCAGAAACTGGGGAATCAGAGAGAAAGTGTAACATGCACAGGAACCTGGGAACGAAGACTTAGGGTTAGTTTCCGCATACGTCGGGACCTCTATGCTAAGCGTATATGCTTAGTGGGGACCCCGACGTAGCAGATAGACATTGCCTGCTCAGTGGATGGTCTATTTACACATCCGCAGGTGCAGAGGCTCAACCTATTCGCCTATGTCTCAGATGCCCAACCTGCGGCCTCAGGGGCTGCATGTGGCCCTGTGGGTGTTGATTGGTGGCCCCCCTTGGTCCTCCACTTGCGGCCCCAAAACCTGCTAATGTATATGGCATCACTGAACTCACCTGTTCACCCATCCTCCACCGATGCGTTCTCGCCTGGGACGGTAAGAGGAGAAGAGGGACTCGCTGAGCCCCCAGCTGAGCACACTAATTGGCGTACGTGAAAGTTAATGAATTACCCAGACAGCGCCTGAGCGCCTATGCTTCCACTAGACTACTGTGATAATATCTATGAGGCACATCACCCTTGTTGATGTATATGGAGCATTCCATATATAACCATGTGTTGTGGTCACACGCTGACCCGGCTTTCCTAATCAAGTTTGGCGGTCCTACAATGTTTTGTGTGGCCCTTTAGTGATGCCGAGGGCCGCACTTGTGGCCCTACATATCACTATAGTTGCCCACCCCTGGACTATGTTGAGCCTTGCAGTGGCGGAGCGGCTTGGCGATGTGAAGACAGGTCATTTTGTATCCTCTTGTGATGGTGAGCACCTTGGCCTACAAGTCTACTATAGCCTTCATGCACACTTTCTGTAGATGAAAACAAGGGTTGCTGTCTCACTACCACCTGATTGGTTTACCTCCATCTCTACCTATTTATGAGAATAAAGGAAAATAGCTGTCACAGACCCCAGCAGGACTAGAGGATCTGTGCGGTAGCTGCTTCCAGCTCAAGGAACCGTCCTTAACACCAGGGGTTAAGTTTCCAGCCCTGGAGCTCCCTCTGCTGGATGCTCTGGTCCTGCATTACCTATCTGTTGCTCCTCCCTCCTGGCCTTTATAAGGGAGCCTCAGGTGACAGAAAATCGCCTGATCTTTGGGTCTTATGTGTTCACTTCCATTCTCACATATTACCTGCCTGACATCCCAGTTCCTGACCCCCTGCTTGTTCCTCGGACTACTCTTACATCCTCCTTACTCCTAAATGCTTGGCACTACGTATTGGTTCAGCAGCCATCTTGCACATATGTTTTCTAGGGACTGCATCCTGGGGATTACCTGCAGCCAATCCTAACTCCCTTTGCCGGGAGCTCTGGTGAATACCAGGTAGTCCCTTAGACTCTGCGCCTCGGATTACACCCCTGCCAACCGTGCAAGTTGGTCCAGTGGGCCAACACTTGTAAATCACCGGTGTCATCCGCCGTGACAATAGCCCTGCGTGATGATCAGAACCTTGGTCTAGATGTCCTGCATTGTCTTTATGCACATTTTCTGTAGATAAAATGAGGTCTCCTGTCCTTCTACCCCCTTTTTGGTGGACCTCCACCTTTTCAGCCAAATATTATCTGCTCTTGGTTCTTCCATTGAGCTGAAGCTGCTGCTTGGACACAACGAGGGTTCATTGTCTAGCTTCCTCTTCCCAGGACTGGCAGCTGCTTCGGAAGAGCGTGTGTTGGGATGTGCGCGTACTGAGCGCGTGCAGCTGATAGATAAGTACCTGTATTGTTCTAACACAGATGCTGCTTGTGATAGACCTGGTTCTTCACGTCCCGGAATCGGTTTGATCTCACGGCTACATGAAGTTATTGTATTTTGTCACTGTGAATATTAATGTCGTTCTCATTCTGTTTAAGGAATTTGTCCTAAAATACCTATATTATATATTGGCTGCATCGGGATTGAATATACTGTATTTTTTGGACTATAAGACGTGCTTTTTCACTCCCAAAATTTGTGGGTAAAAAGTGCCTGCGTCTTATGGTACGAATGTGCGACCTCCCACGGCCACTTGGCTCCCCGCCAGCTCTCCCAGCACTTTGAGCCGTTAGGACCGCTCAGAGATAAGTAAATTTACATTTTGTTTATGTGAATGATTTTACATTGCAATGGGAAGAAGAAGAGGGCACACCTTAAAGGGGACCTTCCACCTGGGAGGTCACTCAGCAGTAAAAAAAAATAAAAATCTTTTTCTGACAGCAGGAGGGGAGCTTGTTACGAGTGCACCCCTCCCACTGCATTACGTAGAGCCTAGGCAGCCGAAGTGGTGTCTGGGAAATCTCTCCCAGGCAGGAAATCGTCAGCAGCTGATCCCCCTCCACACACGCCCCTCCCCCTACGAATCTCTCCAGCTCCGACAGAGAAGAGACAGGAGGGGGAGGTGGAGTGGAGGGGGGAGGAGAGGGACAGTGAGGGCGGAAGTAGCTGCAGGTCTCCAGGAGCTAAGATGCCAGCATGAGAACTGCAAGGAGAGTATTGTGTCTGTGTCTGTTTAATATATGTCTGTGTCAGAGGTGCCAGAGCACAGGACCAGTATAACTACCCCTCCCCCCCTGTGGGTTTTTTTTTTTGTGTAGCAGCTTTCCAGCATCTGAACTGCTGACAGGTGGATATTGTGTCTGTGTCTGTTTAATGTATGTCTGTGTCAGAGGTGCCAGAGCACAGGACCTTACTCCTAAATGCTTGGCACTACGTATTGGTTCAGCAGCCATCTTGCACAGGTGCTTTCTAGGGACCGCAACCTGGGGATTACCTGCAGCCGATTCCAACTCCCTTTGCGGGGAGCTCTGGTGAATACCAGATAGTCCCTTAGACTCTGCGCCCCGGATTTCACCCCTTGAATCAACGGTGTCAACGCTGCTCTGGTGTCACCTGCTGTGACAATAGCCATGCGTGATGGTCAGAACCTTGGTCTAGACATCTTGGATTGCCTTTATGCACATTTTCTGTAGGTTAACATGAGGTCTCCTGTCCTTCTACCCCCTATTTGGTGGACCTGCTTAGTTATTCCTTGCAATGGAGTACATAAATGGAGTTCAGCTTTAAACTTCTCAAAGTCTGAAAATTTCAATATCGCTTCAAAACTTATTTGTTTATCGTTTTATTTTCTCTTTTTTTTTCGTTTCTAAGTTGAGCTATTACAACAATACCATTGTTCTAATTCCTCTTTTTGGATAAGCTCTAAGCCTTACATTATTATCTCTGCATTCTGAAAGCTGGAAGTAAAGACCTCGGAATCCTTTAATATAAAAAAATAAAAAAGTTTCAGCAATTTGCATAACAAAGACCTTGACATTTCCGCTGTCACACAATGAGCTTTGTTATGTCGTCTCTTTCATTATTAGCTTTTTCAGTTCTTTTTTTTGTTTTTAAACGTTTATATGTTCTTAAAAATAAAACAATGTGCTCACGAATGCGAAATAATTTGAGGAATAAAAGAAAACAAAAAACAGAATCATTACTGTCCAGTGTTAATACGGAATATTTGGACAATCTATAGAGTGACAATATAATTTTGGTTGGATGTTTAACCTCCCTAGGGCACTGCCTGTACCGCACCGTTTTTAACAGTGTGGTACAGGCAATGGCAGCAGTGTACGAGGTACACTGCCTGCCATTTCCTCTCTCCCCCTCCCCTCTCCACACAGCCAGTGTCATTCATGACACCGGCTGTGAGGGCTGGAAAGCAGAGGCCCCTCCATTAACATGGAGGTCTATGGCACTGCTCACCCTCGCCCCCTTCCGCGTCACCGTGACACGATCAGTGAAGCCGCAGAACCCCGGAAATGCTGTGGCTGGAAGCAGCATCGCCGTAGCTTTATGGGGATATGGGAGCCCAGCTCATCCAGAGTTTGTTCTTCACACAAACTCTGGACGAGATGGGCTCGTCATGAACACTAAGGAGGTTAAAGGGGGATTAATGTGACAGTAAAGCTGGGAACACACTGTGGGGGACCAGCTCCAAACGGTGTCCCAAAAACAGCAATACATGCATTTCTTTTCCTTCTCACGGCTCCTGCCCGTGTTTAGTTGCACACCATTAAATGAAACTTGCCCTCGCAGGGATTAATGGCGATCCAATAAATAAAGAAAAAGTCTCTTGAAAATGCCAATCCCCCTGGCATTGCAAATGTTCGACATAAATCGTCCTTCCTTGGTTCAGCTTCCCAGCAGCAACAGGCCTGGGTATCACACTCCCAGTGAGACCCCCCTGTACCAGCTGCTTCAGTACCACAGGCCTGGGCCCCACACTCCTGGTGTGCCCCCCTGTCTATACTCAGAAGCCGTGTCTCCAACTTCCATCAGGGCACTGGCTGCCTGGCTTCAGTCTCTTTATCTGGAGACACACCCCACTCACCTGCAACCCAGGTGTTTAACCATTTACTGGAACCTGGGGGAATAGAGAGGCCCACCCAATTCCATCCTCTCTATCCCAGAGTCCGGGAGCCCTTTAAGAAAACACAAACAAAACACAAAGCACCCTAATGGTGCTGTGCAAATAATCATTCCCGGACTCCTTCCAGGAACCACCCAACAGTCCAATTTTACAGGGACAGATGACCAATCTGTCACAACACGTATAGATATGGGCTAGATCGATGGCTGCTTCGAGTGCCGTGCGTGCTCACGGTCATCTATCTGGCCCATCTCTAATGCGGCCATCGCTGTTTTCGAACAGATATCGGACATGAACGTAAACCACGGTCAATGTCAGCTACTGGGTCTCCAGCTCCTCCGATATCTGACAGCAACACGATGATGTCATAATGCTGCTGCAATGAACTTTGAACGGCCGTGGGCAGATCTCACATCTGATAGCTCTCCGGCTAATCTTCGTGCCCGGAGAGCTGGCGGGAAGCCAAAGTGGCTGCGGGGGTCTCGCATTCGGACAGAGGCACCTTTCCACCCCAATTTTGGGGGTTTAAAAATGCATCTTATGGTCCAAAAAATACAAAAAACAAAACAAAGGAATCCCCTCATGGGACTTTAATTGAAACAGTGACTCCTATATAATAATGGCTCAAAAAATACGGTAGCCCCCCTTGGCTTATACTTGAATCAGGGTCAGAGTCAGGGGGCCACTTACCTGTCTGTGTGTTTGCTGGTCCCTTGTTCTAGGTCGGCCACGCAAGTGGGGACAAGCCCTAACATCGCATTCCTCACGCCATGAAGTACTGTCCAGGTCATTGGTCGTCCGAGAACAAATTACAGCAGAGACGTTGCTTTGCGCCGCGTCGCCTCGTTTCTTCTGACAAACGACTTAATTATTATTCGGCCAATTTCCTGCATTTCAGTAATTTCTTAGCAAACCCTGAAAGTGTGAATGGGAGACGCGCTCCGCGGCTGACAAAAACGCAGCAATTATGGTTGATTTTGTGTCTGGCGCCCCGATGGACGGTCAGCGGGCGGTAATGGGCGAATTAAGGTATTGTTGGTTTAAGGCGCACGGAACTGAATGAACCTGGTTTTATAGGATTACTAGCGGAATGATGTATTTGCACACACGATAATTGGAGACATAACTCGGCGGTACTTGGCCGGTCAGAGGAAAGTTAGATAATTGTGTTTTGGCCTCTTTTGTAGTTTAGAGAAATAATTGGCTAGGTTTTGCTAAGTAGGAAGCCAAGGATGCGGACGGCGTTTTGCTCATCCCTAATAGCTTACCGAACAACATCACCTATATTAAAATGTTGCTGCTCGCATTATCATTAGTTGTTCTCCTTTTGAAGCTTCTCTGTGTTATTCTCCTTCTGAATCGTGGGGGGGGGGGGGTTTATCAATAGGCCAACAGCCGCTTTGGCAGAAGCGCGGCCTTGTTACAGGAAGATTGCCGGTGTTGCGTTCACCGCGTTTATTAAAGTTGTGAAAGTTCAAATTGCTATCAAAACTTTTAAACACCAGGTAGCTGTGGAGGATTCCACCTGGGCAGAGGGGTACACATCACAGATAGGTGGCACCTTTTGAACAGCCTGTAGAGCGCAGTCAATAGATGGACCAAGTAGGAACGAGGCGCACAACCTAGTACAACAAAGTAAGTTACTGTAAATGGTTAAATATAATGAAACAAAATAAAACAAAAGACGAAATACTCACATTGAAGCCCCCCATACACGCTTTTCGGTCGGTTGGTCAGCTGAAAAATCGTGTGCCAATCTTAAGCTTAAAGAGACTTAATCAGACAGGCGGTAGTCGGGGCAGTCGGCAAATGGGGTGGTCGAAGGCGGTCCAGGGGTCTGTAATGATAAGGTGATAGATAGAAACAGAACCTGTGTGTCAGAGGCATAAAACATCTTTGTTCAGGCAATGTGCTGTTGTCTCAGACTTCCCGTTATACCCAGGTCAGGTGGTCTGGATGGACTGGGCTCCAGGTGTGTAATAATGCCGCAGAGTGAGCAGGAGCCAAATCATGTGCCACAATCTCTTCCACCAGCAGAGGGAGCAGGAGCCAAATCATGTGCCACAATCTCTTCCACCAGCAGAGGTAGCAGGAGCCAAATCAGGTGCCACATTCTCTCCTGGTCCTCTGAGGTTTAGGAGTAGACATAGTAGGACTGGTGGATGGCACCTCTGTGGTTGTTGATCGCTGGGTCACACGGCGATCTGTGACACCATGCTAAGCAATGGACATTGACCGTGATTTACGGTCATGTCCGATATGCCTGTTTTCAAATGCGGCCATATTATATGGGCCAGATAGATGGCCCTGAGCGCACACAGCGATGGAAGCGGCCATCGATCTGACCAATATCTATACGTGTGTACCCAGTGTGGCAAGTTGGGGAATTGCTCGTGGGCTTCATGGATCGCGGTTCGAAAGTATCAGGTAGAAACACTGTCCTTCAGCTTGTCTGCAGCAAGCTTGTGCAGGTTCCTCTACACACACGCCCAGTCAGCTAGCAACTGACTACTCTTTAAATCACACCTGACCCCTGTGTGAAAAAATCTCTGACCTAGACCTGGTGGCCAAAGGACCCTCCCTTCTCTTCCCTTGGCCGGCTCCAGGGCCCTAAACTCCGACTCTCACTCTGAGCCATTTTACAGAAACAGAACATACTGTTTCCCTGGAGCCTTACTGCAAGAAGCGCCTAAACCTAGGTGCAATATATGCACCATCAAGCACCTTCCCATGCAAATATTGGGACACCCTGTCACAACAGCTTAAGTCCATTACCCGCGAATACCCATCCCCTGGTAATGGATTAAAAGCTCATGGATTCTCCTGTAATACGTCCATTGGAGGGGGGATTTGATGCCGTGGAAACATAGCCGTAATTACTTACTTACCACGCATACATCCACTCCAAAAACAGTTGCACATCGTATCAAATCGAAATTTTTATTGGACAACAGAAGTTCATAAAAAACACCTAATAGAAATTCACAAAGTTTCTCCTCACTGGTTTACGGCTCCTCTATTCTCCATTCATGGACACCTGATGGCCATGGAACCAGGCCTGCTCCCACGTTCTCAAAGTAGAACACAAAAGTGGAGAGAAGGTTTTCTGTCCACGGTCAAACAGATATCAGTGATGAAAAAATACATTTAAGACCCCAAAATAAATAAATGTATAGCTGCTCGGAGGCGGTGTGTTGTACAGCGGCGAGGGTGAAGCACAGTTCTTCATTGTTTCCAATTGTTAGATCCATGACCGATCCATGAACACACTGTCCTTGGCTTTTCCTGTTATGTAAGTAGAATAACATTGGGTAATGTAGAGTTTTTATTTTTAGTTATTCCAGGAAGTACACATTGTATCACGGATTGTTGTGACATTGAACATTCACGTTATTAGATATTTCTGCACTCGATTTTGTGATTTATTCACTTTAAATAACGTTTCTATCAGTTCTATGTAATGTAATTGTTTTCTATAGCATGAAACCACATCCCCCCCAACTGTTCCCCCCAGTCATCACCACCAACCCCATGTTATGTCCAGAATCCCCGACCACCCATGTATCTAATCTAACACCTCCAGCTTTCTGTCCCTTAGGTAATGCAAGGGGTCGTGTATACGGCTTCCACCTGGGGTGCACACTGTGTACACCCCAGGTGCCCAACTGGTGCGACCCTTTGGGCGTTGTTCGGCGGCCCTCCTTGGATTTAATCCAATGTTCTGTCCCAGGCAGCTTTCTGTCCCTTAGGTTATGCAAGGGGTCATGCATACGGGCCTCCACCTGGGGTGCAACACTGTGTACACCCCAGGTGCCCAACCCGTGCGGCCCTTTGGGCGTTGTTCGGCGGCCCTCCTTGGTGAACCACTTGCAGACCCTGAAAACCGTTAATGCATAGGGAATAGGAACTCACGTGTCTGCTGATGCCACACCAACGTGTCCTTGCCCGGGATCTTCTTAGAACAGGAGGAAGAGGAGAGGTGAGGGACACTGCCACCCTCCCACTGAGCATGCCGATTGGTGTGCATGAAAGCCACATGACACAAAATGTACATTACCACACTACAGTGTTCGCTAATGCTTAAAATAAAAATGAAAACAAGTTTTGTTATTTAAAAATGAAAGATAATAAAATGCTTATGCAAGTCAGTATAGATTCAAAAATGTTATTAGTGATGCAGAGGGCTGCACTTGTGGCCCTCCATATCAACTCAGTTGCCCACCACTGGTGCACGACATTGAAGGGTGCACCGTCTGGGTAGGAAACTGACGGCACCCTAACATGGAGGTCAATGCCAAGCCCTCCCCATGGTGTCAATGTCTCAGCGCATTGTGGGAAATGGTCTATGTGTATTTTAATGCAAAGCGAGATCAGGTACTTTTGCGTCATCGGAGAGGGAAAGAGATGGGACATTATTAATTTATTCATTACATGTACATTTTATTTTGCGCATTCTGCACTATTATCACCACTTCTAGTGCTGATCATACAAAGTTTAAAATCTGCTGACAGGTCCACTTTAACCTCCCTAGCGGTTGTGACGAGTCCAGCTCGTCCAGTGCTGACTTGC
>CM070033.1:2720905-2731806 GCA_036250615.1 Ptychadena robeensis | reverse complement strand
TGGGGGTGGGGGTAGGTTGTGCTAATGTTCTTGTTGTTGAGGGGGGGTCGACCGGATGGCGCTGTCAGTAGTGATCGGCATGCGGAATATATGTGCAGAGTAGAGCACTGGGGACCATCGGGGGCCCCCCATGCACCCGCATACTTCGCATAGTGGGAGAAGCTGCCCTGCTAGCACCTCTGTTTACAAGGCTGTAAATAGATATATCAATAGCAGCGCACGAGGGATGCCAAATTTAATGAAGAATGCGGCTCCTGCTCCTTCACCTTTTCCTTGACCGACATCGTCCACCTATGTTGAAGTATATGGGCGACTACCCGTCCAAGCGCATGCGGTCGGTCAATGAGCTGACAGACCAGATCTTCGAAGGTGCCTTAAAAGCAGAAGCGCTAAAAGACGAGATCTACTGTCAGATCCTAAAGCAGCTCACCGAAAACCACATCAAGTAAGTGACCACATCCCGGGGCTGTGTGCTTCCAAGAGGTAAGTCACCCCAAAAATAAAAGACAGTGGAGGTGACCAAGTGTAAGGGAAGTGACCTGGTAGTCAGTAACTTGGCTGTCATGCTGAACGTGAATCAGTGATACACAGAGGTTCTACCTTTACTACCTGGCAGATATTGGGCCCTTACAGCGGATGTCCACTCAATATGTTATAAATACAGAAGTGAAATTAAAGTGTGGCTTACCTCTGAGCTGGTATGATTGTGGCTTAGTGCTCCAGGATCCTAAAATAATATACTTACCTGCTGTTCTGTAGAATCCTATGAGAGATTCCAGCTTTATCTGCCAGGCTTCTGAGGGTTAATTTTAGTTGCAATATCACGGGTGGCCACTGGGGGCGTTCAATGGTTTCCTATGGGAATTTTTTAAAATGTACTTCTAATGAAGAGCCGAGATCACAGAATTACCCGACTTATGCTGGGCATACACCTACCGAGCAGGTCAGACAGACCAGCTCCGATGTGTGCCGAGATGCTAACGTGATGACGTCATCACGTTAGCATCCCGTTGCATTCTGGGGCCCCTTCAATCGGCCGGGCACCCTTTGTGTGCCGGCCATAAGCTGCAATGAAGACGCCGTCTCCATTGCAGCTTATGGCATCGGCTTGCATCGGCCAGAGAAGATCGGACATGTCCGTTCTCTGGCCGGCCGAGCAGTGGGGCGACAGTGATCTGTCGCCCCATGTGGGCACATGCCGATTAGCGGCCGATTTTTAACCTGACCGACGGCGCGAGCGCGCACGCCCGTCGGTCAGATTAAAAATCGGCCGCTAATCGGCATGTGTATGCCTAGCATAATACCCGTCTAGATTTTCTGTTCAATCAACTTAAAAAGATCAATTTGGGAAATCGGTGATTGATTGTATGTTTGCCAACTGTAGTAACAGATATGTGATCAACTTTTTTGGGATCGACTGAAAGTGTCATCAATTTCAATACAACCAATTAAAATTTACCAGCACGTCCAATCCTTTTTCAATAAATTTTTTCCCAATTTTAATTGTTTTAGGTCGATCATGTGGGCTGCAATAGATTTTCAATCAATCAACCAAAAAAATTTATTGAATTAAGTTGATTGGAGGAAAAATCTAGATGTGTATGGGGGCTTAAGGGTCCCCCTACACCTTTAAGGCCCCCCTTACATGTCTAGATTTTTCATCCAATCAACTTAATTCAATCAATTTTTTGATTGAAAATCTATTGCAGCCCACATGGTTAGATCAACCTAAAACAATTAAAATTGGGGAAAAAAGTGAAAATTTATTGGACAGAACATCTAGACGTGTATGGGGGGCTTTAGATTTCTCTGTCAGATTTCCTTTAGATCTCCTTTTGTTTCACCAAAACCATGTAATATGAGGGGCTTTCTAAACCATCAAGCCTCCCTGTGTTCAATCGCAGAGGACCCGGCACTACATAGTTGTTGGTAGATCTAAAGTGTATCTGACAGAGAAATCTAAAGGTGTATGGGGGGCTTAAAGGTCTCCATACACTGGTCGATTTCTTTCTGATCGACTATCATTTAGATCGTTCACAGTGAATGAAAAATCAGATCGATTAACACCCCACCTTAAACAATCGATTTTTGGACGATCCAACATCCCAGATCGATTTCTAGAATGGGAGACAGTGAGACCACCCTACATAAGGGGTGAGTACCAAACACCATCTCCTGGTACTCATCTGAGGAGCTCACTATAAAAGTTATGTGCACCCCTGGTTATATATCATGTTGTAGGGCAGGGGTGCGTAAACTAAGGCCCGGTGGCCGGCTCCAGCCCGTTTAGCTTTATTTTCCGGCCCTTTGCCACATTATTGAAAAGGAGCTCCCCTCAACTTGTTCTCTGCGATGAGTGCACATAATGCTTAGAGGTGTCCAAACGTTGCCTTGGGGATGATGCAGTGGCATGATCAGGGAGCGTCCTCATGGTGACAATATGGTGCTGACGTCAAAAACCACCAGGGCTGGGCAGGCGTGACTTCCTACAGCCGCAAGGGCACTTGGGATAGATGTCCCAAATGCCCTCGTGGCTGTATGGGTGGGGTGATCTCAGGAAAAAACCCTTCCTGCTGTCAGCCGATACTGTGGAGTGACCTACAAGGTGACTAGTCCACTTTAAGCTGAATAAGATGTTTATTTCTGTGCTGTATTGCTGTCAGTTCCAGTACTTTCCCAGGAATCCTCCATTTTGTTGTGTTCATCCTCCAGGTACAGCGAGGAGAAGGGATGGGAGCTGCTGTGGTTGGCCACTGGACTCTTCCCCCCCAGCAACATCCTCCTACCCCATGTGCAGAGGTTCATCCAGTCCCGCAAGCAGCACATACTGGCCGCGGACTGCATGCATAGGCTCCAGAGAGCCATCAGGTACACTGTATGCAGTTTTTTTAAGGTGCACACTAATACATGCAGAGTCACATGACACTGAGAGGGCAAAATGACTAATGGCTGTAATTTGTCCTTTTTCCCCCACCCATGGGGTGTACTTACTTTTGTTGTCAGTGTTTAATACACTAATGGCTGTGTTTTGAGTTATTTTGAGTAAACAACAAATTTACACTATACATCTTCAGGTCAATGTCAGGGGTGTACTCACTTCTGTGATATACTGTATCTCCTATATCTTGGCTATGCTAGGTAGGTAGGCCGGTAGGTAGGTACATGCAGGAGGGTGTACTCTGCACCAGTTTAGAATGAACAGAGACTTAGTAGGTTTTCCTGTCAGCCATTGAGGGGAGAGACCGGCAGCACGCAGCGCCCCCCTCCGCCCCCCCTTTACCCCTGATGTGTCAGAAAGAAGCTGGTGATGTAATCTGTAAATTGACTGCCAGTGTTCACTAGTGACATCTTGTGGCTGAAGTTAGAACTGCAGATGTTTTTTCCCCATTTGATTTGAACACTTTGAATATTTTATTTCTATTTTTCCTGCTCAAAAAACTGGGTGCGTCTTATGGTCAAATAACTGGGTGTGTCTTATGGTCTGATAATTGGGTGCATCTTATGGTCTGATAATTGGGTGCGTCTTATGGTCTGATAATTGGGTGCATCTTATGGTCTGATAATTGGGTGCATCTTATGGTCTGATAATTGGGTGCATCTTATGGTCTGATAATTGGGTGCGTCTTATGGTCTGATAATTGGGTGCGTCTTATGGTCTTATGGTAACTACGAACTTGTACTTCTCTTGAATAGGAATGGCTCCAGGAAGTACCCGCCGCATCTGGTAGAGGTGGAAGCTATTCAGCACAAAACCACCCAAATCTTCCACAAAGTCTACTTCCCGGATGACACCGATGAGGTGAGATTTCACAGAATGAATAACTGGCCTTAGCTTTAGCTTTTGGGGGAGAAGATATATGTTTACACTTGGGGAGCTATTTTTTGGTTTCTACAGGGTTAATCTTTCCCAGTCATAATATAACAATGTATTTTATTAGATCACAATTGTCCACTAATGTAGGGACACAAACTTCAAATGTGAGATATTGGTCTGGATTGATAGGAGAATCTCTGGATGATCTCTTAACCTCTTACGCCCCCATACACGTGTCGGATTCGCACCGGATTCGGCACGATCGATTCCGGGGCGCGTGCACGCGAAACGATCGTGCCGGAATCGCATGCAGCCCACCTTGTCCCCATCGACAGGTCCGATCGTGTCAGGGCTCAGAATCGATCCGACGGAGAACCAACATGTTGTCTTTCTATCCATCCGATTCTGCCCGGATCAGGGGGAGTTGCCATTTGGTGAGGGAATCGATGTGAAATCGCACACGGAATCGTGCCGAATCCCGCTCGGACAAGGTGGTATGCTGCGATGGATACTCTTAATTGGCCGATTGATTCACACCTGCGATTCCCCGGCAGAATCGCCAGAATCGATCGGATGATGAATCGATGGACATGGAATCCGACACGTGTATGGCTAGCTTTACTGAAGTGGGTGGCGAGTACTAAGAAAAGCCATTTGTAGTGATATGGGAGAGAGACCAACTGCGTCTCATACCACAGCTCATGGAGCATTTAACATCAAAATGAGTAGACCCCACCGGGTTGGCTTACTAGCTCGCTCCCAAATGTAATTTTCCTTCCATTTCCAGACATGCTTCAATCACCTAAGGGCTTGTTTCCATTGATGCGGTTTGCCGGCGATTGTGTCCCGCCCTTCCGACCGCATCCATAGGCAAACCATCAGCCAGACTCCATTGGTAACGGCTGAGTATGGATGCGGTGCGGAGGGATGCGGTGGCTTCCGAGCGTCTAGCTTCAGCGTTCTCGTGCGGAAACCGCAACCGACCACCGCATCCTTTACATGGGGGCTGCCCAGCAGTTTTCATCCCAACGCACGCCCGGACGCGTGCATCCGTGACAACAGCTTGGGGTGGCCGCGGGAGCGGCTGCAGCCGCGCGGATACAGCCGAGGCAAATCGCACCAGTTGGAATCAAGCCCTTATATGGTCATGTCCTGTAATTAACAACATTATGGCATGATGTTCATGTATATTTGTTCCTATTCCACAACGCAGGGAACTGGAAATTCTAACGTATTTGTTACATCCTCACACAGGAGACGATAAAGCATCTCCATTGACCACATGGCAAATTATATGTCTGGTATACCAGAAAGTAATTCTAACAGATGGCTCTCACCTTCTCCCCCCCAAATATTATTATTATTATCATCATCATTTATTATATAGCGCCAACTATTACGCAGCGCTGTACAATACATTAGACGTGGAGATACACCACCAAAACACACAGGTTACAGTAATGACACAGGAGGTAAAGGACCCGGCCCGGACGGGCTCTTCATCTAATAGGTTGGGGAACCAGAGTATATGTTGCACATATGCTGAAAGTATGGTCCAATAATTCCAAGTGCGCAGGGAGGCTGGGTGGAAACCAGAAGTGCTTTTATTTAACATGTTTCTGTATGAACAAAACACACGACCTTCACATGGAGATACAGGAAGTGCAATAGATAATCCTTTTCTACATCTTAATGCACATTTTATATATTCAATAATACCATCTACAGTGTTCTCCCCAGAATTTTTTTTTAGCCGGGCGGCCGATGACTGTCATGACGCGATGACTCATCGCGCCGCCTGCTCCGTTCCGGCGGCCCTCTGATAGCTGCCGGCCAGCGGCAGGCACACAAATCCTCTGACAGGCGGCGCCTTCCCCATTCTTCAGGAGCGCGCCCAGCCACTGAAAACTCCGGCCCGCGGCTCCGGTAGTGTGCCGCGGGCCGGAGTCTTTCAGTGGCTGTGGCGCGCTCCTGAAGATGGGAGCGGCCGCCTGTCTAGGCTGCTCGCTGTGTGGCCGGGCGGGACCAAAACTCTCCCGGCGGGCCGCCCGGCCAATCTCCTCTGGGGAAGACACTGATCTAAATAACAGTATAAACTTTCCTATCAGTATATGAACCAACTCACATGTGCAGCTGCTTTATACTTACTAAGCTGCATCACAGTAAACCATTAGTGCAGTTTAATATCATACATTCAAATAGTTGCTTATAGCAATCACCTCCACAATGCATTAATCCCCATGTGACACATAAGTCCGTTCACTAACAGTGGTGCAGGGTTTAGCACACCACTGCATCACCAGCCTTGCGAGTACAGGAATGTAATTGGACACTTTTAAACCTATTAATAGCCTGAATATGTGTTCTCTCTTACCTGCAATGCCCAAAACACAACGACCTTCACATGGAGAACAGGAAGTGCAATGATATAATCCTGTCCCCCAGGAACTGAGATCTGTGATTTCAGTTTCCTCTCTGCTTACAGTGCTGTGTCATTCAGGCTTTAACACTTCTGCCATCTAGTGGTGGTGGTTTAGAATGCCTACCTCAGTAGACATCGCTTTACATATACATAGGTGGGGGGATGGGACTGGTGTATGGGTATGTTAGGAAAGAAAGATGTGTCCAGACTGAAGAGGTGGGTTTTTGGGCTTTTTAAAAGTGCCAAAAGTAGGAAAGCAAGTCTAATGGGCACGAGGAGGAGAGTTCCACGAGAGTTGGAGCGCCCTAAGTAGTCTGAAGCCTTGTCGTGTGATGAGGTTATGAGCGGGGATGTCATTTAATCTATATCTATATATCTGATTTAATGAGCTGCTGAAACAATACATGTTTTATGACAAAATATTTGTGAACAATATATAACGCACGTTCCACAGAAATCTCAGAGTCTGGAAGAAATTCTTATTACATTAGTATATATACAGACTCCCAACTCCATGGTATCAGGACATTTTGGCATACAGAGTGGTATCTGTTGGAACAGTTCTGCGAGGTTCTCTGGGGAGATTGGAACTTCCGACATATATTTTAGCAACATCATAGATTAAATAGATCTGATGACCAAATATTCAAAGTAGTAGTTCTCCAACTCATGGAAGATATCCAAGGAATATTATACAAGTGGCAGTATGTACTAACAACCGGAAAAGTCTGGGCATATTCAGGGAAGCTGGGGGAGGGTTGAGATGGAGAGCACTTAAGACTGCCATACACACGCCGATGTGTGTTAGCAGACTAGTCCGATATCTTTTCCAGAGCTTAACGTGATGACTCTCATCACGTTTAGCCTCCCGTTCATTCTGGGCCCTTCAATCGGCCGGCACCCTTTGTGTGCCGCCACAGCTGCAATAAGACGGCGCTTCCTGCACTTATGGCATCGGCTTTCTCGGCCAGAGAAGATCGGACATTCCGTTCTCTGGCGGCAAGAAGTGAGGCGGACAGGGATCCGATTTTTAACCCTGACGACGGCGCGCGCGCGCACACCCCGTCGGTCAGATAAAATCGCCGCCTCTATCGGCTGTGTGGCAGCATTACCATGAATATCTGTAGGATTATGGAGAGATTTGATGTTATTTAAAATTTTAGTGTGATCACTTGTTTGTTGGTTAGATTAATTATAGATTCCACATAACCAGTAGGAGATCGAGATAGAATACTAAGTGGAGGAGATAAATTCATTGAATGTATTCGTTCATGTAAACCTTGGCCACATTCTGTATATCCCATATCTTGATATTGTTGTTATTTAGTTTTAAACTTGAATAAACAGAATTTTGAAAAAAAAATGTATTCCTCTGATCTTCATATACAGGTCTCAGGTACTGTTTCCCCCCAAAGTACAGCCTAGCTTAGTGATGCGCGCGAACCCAAATTTTCGGGGTCGCAATGCGAACGCGAACTCCGTAAAAGTTGCGCGAACACGCGAACCCGCCATGTGACTTCATGGGTGGTGCATTTTAAAAACAAGGGACCCCTTTCTGGCCCCAATAGGGTTGGGAATTGTTCACAGGGGACTAACCCTGACACTGACATGACGAGGGGGATCCCCCATGGCAAAACTCCCGAAAATTATTTTTCACAAAATAATCCGCACCAAGATTTCCAATGATAGCAATGCATCGCGTCCGCGGTGGCGGGTTTTCGCGTCATCTTGCTCCGCGTTGGCGTGTTTTTGCGCATTTCCGCGTCACCATGGCTGCCTTGCCCGTGTCACCACCATTGCCCGTGTCACCCCCCCTTTGGCCCGTGTCACCACCATTGCCCGTGTGACAACACTATTGTCCGGTCACTGACCTTGCCCGTGTCACCACCATTGCCCGTGTCCCCACATTGTCCGTGCACTGCCTTGGCCCGTGTCCCCACCATTCCCCTGGTCACACTACTTGTCCGTGTCACTGACCTTTGCCGTGTCCTAGCATTGCCCGGTCACTGACCTTGTCCGTGTCTCCACTCTCCAGGCAGCATGTGAATGGCATCTCTCCTTGCTGTTGTGATAGAGGGTGGATTGTCCCCCGTGAGGTGGTGGGTGCTGATTGGCTGGATTTGCCTGCTGACTGAGACTCCACAGGGTCCAAGTTTGTTCATGTAAACGAAGAGGGGCGACTATGTTTGGTGCCATTGGGCGAGTATTCGCGCGAACGCGAACAGGCGTATGCCCGGGAACAGTGCGGCCGGGCGAACAGTTCGGGACATCTCTACCTAGCTGTAACCCCCAATACTTCTTATATAAGCCCTCCTCTGAAAATAAGACCTACCCAGGGAAAAGGCTGCTGTGTCTCAGAAGTACTCATACCAGAGGGAGAGGTAGCTCTTGATCATAATTTAGCCATGTATGAGACCCCAGGATATGAAGGATCCGCTGTGGACCTTTAGTAGAATGCTATGAGTGTGTGGCCCAAATCAGGACACACATCTAAGAACTGGAGAGAATTAGGAGGACCAGGCAGGCAACACACACTGAGAAGATGGTGGTGACAAAAACAGATTTAATAAAGGACTTACAGGTAGGAACAAAACAGGTGCAAAATTTCGGGGAACAGGGGTGTTCAGGGTTCAGGGACAAGGAGCATGAAGCCAGGGAAAGCATGAAGTCCAGACAAGCAAACAGCAACAATGAACAGCCAGCGTGGTCTGGATGAAGCACACCTAAATAGCCCTAAGCTAACGAGGAAGGTGTGAGCTCCACCCAGCCCACCTGCTGGTGACTGTGGTACCAACCCATGGAAGTGCAATCACAGTGCCACCAGCAGGCGGTGACCGGAACAGCCAGGGTCCTAACAACGGGTATAACATTTAAAAGTTGGAGGAACTTAACTGAAATGAATCAGATTAATTGACAGCCGTGAATAATAATTTAGTTACTGTATTTTTCGGACTATAAGGCCCACTTTTTCACCCCAAAATCAGGGAAAAAAGGTTCCTGCATCTTATGGTCCAAATTCATGACCCCCAAGGCCACTTTCGCCAGCTCTCCCAGCAAGGAGATTAGCCGGGGAGCTGTCAGATGAGAGATGCGGCCATGGCCAGATCTCCCATCTGAACTGTATAATTGCTTATGCAAGGTCAGAGCCCTGCTGATATAAACAATGAAGAGAGAGATAGATGACCTGCCATCTATCTCTCTCTCTCCATGTGTGGAAGCTGCAATCACTCTGCAGCTTCCACGGACACAGCCAGAAAGGGAGAGGAGAGCTGCAGCCGTTTCCCCTGCAGCCCCCCTCCTCCCAATCAGTGAGGAAGATCAGTGAGGAGGTGACGTGATGTGCTGTGATAGTACTGCTGCTAGTGACCCCTACTGGCTGAATTTAATATTGCATTCATTTAATCCATTGCATTAACCCAATTGATTTGAACACTTATATATAGAAAAAAAATTCTGGTTTTCCTTCTCTAAAAACTCTTATAGTCCGAAAAATACGGTATTTATAAACATCGTCCCAATAGCCGATGCACATTAACCATTTGTCCCAAAGCATTGCAGTGAACCGTCAGCCGTTCATGTCTTACAGGCGTTCGAAGTGGAATCCAGCACCAAAGCCAAGGACTTCTGCCAAGATATCGCCAACCGACTCCTCCTGAAATCTCCGGACGGATTCAGCCTCTTTGTGAAGATTTCTGATAAGGTGACAACGACGGTGTAATTTAAATCAAACGCTTGCATGTCAAATCATGGCTACTTGTAGAAGTTGGGTTATATCTATAAAGAGTGGAAAATGTTCATTTAAAGCGCACCTACCACAGCCAGACAGATCTGAATCTCTGCCCCTCTAGTATCACCTGAGCGAAAGAGTCTCGCCCCTTCATCTTACATGCTGAAGGATCGGACACTTCAGACATGGCGGCGCTGGAGTGAGGAAGAGGAAAAGGTAAGTATATTTTTTTTATCTTATAGGGGTCGCTGTCCCTGGATGAAGAGTGCATATTGGAAGTGGAGGGTGCCCTCGCTTAAATGTGCATGTGTCATACAGACATAGGCGTCCCAAGTCCTCACATTGACTTACCACTAGTGATGGCCGAAAAGTTCACCCGGCGGACAGTTCGCAGTGAACATAGCATGTTCGCAGTCTAAAACTTCTCCCCAAAATGATAGATGGATTTTTTTTAAAGATGTTTTCTTAAGGTGTAATGTCCCAGAAAATCCACATCTAGATTCAGATTTGCCAAAAGTTACCGGACAGCACCTTCTGCAGGCATCACATGTAGTCAGATCTCTCTGGAAATGCAAAACAGCTACCACGCCCCCAGAGAAGGGACTTTTGGGCCTCAGTTAAGGAATGATGAACTACATGTAAAGAAACACCTTAAGCCATAGTACAGATCACTGGATGGAGTTAATCGTAAAGTTAGCTCAGCCATCCCTCAAATTCAGAGCAGCTCTCCCTAATCTATTCAGTACTAGACCAGGATAAATGTAAAATGGCGCCGCCAGGTTGATTCTTTTATAAGGGGGGGGGGGGGGGTGTCCTCCAGGGGGCAAGGATTAGTGTATTGGCGACTGATGACCTGCCAATAGGGTGAGGGTCGCACTTGTCTCCCATGTTAAGGGATAGGGGGCGGGTGAGTAGAAACACCATAAGTTTGCCAGCAT
>CM070033.1:2635776-2647504 GCA_036250615.1 Ptychadena robeensis | reverse complement strand
ATGTAGTGCCGGGTCCTCCCTGATAGAATACATAGTAATTGGAAGGTATATATCACTGTTGGCAGATATTCGCAATTCTGAATATGCGCAATATGGCCATGCATTGCGAAAATAATATTCACATTGCAAAAATAAACATATGATGTGACCATTCATTTTAAAGATTTATTCGCAATACATGGTCATACCGCGAATATTCAAATTTTTGAATATAGAATCGAATATTAGTAGAATTATTTGTGGAATTCGAATATTGCTTATACCGCTCATCACTAATGTAGAGCAAATTCAGTGTTTAACACACACACTGACTTCCATACAAAAGGCAGGGATTAGAAGTGCATAATACATGTATTGCAGGGGTCAAGAGTACATAACACATGTAGTGCAGGGTTCAGAAGTGCGTAATACACAGAATGCCGGGTCAGAAGTATAAAACATACAGTGCATAACGCATGTAGTCTAGTTGCCAGAAGTGTGTAATGCACAGAGGGCCCAGCAGTATGAAGCTTATTGCAGGAACCAGTAGAGTACAGGATTTAGAAGTGCATAACGCAAAGGGATAGTGTAGGGATCACTAATGCTAAAGCATTATAGACCCCTCCCCCCATTCTCTGGTACTACATCTTCCATCATTGCCCTCTTTTGCACATGAAGACCTCCCAAGCTCATGACATGCTTCTGATTTAAAGAAGATCCACTGCCACCAATAAGCATGGGGTAGTGCAAGGGCCAGTGAGGTCAGCAGGATCCAGGTCACCCAGGGCCGCGTTCTCCTGGATGTTCTAGCCAGCTTGGTCTACAATTCTGTCCTAACTACAGTGCAGGATACAGGGATACCCAGATGTGTCATATACCAACCAACATTCCCACCCGCAGCCATGCACTGGGCGAAAGGGTACCTGACTGGGGGGAGTGGCCAGAATGGAATGGAGACGTGGCATCAATCGGAAGTGACGCGTAGAAAAGGGCGGAGCCGGACCACTACAAGAGGCGCACCGGAAGTGACGTCGGCCTCTTTTGACGAAGGACATCCCCACCCTCCCTCCCTGGAATCTGGGTTTTGAGCTTGTTACGCTTTGTTATGGTTTTGTTGTTTGTTTTTCGGGGGCGGGTTTTTTGTCACAGCGGGGGGCGGGTCCCTGGCAGTGCCTAGGATGTTTTTCAGGTTGATGGAAATTGGGTGACGTGCTGGTGGGAGGGGGCAGTCACTGCTGATGTAACGTTGCGCTCTCGTGAGGGTCAATGACCCAAGGTGGAGTTGGTGAAGGCGGTAGGAGGAGGCAACGTAGTATAGTGTACCCACTATGCTGGTGAACGGGAGGCTGGTGGCTGGTACAGGTGGGTGTGGTTTAAGTTGTTGTTAGGTTCATTTGGGGGCAGTCAGGGACAAGTTTTTGTTACATTGTTATTTATGCTGTGGCCAAATTATTTAATATAATATATACACTATTTTTCTGAAATCTTTGCCTTGTGTCATTTGTTCTTAGTGTTAAGGTATTATTTAAGGGTATAGTGAAAGGTATGGACGAGTACACACTCCCACAGTCAAAGTAAAGCCGTGGTTGGCCTTAGAGATGATCAAAGTTTTTTTTCAGATATTCGACGATTTCGAGTTATTTGCAAAGCCCCTGAACGAGGTATCATCACCAAACTTGCTGGAGATGTAGAGAAAGGTTGGGGAAACATTTGAAAGAAAAAAGTATGTCTCTAACACAAATAGTGTTTGCACAAATTAAGTTCAAAATCAAGTCAAAATTTCGAAAATTCGGAAAATTCGGAAATTCGACTTTAATTTTGAACTTAATTTATTCAAAAACTATTTGTGTTAGAGACATACTTTTTTTCTGAAATGTTCCCCCAACCCTTCTCTACATCTCCAGCAAGTTTGGTGATAATACCATGTTCAGGGGCTTTGCAATCAGCTCTGAAAGTTAGCAAGTCGAAAAATTCTAGTCATCTCTAGACTTGGCCTCAACATTCTGACAATCCTCTCAAACTTTCTACTGATTCCTGTCACTACGAGCAATTCTTCAATCCTAAAATCAATCTGAACCGGGAGAATAAATTTGGTATTAAAATTCCGTCCACATTCAGCCACTTATCGGCGAGGAGACGACACGTTGCCAGAGACATACAACTTAGCTCACTTAATGATGCCACCACCTCTAAAGGGGAAACAAATTGAGTCGGAAGAGATATTCACATGAGGCCGGTCACATGACAGCCCTGCGATCAATTCTTCCTCTCGATGGGGCTCTAATAACGAGGCAGAAACAAATAATTTGTTCACGAGCATGTCAGCTTCCAAATTGTCTAATTGCCAGATTTTTCCCATTGTTGTTGCCATGGTGACGAGAGGATACCGCTCCACCGCTGTCTTGGGGAGCTTGTTAGATTAGATTTGTCTTTAAAGGAAACTCTGCTTCCTGTGAAACATATGACAGGCATAGGGGTAAATCTCATATTTCGTTAATCATTGTCTCCAGAAGTTATATTAAAATTGCACGCAGCCCCGGGATGATCTACAGCAGCCTCAACCTTTTTAGATCCGTGATCCTGGAAGTGACGTTGTAAAGCGCCACTTCCTGTATTTGAAATGTGTAAGTGCCACTTCACTATCAGGTGTATAATTTCTATTGATGCATGTACACCTATTACGTGAGGTGCCCGTCTCCGCCACTCTGGGTTCGGGGATCTGAACCCGACTCCCTTTCGATCGAACAAGGGCAAAGGAGGCCATCGCCCGTCCCTTCCGAACGGCGCTCGCCTATCTCTCAGGACCGACTGACCCATGTTCAACTGCTGTTCACATGGAACCCTTTTTCCACTTTGGCCTTCAAAGTTCTCGTTTGAATATTTGCTACTACCACCAAGATCTGCACACGCGGCGGCTCCGCCTGGGCCCTCGCCCGAGGCTTCTGGGCGCACTGCGGCGGCCCTCCTACTTGGCGCGGCCTAGCCCCTGTGGGATCTTCAAGCGACGGCCAGGTATGGGCCTGACGCTATAGGGCCATCCATTTTCAGTTGTTACACACTCCTTAGCGGTTTCCGACTTCCATGGCCACCGTCCCTATACCACGTAGTCCATAAGTTGTGACAATGAGGTCATGTGTCCTTCGTCCTCCTACATGTTTTGCCCCCTTGGGCTTCTTCAGGGAGGATAATTAATAAGAACAGATCAAAGTCCTATTGCCCGTGTCTACACGCATCAGAGTGATGCCGCTGCACCTGCGGCCGGATGTGTCTGGGGTCCACCAGTGAGGGTACCCAATCCTGTGGGGTAGGCCTCTACAAGCTTGGCAGTGTCCTGGACTGTGTCACCCCAGTGGGCTTGGGTAGGAGTGTCTACACTGCCCCCACCATCTGGGGGTCCACTCAACTCCCCAATGGGGTCTATGATGAACACACGTGTCCCCACTCTAGGAAGTATATGAGTCCAATAGAAACGGCTTCCTGGGATGGTGATAGATCCAGGGGTAGTACCCTCATCACAGGTGTCCAGGGTCCTATTCGAGGCAGCAGGATGATGATGTGTGGGGAGGGAAGTTAGGAGGTAGGGGGCATTACTCTTCACCCTAACTTCCCACCCCGCTCTGATGCTTTTAGGGAATGTGGCGACCCCTGTGAAATAGTCCCGACCCATAGGTTGAGAATCACTGATCTATAGGTTCACTGGATTTTGGTTTTGGTAGGTACTGCATGCCTGAAGGGATGTCAAGATAAAGGTCTTCAATTTTACATCAGTGGTACTCACTATGTCAGTGGTTCGCAAAGGTATTCCAGGAGGGTCCTCATTCTTAACCTGTGTTTGAATAGTTGAATAGGGAAAGGGGGCTCGATAATCTTCCTAAATAAAAAAAAGGAAAGTTTGAGAACCACTGCACTATGTTATGTTTGTCGACCATGAGCTGGCTGCTGCCATTTAGGGCAGGGGTGTCCAAACTTTTTGCAAAGAGGTCTTATGTGTGCAAATATGGGATTGGGAAAGGACCAGGAGATTGGTGCTGAGGTAATTTATAAATTATTCTGTTTGTTTTCCTTGTAGTTGGAAGCTCTCAATGGCTCCAATGGATACACAACAAGTGAAGATCCAAACACAGAGAACAATGCCTCGGACTCCAGCGCTGCAAAGAGACCGGTACTGTACAAGCTTTTATTCCTAGCATGCTACTTATGATGCCACCCGAGGAGCGTTGGGTGTTTTCTTACAATGCTTTTACTGTTTTCCTATTGGTATCAGACTGTATACTGGCAAAGGGGCGGCAAGGAAGATGTACCTAGAGAGTCCTTTTCTATATATTATGTTTTGGCATAAGTGAGTGAGTGTGAAACATGTGGTTTGAGGTGTGCCGAGGAAAAATAGGAAACAGCTGTGCTGTTCTCATCGGCATCTTGTATATTGGGCATCTTCTATGTTGGGTATCTTCTATGTTGGGTATCTTCTATGTTGGGTATCTTCTATGTTGGGTATCTTCTATGTTGGGTATCTTCTATGTTGGGCATCTTCTATATTGTGTATGTTCTATGTTGGGCATCTTCTATGTTGGATATCTTCTATATTGGGCATCTTCTATATTGGGTATCTTCTATGTTGGGTATCTTCTATATTGGGCATCTTCTATGTGGGGGATCTTCTATGTTGGCAATCTTCTATATTGGACATCTTCTATGTTGGATATCTTCTATGTTGGATATCTTCTATATTGGACATCTTCTATATTGGGTATCTTCTATGTTGGGTATCTTCTATATTGGGCATCTTCTATGTGGGGGATCTTCTATGTTGGGCATCTTCTATGTTGGGAATCTTCTATGTGGGGGATCTTCTATGTTGGGAATCTTCTATGTTGGGCAGCTTCTATTTTGGGCATCTTCATATTGGGTATTTTCTATATTGGGTATCTTCTATATTAGGTATTTTCTATGTTAAGTATCTACAATGTTGGGTAACTTCTATGTTAGGTATATTCTATATTGGGAATCTTCTATATTGGGCATCTTCTATGTTGGGCACCTTTTGTGTTGGGTATCTTCTATATTGGGCATATTCTATGTTGAGTTTCTTCTATTTTGGGTATCTTCTATGTTGGGCATCTTCTATTTAAGTATCTTTTATATTGGACATCTTCTATGTTGGACATCTTCTATGTTGGACATCTTCTATGTTGAGCACCTTCTATGTTGGATATCTTATATATTGGGCATCTTCAATGTTGGATATCTTCTATGTTGGATATCTTCTATATTGGGCATCTTCTATATTGGGCATCTTCTATATTGGGTATCTTCTATATTGGGCATCTTCTATGTTAGGAATCTTGGTAATAGAATAGGGATTTAATCCCTTACATTAGAGCATCCTCCAAGACTGAATGAATGGTAAATGGTGGGATATTATTGTATTAGGTCATGGGTAGTGAGGCCCCTTGAGGCATGCTGGTTGCACCCTGTGACCCGAAGGTCTCTAGAAATAATTTTGACCTTCTGCAGCATGTACACCATAGATCAGATTGGCAAACTACTGCTCGGGGGCCACATCCCACTCATTTGGTTTTTTAATCCAGCCCTCTGTTTCTTGTGTATTTATTTTTTTAAATACCTTTTCTTCTTTTGACCTCCCTGGCAGTTTGAATATACTACTACAAAAATTTTTTTTGTAGATTTTTTTCCCCCTAACCTCCTGGGCATTTAGCCTGAATTAACCTTTTTGATAACAAAACCCAGAGCTAATATCGGGTAAACTCACCTGTCTGAAAGCCCCTGGAGATCATCTGTAACGGTGGACCCACTGATCTTTTCGGGGCTGCCCCGATGATGTCGGAGGGGACGGGAGTAGGCAGTGCCACTGCCTTCTATGTAATGGAGGTAGCGTTGCTTTTTTACAGCACATTCCTGGCATCAGCGGTGATGGCGGAGATGTGTTTGGGGGCTAAAGAAGGGCAGAAAAAAAGGCTGCCCATGAGCGAACTGCACAGGAGGTGAATTTCCTCACCATGTGTGCAGAAAATATGGTACCTTATTCATGAGTCTTTCAGGTTTTTTTTACCATTTGCTCTTTCAACTTTATCATGTGAGGGGTTTACCCACTTTGCTAGCTGGAGTGAGAAATGCCTCCTGGCTGAACTATCATTGCTATATGGTGAAGGGGGGTCACATATTTTATGGCTAACTGGAAGCCAGTGTAATAAATGTAATTTACTTGGCTGAGTAAGCACCCATGCATAGATAATACTGGCTTGGGCCCTGGGCCACACAACGTACAACAAGGGGGCTGCATGCAACCCATAGAGACAACTGCATATTCCTTTTAATATGGATTTCCTCTCTCAGTAATAAATACGGCTATCCTAACAACGCAGACCAAATATGAACTTGTGTTTCCGCAAGTTGTACGCCACCCCCACGCACAGTCCCCCTAGTTCAGTCTGCGCCTAAACACAAAGACTAGTTATTCCAGGGGAAGCACGGTGAGCCTATTGTCCATTGCCTCCGAATCAGTCTCGGTTCTATTGTATTCATTCCACACAAGCTGTAGGTACAGTCAGTCACTCTTCCGTCCCATCTGAATCAATATGAACGCCTACATACGCCGTTCGCTTGCTGAAAGCTAACAGTTGCTATTGGAGACGCAAAAAAATAAATACACTTCATCTCAGCAGGCGAAGGGTGAAGGAGTTATCTAATATTTTCGGAGATATTTTAAACCCCTCACGTTTTTTTTTTCCCTGTTCCGGCGTCCTTTTATAGCCATAGTAGCTTTCCTCTTTGTTTCCATAGAGACCGAAAAAATTGTGAATGATCAGAGCAAATTGTACTTCATGATTTGAACATATGGACTAATGAATGAGCCATACAACGCAGGAGAATGGAACTTATTTTTTTAGGAAAAACTTTCTTTTAGAATTTTCATTTAAAAAAAAAAACCTTCTCCATGACCTCATTTTGTTCAAGGGCTCAAGAAAAAGTTAAGAAACTTTTTTGTAATGTCACAATAAACTTTATATACTTTATATACATTTTACTTTTATACACTGTATTTTACATTAAGTTCTTAGTTTACATTAAATTCTTAGGAGTCATATCACTAATGCCTGCCATACACACGCCGATGTGTGCAGGCAGACTACCCCCGATGTCGCTCCGGGAGGCTAACGTGATGACGTCATCACGTTAGCCTCCCATTGCATTCTGGGGCCCCACAATCGGCCAGGCACCCTTTGTGTGCCGGCCATAAGCAGCGATGGAGACGCCGTCTTCATTGCTGCTTATGGCAATCGGCTCCCATCGGCTCAGATTTTCCGACATGTCGGATCTCTGGCCGGCCGAGAAGTGGGGCGACAGGCATCTGTCGCCCCATGTGGGGACATGCCGATAAACGGCCGGATTTTAACCTGACCGACGGCGAGAGCGCGCACGCCCGTCGGTCAGATTAAAATCCGGCCGTTTATCGGTATGTGTATGGCCAGCTTAACTGTCCTCAGAGGAGCTGGCAATCTAATCTGCGATTGAACACAGAAAGTAATGGAGAACTAGGTTTAGCAATTATCCTGGAGACGTCCTTTGGACATCTAATGTCAGCCCCTCTTTGTTTAGCAGTACAGTACTGGATCTGTGTTGTCTTCATACCCAACCTCCATTGTGGGGCACTTTCCCAACCTCAAGCCTCATGTTAACCACATGAGGCTTGAGGTTGGGAAAGGGCCCCACAATGGATTGTGTTGATCATGAATATTTAAGTTGCAAATTTTCATTGTGAATACCGGCACTTTGAAATCTCGAAGAAAGTAGCTGATATTTGACACTTGGAGCATGTGCATTTTGCAGACAGAAAAGTACAATTTAATGGATTAATCAGTTTACAGTATTTGCCGCCTTGTCATTCCTACAGATTCAGGCTCTGTGCTTTGGCTGTAGAAGCAGGCATGGGTGAAATTTACTGAAGGATTGTTGCCGGAGGAAAATCATATCACCGTCTCCACGGACAGTGTTACAGTTGAGTCAGCTTGCATGAAGCAAGCGTCAACCAGAGGGCTTTCTACATGCTGAATAAAAAATAGAATACCATTTGTTATATTGCTACTTAAATTCTCTTAGTTGTGGAGGCTCCATTTTCAGGTCCTTTACCACCCAAGGTCTACTGCATCTAGGAGGATCTCTTCTTCTATGTACTTCAACCCATCCCTTTTTTTGCAGTATTATAGTGGGGTGGTACTATTGGCAAGAATGGTTACCCTGTAAGAATAGTACCCCTAGTTTGGGAGGAGTATAATGTTCCTGTAGTGCGGACCTCTCCCCGATCACTACAGGAGAGGAGGCGCCCATCATTGCAGAGGGAGAGTTTGGGTCAGAAGCTGCAGTTTGTCCTCCTGACACTAGAGGGGGCCCAGCGAAGAGACCATCAAAAACCCTTCCAGACGGAAATGCAGTACTGGTTGATATGAGTAGAGAGGAGGAGGACAGTGCATGTGTCTGTTCCCAGTCTCCACCTGATCAGGACTCAGCAGAAGGGAGCGTACGGGTGGCTCCTGAGCAGAACAGCCTGTGTCTGGAGTACAGAACTGTGTCGGTTGCACCAGGGAAAAGTGGGTCCCACCGCAGCTGTGAGCATATATGATACTGTATATGCTCAATTGTTATATGTGTTTTGTAATTATTACTGTATAACAAAGGGGTAACTGTATGTGCTGTGTCCCAGCCTAATGGGAGGTGTCGCTTGCCAGCAAAAGTCTATAAATAGCTTAAAATGTATATTCCTCTTGTTCTTCGTAGGTGGAGCCTGTGAGAAAGGCAGAGTTTTGTCCTATGGGATGCAGACAAGCTTTCTGCAGGACTGAGGAACCACCAGAAGCATTGAAATGAGAGAGACACCCTTCACCAAGCTAAGGTGGAGGGAGCGTGGACCAGCAAAATGTCACTTGGACTAGACACAGGCTTAGAGACTGTTGTTGTCTATCCAACTATAACCCTAAGTATTTACCCAACTTCTGCCACCAGGAGTAGAGAAAAGCCTGTAAATATCATCCTTTCAGAAATGCCCCGGTTATTGTTCCATCTACACGTGCTGTGTGGACATTGGACTTATTTGTGATTTGGGAACAGTACACTTCTGGACCAGCCATACTGTACAGCCCAGAGAGTGGGGAAACAATAGGCTGATCTGCTAAGGGGGATACTTCACTGCAGCTTAAATGTTCTGAGAGCTGCTGCAGAGGGGTTCAAAAGTCTGTTGAACTTGAGAAATGTTCCAGAGAAGTTACTTCAGAGTGACCCCCCACTCTGAGACCTTGCACGTTTTTACAGTATCATTGGAGCTTCATAAGCTGGCCATACACAGCTCGGTGAAGAAACAGATTAGAGCAACATTGAGTACCGTGCGTGTTCACACCACCCCATGTTTCTCTAATCTGTTTCTTCCTTTGAGCCATCCATGGTTCCTTCAAGCAGGATCAATGGCCATGATTGCGCAACTGGTGATAGCTTGCAGTTGAGCAGTGTACCCAGGGCTGGGACAAGGTCCACCAACAACAGAGGCTGAGCTGCCCAAGTGTGCCCCTCTCTCAGCCCAATTTCCATATGAATGTGAGCGTGAGACATTCATATGCAAATTGGGCTGGGAGAGGGGTGACATCGGCCAGCTTAGAGCTGATCTGAGCTTAGCTGGACAGCTCCATCTCGTCAACTGCAATACTGAGAAGAAAGTGCAGGACGAGATGGAGCCTTTACAAGTTTAACCCCCTGAGCAGCGCCCAGACCTGACCAGCGCCCAGAGGCTGGAGCCTCTTCAGCCTCTGTGTCGGCCCGGCCCTGAGTGTACCTAAGTATATGAAAGAGTAGTCTATTGAAAGGAAGATGTCAACTGGGACAACAGATAGGGGTAGTGTTAAACACAGAAGTAGGGCAACATAAAATAATAGATGAAACCCAGAGACAACAGTTAATAACATCTACAGATCTTCTACCACAGCAAGCTGGAGTACTTCCTGGCTTTATCGCTCTTCTCCCTTGCACAGAAACATGAACAGATTTTCTCTGAATTAAGATCTCACAGGGAATATACGATGCAAATACAATTTATCTTTGACAGAGAAGCATTTGTCTTCTACTCCAAATGTGTTAGAGCTCCGCAAAGTGACCAATGGGTTTGGCCCTTCTGTTACGACCATTCAGCGCTCAGCGGAGTGCCATGGCAATAATGTGCCGCTAAGTATTGTGCTGTCTGGCTTCCATAAAATAGTAGCGGCCGATCATTTTTCTAGCTGACAGGCGAGCAGAAGGGAGACATTGTGAGAACCCCCAGCAGATATGGAGATGAATGTAGAGGCAGTGCGGAAAAGTCAGCCAACGTTTTTCAGATGCAATTGACCCTAATGTGGTTAAGCGTAATGGGTCATTCTGAAAATAAAAGGTTAACCGCCATGAAATGGCATCTGGAGTGATGAACAGATGAAGTTGTTAAATGTTCAGTTGAGCAGCAGAATGGACAATGAAGAAGTAAAATTTCTCCTAGAGTCGGACACATTCATCAGTCTCAGTATTAAAGCCACTGATCACGAAAGTCCCAAAATGTATTATCTGGTTATAAAAACCAGAATGGGTGGAATGTATAAAGCAGCAAGTGAACTGGCAGTTATTAAATGTGATGGGTCAGAGAAAACTTACTTATCAGCATCTACAGGGGCAGGATGGGTCAGAGTATCCATTAGGAAGGAAGGAAAACCAGTGGACTTTAAACAGAGTAAAGGTTGCTCAAGCCTTATTCATGTTACATCCTAATGACCAGGTCAAATTGGGACAGGGTGGGTCAGAGTATCCATAACCAGCTCTTATGGAGTGTTCTTGTACAGTGTTTAGTACCTACCAAAGGTGGTCCAAGGAAGGACAACCAGTGGACCATAAGCAGTGTCAAGGTTGCTCAAGCCTCATTTGTTACCCTTCTGCCCAGGGTGTCTCCTTACCTCGCACTCTGCCTCAGCAGGCGTCCAGACCCATTTTTTTTTTTTTTTTTTTTGTGAATGGAGGGTGGACAAAGTGAGAGGAGCCAGGAGGGGGACACAGAAGGGAGGCGGAGGGGGACACAGAGAGACGGAGGGGGACACAGAAGAGAGGAGTTGAAATAGGAACGAGAGGAGGGGGATAGAGAGAGGAGGGTGAAACAGGAGAGAGAGTAGGGGTGACACAGAAGGAGAGTAGTGGTGACACAGGAGAGAGAGTAGGGTGACACAGAAAGGAGGAGGGTGAAACAGAAGAGAGAGTAGGGTGACACAGGAGAGAGAGGAGGGTAAAAAACGGAGAGAGAGTAGGGTGACACAGAGAGAGAGTAGGGGGGACAAGAAGAGAGGTAGGGTGACACAGGAGAGAGAGTAGGGTGACACAGAAGAGAGGAGTAGGGTGAAAACAGAGAGAGAGTAGGGTGATGAAAACAGGAGAAGAGCGTAGGGTAACACACGGAGAGGAGAGTAGGGAACAGGGAGAGAGGGGATGACACAGGAGAGAGAGTGGGTGACACACAGGAGAGAGAGGGGGTGGACACAGGAGAGAGAGTGGGGTGACACGGAGAGAGTAGGGTGACAGAGGAGAGAGAGTGGGTGACACAGGAGAGTGGAGGGTGAACAGAAAAGAGAGGAGGGGGGGACACAGGAGAAAGGAGGGTGACAACAGGAGAGAGGAGGGTGACACAGGTGAGAGAGTAGGGTGACACTGGAGAGAGGGTGGTGACACAGGAGAG
>CM070033.1:2455549-2467404 GCA_036250615.1 Ptychadena robeensis | reverse complement strand
CCCCCCCCCCCCTTAACCATTCTTAGGAATTCTATTACACCTCACAGCAGGCAGCCACCGGATAACTTCCCTATCACTGAATCATAATAAATAGGTGTAAATTAGACAGGGATCTGCCGCCTTCTCTCTCCATGGGTCCCCAATATGGATTGATCTGCGTGTCTTACTGTATAGAGCAAAGCTGTAGAAAATCTAATTTGGAGATCCCACCAATAACAGGAATATTGGAGATTCTGGGGAAAGTACTGTGCATTGCATTCGCAATATACGCATGTACAAGTGCTGATTTTTGCAATGATTACATTGCAGCTGCTATTTCACATTCTGCCACTAGGTGGCATTGTGTCAACACACATAACGTTTGCAATATTCTCATGTACAAATGCCGATTTTCACAATGAATTACTTCTATCAGTGTTGTCTCATGTGGCGATTACACTGCAGCTGCTGTTTCCCATTCTACCACTAGATGTCACCGTGACAACACATATTTCCATGTACAAGTGCCGATTTTCAAAATAAAGATAATAATGACCGCAAATTGTTGGTTTTATTATGAATATTAGGTGAAAAATTTGCAATATTTTTTACGAATACAAATATTTCCTGTGCTGCTCATCGCTTATCCAGTTGGTTGGGTTGGGCGGTCTCAGGGTGAGTTTCTCAGCTGATTAAAGTCACCCAGAGATAACATCACTAAAACTCAGCTGTCCGCCGAATTCCCTCTGTGATTCTGAGCATCGGCGTACCGGACAATTCTTCAGTGCCCGCTAGTGATGGTCGAACTGCCCGCAAGGCCGACAGTTCGGCCGCGAACAAGCATGTTCGCCCTCCTTCTCGCTGTCGGACAGTACGGGTGTTGGACCCGCCCTGCTCGCCCGCCAGAAGGAGCCCTCTATTCTTGCTCCGGGATCATTAGCAGCGAGATCCCGCCGCAGGAAGAATATTTCACTGAAGACCGGGTAGAGGACCCGGTCTATCAGTGAAAATCCGGCTCGTAAATAGTGATGAGCGACTCGGCAATATTCGAATTCGCGTAATTTCGCGAATATCCGCCATAATATTCGATTCCATATTCGTAATCTCGAATATCCGCACTTACGTCATGAATTGCGATCTAAACATCGCAATTGCGATCCAATATGCGCAATGCATGCAAGTCAATGGAGAATGGCGGAATCCGAAATCGCGATTATCCGAGAAAGCGCAATGCGACCAAATATGCGCAATGCATGCAAGTCAATGGAGCTCGGATATTCGACTGGGAGAATATCCGTCATTTCCGTTTTAAAAAATCGCATTGCGATTATATAATCCCATTCATTTCAATGGATCGCGATTATAAAAGCGCAATAAATCGCGATCGCGTCGGATATCCGATGATATATTCGCGAATATTCGCGAAATGGCGAAATAGCGATATTCGAGCTAAATATTCGTCTCTTTCTTCCCAGCACACTTCCACCTTCGTAGAAATCCCGAACACGACTTTGGCGTCACCCGTGTGGGGGTCCTCTCGGGAGGCAGAAACTTTCGGCAATTAATGTGCTTCACCGCGATCGCCCATGGGGCGCTTTATAAAAAAAACCACCACATGCACAAGGGCCAAGGAGTTAAGTAACCTGACCAATTGGCCATTCACCCCAGCCTCATCTAAAGTGCCTTAGGCTATGTTCCCACTTAGGCGATCTGCCACGGCGCGGACGGGATTTTAATCACATGGCCGATCGCGTGCGATTGACCTGGCGACTTTTCCACGAAAATCTCCCCTTGATCACACCCATAAAGAATGAATGGACACGATTTTTTATCAAAAAGCGCGTCCATTGTCTTTGGGCGCCATCGAGGCTGAAAAATAGTGTCCGTCCACCACCCACATGCTAAACGCAGGGAGCCGCGATTCTGATCATGGGTCCACGCCCGATCGCGACCTTTAGTTGAAGTGGGGACAAGCCCATTGAACTCAATAGAACAATCAGCCACGATCGTCTCACGCGATTAAAACCGCGTCCGCGTCTCGGCTGATCGCCTAGGTGGGAACATAGCCTTAGATACACTCTGGTTCCCAACCTATAGAGAGGAACCCCTGAAAATGATATCATCACCAGAATTGCTGGAGATGTAGAGAAGGGTTGTGGGAACACTTGAAAAAAAAAATTTTTTTTGCTCTAGAACATAGAGTTTTTGCATAAATTAAGTTCAAAGTTAAAGTTGAAATTCCGATTTTCGAAATTTTGACTTGAATTTGAACTTAATTTATGAATAACTTATTTACCGTATTTTTCGGACTATAAGACGCACACAGTTTTTAGGGCAGGAAATCCAGAAAAAAAAATATTACGTTTTCACATCAATTGAGTTAATGCAATGAATTTGGAAGGCAATATTCTTTTCAGCCACCAGGGGTCACTAGCAGCAGTGACTCAGCATATGTCTTTACACTGATCTCGGGAGGAGGAGGGGGGCAGAAATCTGCAGCGTGTTTTTTCTCTCCTCTCCTCTAAACAGCTCAGCTGTGATTGTGCCCGTGTGTCAGTGGGAAGTGCCGAGTTATTGCAGTTCCCACTGACACTGAGAGAGGGAAAGATGGCACTCCATCTCTCCCTCTTTCTCTTTTCTGACAATGGCAATTTTACAGAACAGCTGAGAGAGCCGGCACCAGCCGGCATCTCTCAACTGACATTCCCTCCAGCTCCTCCGGCTAATCTCCGTGCCGGGGGAGTTGGCGGGCAGCCAAGATGCGACCACCAGCGGCCGAGTGGCCCCGGGGGTCGCACATTCGGACCATAAGACGCAGGCACTTTTGCCCCCAATTTTGGGGGTGAAAAAGTGCGTCTTATGGTCCGAAAAATACGGTATGTGTTAGAGACACTTTCTATTTGTGGTATACCCCAACCCTTCTCTACATCTCCAGCAAGTTTGGTGATGATGCCATGCTCAGGGGCTTTGCAATTAACTTGAAACTGTCGAAATGGTCGAATTTTTTGACGGGCAAGGGTGTCGGCACAGAGACCACTAGGGCTTCGCAATCAGCTCACAAAGTCAGCTAGTGGAAAACTTTTACTATCTCTAGTGCACAAGCATCAGGGGGTTTCGTGCAATAACATTGCATAGGCCCCCCGAAATGCTAGAAAGGGACCTGATGTCGCCCTCTGTTGATGGGAGAGCTCTGCCCTATGCTCAGCAGGGACCTCTGCAGAGAGATCCCTGCTTCCCCACATATCAATGGTCCATCTTTTTATAGCAAAGTTGCGGAAACTGAATGTTTACGTCACTTCATTTTAACTTTTAAAAAGTTCCGACAACTTTGCGCGTTTGGCCTCCGTGTCAGACTTTAGTTGGAGATGTCTTTATTCCATTTCCTTGCCCACCGTCTTCTTTCATTTAAGGAAAATATCGGCGTGTACTCCCACACCAGCGTTTCCAGCTGCTAATGTACCAACCACGTCTATCTGGAGGGCTGATTCATGTTTTAATGATAGAGGATCGGAGACGTGACAGCGCGGCCTGTCGCCATGGCAACCACACTAAATTTACTTACGTGTGTGCCGCTGTCTGTGACAAGTCTTGAAAGGAAATCCTTTACAATATAAGTCACTGGGAAGGGAAGAGTTGTCACAGAAGTATCAGAGAGTAGAGGAAGTCTTCTGCGGTCATCACCAAACTTCTGTATGTACAACCCACAAAATCGCGCCGCAAAGGAGGCGGGACTCACACAAACGCAATACGAGAATCAAATTCCGAGATATACATTGAACATTTAAGTAGTGTGACAGACTGTTCGTCTGTCACGGTGTAAATTGACCCATCAGGTGGGGTATCCTGGAAGGAATCCAGGAATATGTTGGCCAACAGCAATAGGTTGTTGTGCACTTTTGGTTAGTTTTTTGTTTTGGGATTCTGGATTCTGGGATGGGAGGGAAGGAACTGGGTGGGCCTTCATATTCCATCCAGGAACTACACCTGATGGACATCAGGGAGGTGGCTGGGTGTTTCTTAACAAAAGAGACTGAAGCCACTCAGGCAGGGCTCCCAATGTGGTTGGAGACTAGTGATGGCCGAACATCAGCTGAGGCTGTTCGCGAACAGGCAAAACGAACTTCTGCAAATACCCGCCGCGAACATGCGAACGGCGAACCTCCATTGACTTTAATGCAGGGCGAACTTCTCAAACCTTCAGGTCATATTTGCAGCCAAAATACCAAAAATCTATGGTTAAACTTCTCCCACAAAATATGGATTTTTTAAAATGCTGTTTTCTTCAGGTGTAATGGCCGGAAATCACATCTAGATACAGATTTTGCCAAAAGTTACCGGACAATACCTTCTGCAGAGCATCACATTCAGTCAGATCTCTCTGCAATGCATAATACAGCATACCCCACCCCCAGAGATGGACTTGTGTGGCTCAGTAATGATGAACTACATGTAACAGAACACCTTAGCTATAGCTGCAGATCACTGGATGGAGTGTAATAGGAAAGTAGCTCAGCCATCCCTCAATCAGCAGCAGCTCTCCCTATCTATCTAGTACTGGAGACACAGGAGAAATGTAAAATGGCCGCCGGGGGGCTACTTTTATAGAGGGGGGTGTTCTCCAGGAGGGAAAAATGTGTTATTGGCTGTACAGTCTCACCTGACTATAGGGTGAGGGGTCACACTTTGTCTTCATGTTAAGGTGTAGGGGGCGGGTCGAACACCCATAATGTTCGCCGGCATTGCGAACTGCGAACATGCTATGTTGACCACGAAATGTCCGCCAGGCGAACTTTTCGACCATCACTATTGGAGACAGTGCTGCTGGGTGCAGCAAATACAGAGCACACAGGGAGTGTGTGGCCCCATGCTGGTGGCTGCTAGGGGGCCGGCCAGTAAGGTTCCTACAGGAAGGTACCATTGTTGGATCGTTGCCAAGCCAGGAGGCTTGGCATTTTCAGGACATTCGTTTGGCTTATGTTAACCCCTGTGAGGGTGACTTTGTGTTTTGGACTGTTTGTGTGCAAATAAACATCGGCAGGAGCCCTTAAATGATAAATAATCGTGTGGATTGATGCTGTGAGGGTGATCCCCCACAGTAGGTACAGTGCATCAGGAAAGTATTCACAGCGCATCACTTTTCAGAGTTCCATCTTTATTCCAAAATTGACTTTTTATGACATGAAAAAAAGTTTACTTTTTTTGGGCTAGAGATGGTGGAATTTTTCGACTTGCTAACTTTGTGAGCTGATTGCAGAGTCCCTGAACATGGTATCATCACCAAACTTGCTGGAGTTGTAGAGAAGGGTTGTGGGAACATTTGAAAAAAAAAGTTTGGCTCTAGCACATGGAGTTTTTGCATAAATTAAGTTCAAAACAAAGTCGAAATTCGGATTTTTGAAATTTTGACTTGACTTTGAACTTAATTTGTGCAAAAACTATTTGTGTTAGAGACTTCTTTTTTTTAGTATACTCCCGACCCTTCTCTACATCTCCAGCAAGTTTGGTGATGATACCATGTTCAGGGGATTTGCAATTAGAGATGGTTGAATTTTTTTTTTTTTTATTCAACAATTTTGATGATTTCGAGTTAATTGCTTGCTGGAGATGTAGAGAAGGGTTGGGGGTATATGACAAAAAAAAGTATGTATCTAACACAAATAGTTTTTGCATAAATTAAGTTCAAAGTTAAGTAAAAATTTTGAAAATCGGAATTTCGACTTTAACTTTGAACTAAAGTTATGCAAAAACTCCATGTGCTAGAGCAAAACTTTTTGGTTTTAAATATTTCCACAACCCTTCTCTACATCTCCAGCAATTTTGGTGAGGATACCATGTTCAGGGGCTTTGCAATTAGCTCACAAACTTAGCAAGTCAAAAAATTTGACCATCTCTATTTGCAATTAACTCGAACTCATCCAAACCATCTCAGGTTTTGGCAAACGTATTAAAAATAAGAATCTTCGTTAAGAGCGGGGGTCGCTTTTCCATGTGTTGTGGGGACTTTTTGAGTTTTTCGGGTTCCCCTTTCACATAGGGGACCAGGATCGCGCCCCCCATATTGAATGAGTACAGATCACCCCTCTCACTGTGTGACATAGCAGCCACAAGGGCACCAGGGACATCTGTTGCAGTGATGAGCGGTGCACATCCGGGAGGGGGAAAGAGATGCTCTTCTGGGGGGGTTATAACTATTCAGTCTTTTCCAAAGCCTGATATTCATCTGTGATTCCAATCTGGTGTGCAATGAAGGGGGGACATCTAGTGGACAGTGGCGGTTTTACATATGCGCATTATGCCCAGGGCGTCATCATTGGGGGGGGGGGGGCGCCATCCGCTCATAGGGAAGGTGGGGGGGTGGTTGCCAGGGCTCTCCTTCGCAGCACGCCACCCTGATCTCTGTCGGGTCTCTGGGAAGGGGAGGGTGGAGGGGCGGCACAGGGAGTGGTGCACCCCCCGCATGAGTACCTCTCATCACTGCCAGTAAAGGTAGATTTAGGCATGGGCAGCATAGCTTAAAACCGCCATGGCATGTTCAGGGAGACATCATGCAGGGGTGCCACATCTTCGTGGATGCCTTCCCCCCAGTGGGCTCGCCTATCACTGGCAGCATTCTAAAATATTTTGTATGTTGTAGTGTTTATAGTGCTCTTTACTGAAAACACCCAAATCCCCCCCAACGTTTTTGCGGACTTAACATTACACAAAAGTTCATTAATCAAAAGTTGGCTGAGGCTCTAACCCAGTAGGAGAGGTGCCAATTATCTATAAAGCGAGTGAAACCTCGCTGAAGTCCTCTTACCCTTAGCCAAGTAGGGAAGTTATACTAACATGGTAATGATTATCTCTGCGGTCCCTCAGGCCTGGTGGATAGGCACAATCCCCAGGCCAAGAGAAACTTGACACAAGAGCTGCAAGCTGACAATCACTGGCAGAAGACCAGGAGTCTTAATAATATATATTGCTAAACCCTGGACATTAATCTTTCTGTTATAACGCACTGCATCTCTCCAGCATGGACGGGGGTGGAGACGCCCCGTCATTGGACCACCGCCCATAAACAATGGGAAGGCGCCGCCCCTCCCTCGCTGCACATTGTGAGGGAGGGGAGGCACAAAATCACCTGCCCGTGGCGTGCCCCTAACCCATGCTGAACGGCCAGCACTTCCCCCCACTAAACAACACACATGGGGGCCCCCCGGCGGGCCACCCACGACGCACTGCAGCCAGTGCCCTTATTTCGGGGCCAGGCTTAACATAGGTGGCGGAACTCTGTTCCAGTGCGTTCCCCCAGAAAAAAAGCCCTGCCTATACTTTGGATGGGGACACTTATATTAAAAGTGTTAAGGCTGCCATACACGCACGGATTCGTGACGGATTCTGGCGCGATGGATTCCGGGCGCGTGCACGCGGATCCATCGTGCCGGAATCCCCTGCAGCCCACCTTGCCCGTCCGATCGCATCCGATGGATCAGGGGCACAGAATCGGATCCGAGGAAGAACCAACCTGTTGGTCTTTTCGGTCCGATTCTGCTCTGATCAGGGGGCGTTGCGGTCCGGGAGGCGAGCCATCGGACACGGATCCCTCCCGGATCCGGCCGTACAAGGTGAGCTGCCACGATCGGATTCCCTAATTGGCTAATCGTTCTCACCTGTGGATGCCGGCGGAATCGCCGGAATCCATCGGGTGCTGAATCGATCAGCCAGGGAATCCGTGCCGTGTATGGCTAGCTTTAGACCGATATAAGAATTACAGACATGTCCGAGCGCGTGTGGAAATCTAAGCGTGTATGGGGGGCTTAACCCATAACCCAAACCTCACGTGTTATTCTTCCATCCCCTCATGTTTCCTCTTGAATGATTAATTCAGCAATAATTAGTCAAACATCAACCAGTCTCCAAATAAAGTTACTGAGTTATTGACCTATTTACAAAGACACATATCCCCAGAAGACGCGGGATAACAGTACGCAAGCTGTTCTCGCTCACATTTTATTCCAGGAGCTGTCACCGATACAGAGATTTTCCTGCCGAATAAACAAGTGCGTATCGTGTGTCTGTTTGCTCAGGACCGACTTCTCATGGGATCAATACAATTATTCAGCTGCCCGCAGCGTAAGGTAAATAAGAGCTGCGCTCACAGATGTTTCCATGTAAATAGTGTGGGCGGGCTCCTTCTTCTACCATGGTGTAAAGTGTACCTGAACTCAGGAAGGAGTTGTAACTAAAACCTGCAGCTGATCTTCTTTCAAAATGAAAATTTCGGGCCTACTCATTGTTTGATATAGAGATGGTCGAATTGTTTTTTTTCAAAAATTCAACCATTTCGACGGTTTCGACTTAATTGCAAAGCCCCTGAGCATGGTATCATCACCAAACTTGCTGGAGATGTAGAGAAGGGTTGGGGGGTATACAGCAAAAAAGAAAGCATGTCTCTAACACAAATAGTTTTTTCACAACTTAAGTTCAAAGTCAAGAGAAAATTTCGAAAATCGGAATTTCGACTTTAACTTTGAACTTAATTTATGCAAAAACTACATGTGCAAAACTTCTTTTTTTCAAATGTTCCCCCAACACTTCTCTACATCTCCAGCAATTTTGGTGAAATTCGACCATTCCAAAGTAGTTCTGTTGTGTGTTTTACCTCCATACAAATGTTTTAAAATACAAGAGTGAGCCGTCACCTTATTGGGTTTGGTGTCACCTGGTGTCGGATACCCATGGTGTCACCACGTTGTAGTGTTTATGGCATTCAGCGAGTAGAGATGGTCGAATTTTGACCATTTTAATGATTTCGAGTTAATTGCAAAGCCCCTGGACATGGTATCATCACCAAACTTGCTGGAGATGTAGAGAAGGGTTGGGGGGGGGGGTATACTGCAAGAACAAAGTATGTCTCTAACACAAATAGTTTTTGCATACATTAAGTTCAAAGTCAAGTAAAAATTGGAATTTCGACTTTAATTTTGAACTTAATTTATGCAAAAACTCCATGTGCTAGAGCAAAAATTGTTTTCCCCAAATGTTCCCACAACCCTTCTCTACATCTCCAGCAATTTAGGTGATGATCCCATGTTCAGGGGTTTTGCAATCAGCTCACAAAGTCAGCTAGTCAAAAAACTCGACCATCTCTATTCGCAAGGCCGGGGAAGATTATGGGTATTCGACCTGCCCCCTACACCTTAAAGCGGTTTTACACTCACAATAAAAAAACAGACATACATTAAACAGACACAATACTCACCTGTCAGCAGTTCAGATGCTGGGAAACTGCTACACAAAACAAACCTACACTATACTCACTTCACTTGCTTGCACTTCTCATTCTGGCATTTTGAGAAAAATATAGAGAAAGCACCATCGCCGGGCCGACACAGAGGCTGGAGAGGCTCCAGCCTCTGGGCGCTGGTCAGGTCTGGGCGCTGCCCAGGGGCTTAAACTTTAACCCCCTCTAGCGCTTCTGATGGCTCCATCTCGCCCTGCACTTTCTTCTCAGTTTCGCAGTTGACGAGATGGAGCCGTCCAGCTAAGCTCAGATCCCCGGCAGCAGCACATACTCACTGTTCTGTGCTGCTGCCGGGAGATGCTCTAAGCTGGCCGATGTCCCCCCTCTCCCAGCCAAATTTGCATATGAATGTATTTGCATATGACATCCATATGCAAATTTGGCTATCTTCAAAGAGCACATCTGGAAAATAACCCCCGGTGTCATTTCCAGATGTGCTTTTTGAAGTTAACCCTTTCAGAGGGTCCCAAATGACATTGTATTGGATACAGTGATAACTGCATCCAATACAATTCAAAGTAAAACGAAAACAAAACACATTTCCAATTGTAATAAAAATGTCATTATAAAGAAACATAAATACTGTTTTAAAATGTCATAAAAAAAAAGTATTCAAGAGATTTTATCATTCACATGATACATTTTATAATTTTTTTAATGTACTTTTTGTATAATAATTGTGTGTTTCAAACATTATTATAGTCAGGATGTCTATTAGACTCGCGTACGGATAGATTTTTGGAAGTTACAACTGAAAAAATACTATTAGAGTCTATGGTGCGCTTTTGGTACAGAAATCTGGACTAGAGCCCCTGAGCATGGCATCATCACCAAACTTGCTGGGGATGTAGAGAAGGGTTGGGGGGTATACAGCAAAAAAGAACACACAGTCGGATTCCATGGCCGATCGATCACCTATCCGATCGATTCTGACGATGTCAGCGGGAATCGGAGGTCCGATCGGTCGGCCAATTAAGTCCGTCCGATTGCTACATACCACCTTGTCCCACGGATTCCTGGACGATTCCGTGTCCGATCGCTTACTTCCCAAATGGCAACTCCCCCTGATCTGTGCAGAATCGGATCAGAAAGACCAACATGTTGGTTCTCTGTTCGGTCCGATTCTGGGCCCCCGAACGATCGGACGTGATCGGACGGACAAGGTGGGCTTCACGCGATTCCGGCACGATCGTTTCGCATGCACGCGCCCGGAATCGATCGTCCCGGAATCCGCTGGGAAACGGACCCGTGTATGGGGGCCTATACACAAATAGTTTTTTTCACAAATTAAGTTCAAAGTGAAGTAAAAATTTCGAAAATCGGAATTTCGATTTTAACTTTGAATTTTATTTATGCAAAAATGACATGTGCTAAAACAAAACTTCCAAATGCTCCTACAACCCTTCTCTACATCTCCTGCAATTTTGGTGATGATACAATTTTCAGGGGCTTTGCAATAAGCTCACAAAGTTAGGAAGTCGAAAAATTCGACCATCTCTAATCTGGACCTTGCAGGAGCGCTAGGGAGGTTAAATTGTCCCAAACACCGCAATCTTCATTATGAACCGGAATAAAAAAACTATACATTAACGCTGAGTGTAAATTGCCGCTAATTAATCATCCCGCACATCCGCTCGGCCACGAGGAAGAAACCTGTATTATTTATAGTGGAGTGGTGGAGGTTCAGGCTGCTCTGCAGGAAAAGCCAGGCTGCAGCTCCTCGCGCAGTCTCTCCCTCTCTCCGTCTAAGCTCTGGAATGATTCGCTGCCTTTGATCTGTCAGAGGATGCCTGCAAGTGAAGCTGGTGAGTGGCAGGGACGGAGCAGCGCCCGGACATTGCAGTGGTTGCTATCTTGAGCGGGCATCGCTTCATGCAGCTGTGCTTCCCAGTTGCTGGGCAGAGGACCCACAACCCCGCAGCTGGCGGCTGCCCCCCTTCCAGGGATGCGAATCGCTGAACATCTTCAGGGGAAACCTTCGGAGATGGGATGCTGAGGATCTTGCAGTAGCTGGCTGGCTGCCTCCCAAAGCTGCATTTGCAGTTTTACAACAGAATAAGAAAAAAAAATTCAAATCGCTGGTCCGGAAAATATATGTAAAGAAATCCTGACACCTGTACCGGCCGCGGGCTCGTTTGGTGTTCTGCTTCTCTCCGTTACTTTTTTCTGCTGCTTGGGAGAGAGGGAATTCCGATCAGGTCTGTCAGCCGAGGATTGTCCAACACCTGAATGGCACGCCGCGAATCCCTCGCCCATCGCACGAGCTGCCGACTTGCCAATGGCGTGTGTTCCCCTGTGACCTGGATGGGTGACTAGGAAGGATGTCGCTGCTCCGGCTGTAGATGGAATGTCCCCCGGTGGAACCAATTCTACACCAATGATTTGCCACTGCAAAGTTGCATGTACCAACAACACTCTGTCTTTGATGTTTGGCTGTAAGGTAAGTCGCAGGTCGCGTCTCTGCGCCGCGGGCGCGAAATTCATACCATGACCTATGCACCCCGAGGAACGACCAACTCCTCCTATCAAACTGCCTGGGCTGGAAAACTAAACACCTTTCTTTCTTTCTTTCTTTCTTTCTTTCTTTCTTTCT
>CM070033.1:2442465-2454144 GCA_036250615.1 Ptychadena robeensis | reverse complement strand
ATAGATAGATAGATAGATAGATAGATAGATAGATAGATAGATAGATATGGGATAGATCCAATATGTAAACCCTTCCTGACCACTAATGTCAGACACAGGTCAGGGCAGCTCCAGCGTCTCACCACAAAGTTACCATGTTGCACTTGTGGTAGAAGAGATTGAGGAAATGCTTCCTCCTGCCTGCAGCGGATTGATGACATCATCACTTTGGGTGTGGGGGTTGTCTTTACCTTATCAGACAACACAAGCCTCTCATTTCCTCCTCATGATATCGTATGTTATGTATGTAATAGAAATGATCTGTTTCCTCTGATAATACCTTCAAAAATGACACTGAGCTTCGAGTCATGTGACGTGCGTACATAATAGATGCTCTTTCATGGATGCATCAACTCATTAACCGAGAGCGGCTTTCATCTCCGAGTGCCGACACGTGACAGGTCCTCCTTTGTGCAGCAACAGCTCTTCATACTGTTCACATTCATTCATTCATACATTCTGCCCGCTCAGCACTCTTCCCTCTATCCGGAGGGGAGGGGAGCTGTCTCCTTAAAGGGGAACCATACTACCCTCCAGCATGTAAATCTGAGAGTGTCACTAGATTTGGCGTCACGGTGCCGGAAACCCATGGTGACAAACTGTGAGTAATGTTGGTGTCAAATTATGTGGCAGTGTTGTACAATGATATATATACACACAGCAGGGGGAGAGGGCAGTCAAATTCTATAAGAAGTGTTAATCGTACACTGTAAAAATGTACCTCCCCAATGAGCATCCAAGGGATGCAGAGGATGCATGGATATGTTTAGCCAGGGATCCAGGGGAGGTGCTGCAGGAATGGACAGAAAACCCATGGCCAATGGAGAGAAATATGTAATGGAAAGTGTCTGAGTGATCTGCCACTGATCTGTTTCTCTGAGCCAAACCTCCACCAATATACAGCGTGCATATCTAAACCAAGGATAGGTATTAATAACCAGGGGTGTGCTGGAAGAAGGGAATTGGGTGGGGAAAAGCAGCAGGGGTGTCACCCATTGCGGGCTGGACCCCCTGCTCCTCCCTAGTGACACCCCTGATCGGCACCTTTCCTAGATTACCTTGTAATTTGGTATTAATCCCATTGCATGATAGATATATACAATTTCCCTTGGACCCATTAAACCAGATTCCCGATAGCAACAGGCCTGGACCCCCCACTCCTTGTAAGCCCCCCGCTATGCTCAAGCAGCCCACCGTCTCCTACCTGGTCAGGAGCCCTGACACTCTGGCCTCAGCTCCTTTTGTGAAGACACACATAACTCCAAGCAAGTGTAAACTCAAGGTGTACTTAGGTGAAAATAGAAGGCTCACCCAGGATCTTCCCTCCCATTCCAGAGTCCAGGACCCTGTAACAACTAATTGCATTTAATCTCAAAGAAGGAAGTATACTGTCCTGCCGAGATATGGGTTTGTTTATTAACAAACTCCAGTTATCCTCTTGTCATTAAAGCCCCCCCATACACGTCTAGATTTTCTGTTCAATCAACTTAAAAATATCAATTTTGGGTCAGGGAAATTGGTGATTGATTGAATGTTTGCCAACTGTAGTAACAGATATTTGATACAACTTTTTTGGCATTGACTGAAAGTGTCATCAATTTCAATACAACCAATTACAATTTACCAGCACGTCCAATCATTATTCAACCAATTTGTTTTTCAATTTTAATTGTTTTAGGTTGATCTAACCCTGTGGGCTGTGTGACAAATTGGTCACCTGTCCCTGTAAAATTGGACTGTTGGGTGGTTCCTGGAAGGAGTCCGGGAATGATTATTTGCACAGCACCATTAGGGTGCTTTGTGTTTTGTTTGTGTTTTCTTAAAGGGCTCCCGGACTCTGGGATAGAGAGGATGGAATTGGATGGGTCTCTCTATTGCCCCAGGGTCCACTAAATGGTTAAACACCTGGGTTGCAGGTGATTGGGGTGTGTCTCCAGAAAAAGAGACTGAAACCAGTCAGTCAGTGCTCCTCATGGTAGTTGGAGACACGGCTTCTGAGTATAGACAGGAGGGACACACCAGGAGTGTGGGGCCCAGGCCTGTGGTACTGGAGCAGCTGGTACAGGGGGGGGTCTCACAGGGAGTGTGATACCCAGGCCTGTTGCTGCTGGCAAACCAAACCAAGAAAGGACGATTTATGTTGATCGGTGCCGAGCCAGGGGGCTTGGCATTTTCAAGGACTTTTGTTTCTTTGGATGTTAACCCCTGTGAGGGTGAAACTTTGCTTTGGATCGTTTGTGTTTGGACTGAGTTTTGGACAATAAACGTGGGCAGGAGCCCTTAAAAAGTTAAACAGTCTATTGGGTTCATGCTGTTTGGAGACGCCGTTTGAGTGTGATCCCCCACAGCTGCCATAGATGTTTAATCAATCAACCAAAAAATTGATTGAATTAAGTTGATTGGATGAAAAATCTAGACGTGCATGGGGGCCTTTATACCTACACTGGTTTGTAAGTAGAGAGCAGGTGCTGCCATTGAGTGACCAGTACCCATGAGCGTGCAAACTTTTTAAAATTATAAAAATTCTTCGCTCCAGTAAGATAATGATTTTTTTTATTGCCGTGCTCCTCCTCACGCCCAGCTGTGTTGTAGTCCTGCGTTCCTGGCGGTTTTAATATGGCTGACGCAATGCCAAGGTCGCCGTCTCTCTGTGCGCCCTACGGCGCATCCATTAACTATATGGTGCGTGATCAATAGCAGCTAATGAGTTATGACACAACGCTCAGATCACAAATCAATGTCCGCTCTAGATTTCACCATTGTTCCAGACTGTGCATGGGAAGCGTGCGCTCTGCTTACATCCACACATCACGGAGATCGCCTCTTGTCTGTGGGGGTATTTAGACTCGCCAATGGACAGTGAGCTAACAATATGGTCCACTCTTTCCTGCTTTCTACGGTTGGTGAGTATGAGGTCCATCACAGGTATAGGTCAACAGTCGGTTTGGATTGGCACAGGAACAGCTGGTTGGGTCTCTTGACCAAAAAGACTGATGGTGTACCCTCTCCCTGTGCGCCTGCTGCCCTCTTTCCTGACCACAGAGGACACAGATCTTTTGTTGAAGAGCGGCTTATGGCATGGAATATGCCATAATGTGGCTCCTCGCTTATATACTCCCTAAATTCTGACTCCACTCACACTCATAGGACGGGGTCTGGATCTCTATGGAACCTCATCAGGAGGTCCCGTTCAATCAGTTCATAGGACTCACTATTTAAGGTAGTGTCAGACAACTAGTAGCTGCTTGATCAAAGAACTTTGTTACCCCAGCTCTGAGTTATTCTGTTTGCTGTTAACACTAGGGGGCAAGATGACGCTGCCTGTCACCCCCATAGAGAGTGAATGGACACGACTATGGCAGTGATCAGAGGCCCATAATCAAAAACGCGCCCTGACCTATTGCCTGACTTTGGGCTTCATCTCTGTCTGCTGATTTGGTACAGCATCTCAGATCCTTCTGCTGTCAGCAATTTCCGGTGATTGTGAGGGCCGCAACCTGGGAGTCCCCCACAGCAAAGTCCATCACTACTTGCGGGTCGCTGTGATGAAAACCAGGGACAGTGTTTTACATTTGGGTGGTTGCCCAGGGTGCCATAGTGAGTGGTGAAGGAGAGCCCTGGCAGTGATGGGGCACAGGGGCCCTCTGGGAACCCTATGCCCCCGCATACTCTGCATAGCGGGAGGAACGGCCTTGGAGACAGGTAATACTACTTCTGAGAACCGGCTCCTACCTTCAGGTCCTCTTTAAGGATTTCCACTGATGCAAATGATCTGATGAATTGAGAAAGATGTAGGACATTGGCAAGCCCGCGCCGTCTATCATCGTTTTGCATACACGTTATATTTTTGTTTTTCTGCACGTCTCTGTGTAAGATTATAATGATTGCGCAGATGACTTTTCAATGCATTTGACAGCGTGAGCCATCTGACTGGTACACGGCACGACAAGCCATAGGGCAGTGTGTGGGGTTCAGGGATTTATCTAGCCAGGGGTCCAGACTGACACCACTTTGACGGCATCTGACATTTCCCTGCGAAGCTAAAGGACAGAAGATTGCATTGTCAACAGATCTGAGCATTTCTTCTCTCCATTTTGTTTATTTCTTGTTATTAAAATAAAAAATTGTCGCATATCAGGGTCAGAAGCACAGGGCGTTCGGTTCCCTCTTCTGCATGCAGAGCACACACACAGTGCGGTCAATGCTCTACACTCCTCCACCCATGACTTCCTCCGGTGAGGCTTCTTGTATCTTCCATTGCAGAGATATGAACGCATGGGTGTGAATTTTAATGCACAAATATCCACAGGAAGATTGTTCCTCTGGAAAAGCTGTTCAGGAATAAAATGTAAAGTATTATATAAGAATGTATATGAATGCATGTATATTAAAGGAATGTATAGGCAGCACTGGCCCTGTGGGCAGACCATGGGGGGCCAGGTTGGCGCGCCTGCTCAATTAGGGACGCCTACCTATGCAGCGGTCCATTCACCCTGTGGCTGATCGCCTATGGGTGAACATAGCCTAAGGTTATATGTACATGGTAGATTTAAGGGGCACTGAAAGCGCAGCCCCACCATCTTGGACAGTGGTTGGGCGCTTGGGCAGCGGTTGTCAAATAATGTCCATCACCCCCATGTAATCCTAATGGGGAACCAGATACAAACTGGGTTTAGTTGGCGGTAGAAATTACGGTAATGGTGGTAATTAGAGATGGTCAATTTTTTTTCCAGAAATTCAACGATTTCAACATAATTGCAAAGCCCCTGAACAAGGTATCAACACGAAACTTGCTAGGGATGTACAGAAGTGTTGGGGGTACACTCCACAAAAGACAGTATGTCTCTAACACAAATAGTTTTTGCATAAATTAAGTTCAAAGTCAAGTCAAAATTTCGAAAATCGGAATTTGGACTTTAACTTTGAACTTAATTTATGCAAAGACTACACATGCTAGAGCAAAAATATTTTTCCAAATGTCATCACAACCCTTCTCTACATCTCCAGCAAGTTTGGTGATGATACCATGTTCAGGGACTTTGCAATCAGCTCACAATGTTAGCAAGTCGACAAATTCCACCATCTCTATTGATTATCAGTTTATCAGTTCAGAAAATCGGAATTTCGACTTTGATTTTTACTAAATTTATGCAAAAACTACATGTGCTAGAGCCAAATTTTTTTTTTAAATGTCCCCCCAACCCTTCTCTACATCTCCAGCAATTTAGGTGATGATACCATGTTCAGGGGCTTTGCAATCAGCTCACAAAGTCAGCAAGTCGAGAAATTCGACAATCTCTATGTGGGACCACAGCCTAAGGCTGTATGTATATGGTTGGTTTTGGGGCAACTGGCAGTCAGCAGCCGTCCGGAAAGGGCAGCCCCGCCATGGCGGACAGTGGTTGGGCGCTTGGGCAGCGGTTGTCAAATACGGTCCATCAACCCCATGTAATCCTAATGGGGAACCGGATAAACACTGGGTTTCGTTGGGGGTAGAAATTACGCGTTTCCTACTGACTTTGTGAGCCCTGAGACTGAGGTGTGGTAATTACTCTGCTTACAAAGAGAACTACACTAGGAAGGTAGAGACTTCTCTAGAGGATTCTAAGGGCTTGCTCCCACTTTGGCGATCAGCTGTAGAGCGGAGGCGTTTTTAATGGTGCGTCGATCGTGGCTGATCGCTTCCATGTATTTGAATAGGCTTGACCCCACTTCAACTAAGGGTTGCGATCTGAAACGCCGGTCACCACGTTTCCCATGGAGGGCCACAGGGTGGTTTCCCCTGTTCACAGCCATAGACATGAATGGACGTAGTTAAAAATCGCATGTCATTTAAACCTTGCTCATTCACTGTCTATGTGTCACTGCTGGTGACATCAGAGCTGCGTTGATACCGGTGGACCCACTGGACCAACTTGCATTGTTGGCAGGGGTGCAATCCGGGTGCAGAGTCTAAGGGACTACCTGGTATTCACCAGAGCTCCCCGCAAAGGGAGTTAGAATTGGCTGCAGTTAATCCCCAGGTTGCGGTCCCCAGAAAGCACCTGTGGAAGATGGCTGCTGAACCAATATGTAGTGCCAAGCGTTTAAGAGTAAGTGAAGTCCAATGAACAAGCCAAGGGTCAGAAGCCGGGGGGTCAAGAGAGATACCAGGATGAAATGCAGAGGATCAAGGAGTAAGAGTAGTCCGAGGAACAAGCAGGGGGTCAGGAACCAGGATGTCAGGCAGGTAATACGTGAGACTGGAAGTAAACCCAAAGATCAGGCGACTTCCTGTCACCTGATGCTCCCTTATAAAGGCCAGGAGGGAAGAGCCACTGATACGTATGCAGAACCATCGAGCAGAGGGAGCTCCAGGGCTGGAAACTTAACCCCTGGTGTTAAGGACGGTTCTTAGAGCTGGAAGCAGCCACAGCAGACTCTAGTCCTGCTGGGATCTGTGACACTATGGGTACAAACGGAGATTGAAGGCAGGAAATGGGGGGTGGGGCAGATGTCCTGCCCCACCCACATTTCCTGCTTGCAATCCCCATGCTCCGAGATCTCCAGGAGCAGGATTCAACCATCTCTTTGTACATGTAAAGTGTTAATGCGTTAGTGTAAAATCATTCCAGGCCCATTCTAGGTCATCCTACTATGGAGAAGGGGAAGCGTAGTAATAATAGCACTCAACCTAATTTCTTTTGTCCCGATTTGCCTTTTAGATTATTTTTCTGCACTTGGCGTCTGTATCTGTGGTCACGGCCAATCATGAGCTCAGGAAGCAGAAAGGTATCATGGCGTGGCAGGGGCATCTCCCAGCAGTGTATGTGACATCCGTAGTAGATGGAAAGCCTAAGGGCCCACACACATGTATGCAGGAGGGGGGATGTTATGCTTTACAATCAGGGGTACATGGCAATGAACGTTTCTCCCACTATGCTCCCCATTGGGGGAACAGGGGCACGTGCTCTCGCCAGCGCAGGCAGGCCTTGACCCACTTGACTGATGGGTGTGACATCGATGGGGGTGACAGTGAGGGGGGTGAGAGTGTTGTGACAGTATTGGGTGACATTGATGGGGGTGACAGTGATTGTTTGACAGTGATGGGGGGTGACAGTGTGGGGGGTGCAGCGATTGGGGTGACAGTGATTGAGGTGACAGTGATGGGGGGGGACAGTGATGGGTGTTACAGGATGGGTGTGACAGTGATGGTGTGACAGTGATGGGGTGACCGCTGAGTGGGGTGAGAGTGATGGTGTGCCAGTGATGGAGGGTGCACAGTGATGGGGTGACAGTGGATGGTGTGACAGGATGGGGGTGACGTGATGGGGGTACCAGCGATGGGGGTGACAGTGATGGAGGTGACAGTGAGTGGAGGTGGGACAGTGATGGGATCGTGAACAGTGATTGGGTGTGACAGTGATGGGTGTGGAACAGTCGATGGAGGTGACAGCGATGGGGGTGAACCAGTGATGGAGGGTGACACGTGCATAGGGTGTGATGCCAGTGAGTGTGTGTGACAGTGATGTGAGGGTTGACAAAAGGTGATGGAGGTGACACGTGATAGAGGTGACAGTGATGTGGGGTGACGTGATGGAGTGTACAGTGAGGGTGGGTGACATTGATGGAGGTGACGTGAATAGGTGTGATCAGTGATGGAGTGGACAGTGATGGAGGTGACAGTGATTGGGGGAACAGTGATGAGTGTGACCCAGTGATATGAGGTGGGGACCAGTGATGGGTGTGAACAGTGATGGCGAGGGACCGTGATGGAGGTGGTACAGTGATGAGGTGTGAAGCTGACAGTGCATGGAGGTGACAGCGATGGGGGTGACAGTGATGGAGGTGACAGCGATGATGGTGTGCACACGTGATTTGGAGTGTTGACCGTGATGAGGTGGACGTGAGTTGGGTGTGACAGTGATGGAGGTTGACAGTGATGGGGTGACAGTGATGGAGGTGACAGCGATGGAGGGATGACAGCGATGGGGGTGGCCACGATGAGAGACAAGCGATGGGGGAGACAGACACAGTCACAAGTTGGGGGAAGGTTGGTGACCCTCTGTACAGAAGTGTAGACAAGTTCAATGGGTCACTGAGGGGGTCACCACCCCCAAGTCCACCAATGCCCCCCCCCCCACCCACCCCCGGCGCGCTGCCATGCTTAATCGTTAACACACCAGCCTGTTCTGTTCACTGTCAGCCCGACACTGAGCAGAGGCTGCTTGTAATTGATCAGTGCAGCACGCCGTGACAATCCGGCCCATGGCCCTCAGGACGGAGTTGCCCACCCATGAGTGACGTTGAACAGGCCGAGCAGTGCTTGTCAACAAGGAGACAAAAGTTGGGCGGAAACGCCGTTCCGGTGTCATTCTGTTCTTCCAGAAAAAAAAGCCCTGATGCGCCGAATTGCAATGCCCACTAGGGCCGCTCAGGAACTCAAGGGGGGCCCCGGCACCCCCTCCCTCCCCATGAAGATCTGACAAGTGCAAGGGGTAGGATAAGAAGATTGAGGCTTGTACGTGACGTGTATCTCTCTCCTGCCCTAGTTGGCAGCTTGCAGTGTTCATATATCCATGGGGGGAGGGAGAGGCAGCTTGCACCAATAGTCCCCCCACACCCCCCTCCCCAATGGCAAGCACTTTGCATATACCACAAAGGACTGAAAATGGCACGTATAACCTACTGAAAGCATACTGTCTAAGAGAAGCGATCATAAGTGATGGGGAGAGGAGCTCAGGGGTGTCCTCAATTTTTTTCTTAAACTCTTTATAGCGTCATGGGTGGGGAAGAGAACGACCTTAACATTACAGTGTGTGAGGCAGTGGGTGGGGCCTTTGCATAATCCCCTAAATGAAAGGGATAGAAATGGCTAGTCCTTTGGGAAGGAAAGACCACTCCCATACCCCGGGGAGCAAAAACTTTTTTAGTGAGCCTCCTCATATGAGTTACCAGGAGACATGAGATGGTTTTTTGTACTCCACCTCATATGTAGGATGGTCTTACCTCACTGTGTCCCGTCACTGTCCTCTGCGTCAGCCTCCTGCATGGTAGACTCCTTCATGCTGCAGATGGAACCTCCCGTTCCGATGATTGATCCTCCGATTAGCTGTCTCCATCCACAGGTCCACCAGCTGGCCTTTTGGGGGTCACCATGGATCACTCTCAGCAGTACAACACGTTTGATGAACCCCCAAGATCTCATACCTCGTAGGTGACCCCCCCAGATCTCATACCTCAGTAGTGTTACCCCCAATCTCATAATCCTCAGTAGTGTGACCCCCCAGATCTCTATCTCATAGTGTGACCCCAGATCTCAACCTCAGTAGTGTGACCCCCGATCTCATACCTCAGTAGTGTGACCCCCCAGATCTCACCTCAAGAGGACCCCATAGCCAACCCAGTAGTGTGACCCCAGATCTCATACCTCAGTAGTGTGCCTGGCCCCAAGATCTCATACCTCAGTAGTGGTGACCCCCAGATCTCATACCTCAGTAGGGTGACCCCCAGAATCTCATACCTCAGTAGTGTACCCCGCCCCCCAAGATCGCATACCTCAGTAGGGACCCCCCAGGTCTCATACCTCAGAGTGTGACCCCCCCAGAGTCCTCCATAGCCCTCAGTATGGTGAGACCCCCAGATCTCATACCTCAGTAAGTGTGGACCCCAACCCCCCCCCCCCCAGAAAAAAAAAAATCTCATACCCAGGAAGGGCAGACCCCAGATGCCCGATACCCTCAGTATGTGACACCCCAGATCTCAACCTCCGTGCATGACCCCCAGATCTCAATACCTCAGTAGTGTGACCCCCCCAGTCTCATACCCTCAGTAGTGTGACCCGGGCCAGATTCTCTACCTCAGTAGTGTGACCCCCCCGATCGCATACCTAGTAGTGTGACCCCCCCAGAATCTCATACCTCAGTAGTGTGACCCCCAGATCTCAGTAGGGCCCAGTAGGTGTGACCCCCCAGATCTATACCTCAGTAGTGTGGACCCCTGCAGATCTCAATCTCAGTAGTGGGACCCCCCCAGATCTTATAACCTCAGTAGTGTGGACCCCCAGATCTCATACCTCAGTAGTGTGACCCCAGATCTCATACCTCAGTACGTACACCCTGACATTTTCTGGCTTAGTACCTAACCCCGGAGACTACCTGCAGTCCAACTGTCTCCTTTCATAGTCATATTCTAGCTGTCACACAGTGCCTTTCTCTTGTCAGATTTTACCCTTACATATGCCTACTCTCATCCCCCAGATCTCCAACACATTTAGTCCAATCTTTTTTTGGGGGATTAGTAATTTACATTCCCAGTGTCACCCCCCTAACTGCAACCTTTCATAGTTATTCATGTTTCCCTGCAGTTATCCAAGTGACATAAACTGTATACATGTAACATTTAGCTGCGTCCGTCCAGACACGGAGCGCCTCCAAGTTGTTAGTACACATATGAGCTGTGTAACAATAATGCCGGTACGCAGAGCTAGGTTTGAGTACCTGAGTACCACTTATGTGCACCCCTGCCCATGTTTATATATATCTGTACAATTGGCTGTTTACTAGGTCATCAAAGAATAAAAGTTTTCACTTCTTAGTAAGACGTCTTAGTCGTCAAAAATTGAGAAGAGATAACATAGTCAGGAACGGGTTTATAGATCTTGCTTTGTCATGTTGCAACAGGAAGGGGCCATCCACAAAATGCTCCCATGAATTGCTCAAATGTCTTGGTATTTTGAAGTATTCAGAGTTCCTTTTACAGTAACAAGCCCCGCCCCCGAGGAACAACACAAACACAATCTGCACCTCCACCAAACTCAGCACAATTTAGCCAGGCTGAAGTACTGTTCTCTTGGAATCTATCTATCTATCTATCTATCTATCTATCTATCTATCTATCTATCTATCTATCTATCTATCTATCTATCTATCTATCTATCTATCTATCTATCTATCTATCTATCTATCTATCTATCTATCTATCTATCTATCTATTCAAACACAGGTTCAGAAGGAGGGCCTGCGCCCCCCTGAAATTCCTTCGCATTTCCCAGTTTTGGAACCACTGGGTTGGACTAACCCAGCACGTTCAGAGTTTGTTTGAAGAACAAACTCCGCAGGAACCAGGATGATCAAAACTGACCATAGCCCCAGTGTCACAGATCTCCACAGGGCAAGAAGATCTGTTTCTGCAGCTTCTGCATTGCCTGCATCTAGCTCCTAATACCTTCCTTGCCTCAGAGGGTTAACTCTCCTGCAGCCGAGCTCCCTCTGCTGGACACCTGTGATGCTCCTTACCTTGTCGGCTGCTCCTCCCTCCTGCCCTATTTAAGAGAGTCTCAGGTGCCTGGACAATAGGTCTCATGTGTTTATCTCCAGCCTCCTTGCTTGTTGACTTCCTGGTTTCAGACTCTCTGCTTGTCCAACGGATAATCCATACCTTTCGATGCTCTGCACTTCGTTCCAGTACCTCCTCTGTCTTCCCAGCCCCAGACCCTTGTCTCACAGACTCCGCTTATCTCTACACTCCTGGCACTACATTTGGTATATCATCAGCAGCCATGTTGCAGGGGTGCATCCAGAAACCACAACCTGGGGTTCGTCTGCAGCACAGTCCATCAGCCCTCACGGGCCGCTCTGGAGAACACCACACGGTCCCTCA
>CM070033.1:2428469-2441294 GCA_036250615.1 Ptychadena robeensis | reverse complement strand
TTGCAAAGCCCCTGAACATGGTATCATCACCAACATTTCTGGAGATGTAGAGAAGGGTTGAGGGAACATCGGAAAAAAGTTTTGCTCTAGCACATGGAGTTTTTGCATAAATTAAGTTCAAAATCAAAATTCCAATTTTCAAAATTTTGACTTGACTTTAAATTTAATTTATGCAAACTTTTTGTGTAAGAGACATACTTTTTTTTGTAGTATACCCCCCAACGCTTCTTTACATCTCCAGCAGGTTTGGTGATGATACCATGTTCATGGGCTTTGAAATGAACTCGAAATTGTCAAAATGGTAACGTTTTTGAAAAAAATTTGACCATCTCTAGAGTGGGCCCTTCTCTAGAGTGGGCCCAGTATATATACTTAGATATGGGTGGTTGGCTAAGGCGGCATTGTGCTGGTGGGGTGGCATCTGGGCATTGCCCAGATGCCACCGCACCAGCACAATGCCGCCCTAGCCAACCGCCCATATCTAAATATATATACATACACACTCATTTCCGCATATATATGGGATGACACCTAGTGACACCGAACTTAGTGAGACAACTGTCTCTATTTAATTATTTCCAACCTGCGATTACATTTGTTTACATTTGCCAAAAAGATACTTAGAATTTGCTGTAAGACCTCACAAGCGATATTTTTATTCATCAAACAGCTTCACTTTCCTGCTTTTATCGATCGCCTTGTGTACCGCTAAGAGCCCTTGGTGTCTGCACCAGATAAAGGCGGTTTGCATGTTTGAACTGACACTCCTTCCATCCATGAAATCTCCGCAGCGATAAAGATTGCAATTAGCAGCCTGATCTCCGCTCCCAGAAGGCTCCATTAATTGTCCTTTGATATAGAGCTGAACACTGAGAGAATCGCCGGTGACAAGTGAAATCCCTTTCCTTTTAGACACAATGATCAGTGCAGTGACCGCGCTTTAAAGTGACCGCGTCGCCCTGAGTCAGGACACGGTTTGATCTGCTTACATTCCGCATTTCTCCTTTTCATCAACATTCATTTGCTTATTTCATTAAATTTTAAAATATAAATCGAATGCCCACCCCCCCCCCCTTTTTTTTTTGTAAGGGGTCTGTGGGGCTGCAAGGGGATTTTTAAGGCATGCACATTATTCAAAGTCGAAGTGATACAAAGTAAATGTAAATAAAGTAACATACAATATACAGTGTAACCAGCAGGGTTGGCACCAGAGCACCAGGAGCGGGCGGGCATGGGTGACCAATTGGGGGGGGGGGGGTACGCCTATGTCTCGGACAGACAGCTGCATAGATAGGGAGCTCTAATCGAGCGGGCATGCCGACCTGACTGGGCCCCCATGGCCCGCCCAGAGTACCAGTATTCAAAATATAGTTCTTTGAATTGAATTAAGATAAAGTCAAACCGTTCTGAATATACAGTCACAACCTTGGCGGTGTCACAGAGCAGCAGGTGTGGACCCACTGTGCCACATGTCCTACCTCCTCTAAGGGCGTTGTCTAAGTGAACCCACTCGTTCTTCACAATACCCCTGATGGTGGGGATAGACTTTCCCGAGGGGATCACCAGGTCGCTACCTCTGGAGGGAGGGTAGGAACACAAGGCAGCTGGTCCAGGGGACAGCAGGGAAGGCTCCAGGGACACAGGTGTCATCAGCCAGACAGTGTGACAGGGCGGGCAGCGCAGGTACAGATCAGGTAGCAGGAGAGTGCAACAGGCATGTAAGGGTTAACAGGTATCAGTCTCAGAACACAGGCAGATCTCTATATCACAGGAACAGCAATGGCAGGAAGTGCTCAGCATAACACAGAGACCTTAAATCCCAGGAAATGACACACGCTGGTGTTTAAGGAAGTGTGTAGGAATATCAGAATCACTGCTGAACAGGGCGCCTGGATCTGCAACGGTGAGTAAGGAGGCGACGGCGGCGTACAGCAGCCACCATTACAAATGGCAGTACAATCACTTTGATTCTCTGTATAAAGATCTTGACGCGTTTCACAGAACGCTGTTTTATCAGGAGATCATACACATGATTTGGAGGAGCATCTATATCACAGGTTTTGAATGTTGCGCCTTTCATATTTCTGCATGATACGGGCCCTTCTGGGGTGATCCCACCCCCTCTACACATAGTCTGCCCCAGTGTTGGGGCAACCTGTTCAATACGAAGGGTGTGTATGTCAAGGGTATTAGAAGGTACTAAGAGTATCTCTCAATCTGTATCACATTGGGGTGTTGGTCCCGTACAATGAGTCCTTAGATGGGATGTGGCATCACAGGTCAGATTCTCTTTGTATATTTTTATTTTAAAGTCTCGTGACAATGATATCAGAAAGGTTAACCAGTATTGTATACATTATAAAGTCATGCTGTTTATACAACTACTTAATGTGTACAAGCTTTAAACTTTACTTCAATTGAAAAAAAAAATCCCCTGTAATACCGTCTTATGCCACAGGATGCCCTCGGTGCACCCTTACCATCACTGTATATCACAGCTACAGCTTTCTCCATAAACTATCGAAAAATCTAGGACTTGTTGCAGAACCGAGATTACAGATTTACCCGTCTATCTTTGCGGTGAGTACTGAGGGAGCCGCGACACACGTCATCAGAGAAAGGAGAGGCTGCGATGGATCTTGTTAAATTACTCCTTACAGGTAAGGGTCCCCATACAGATTTCTCTGTCAGATTTTCATTAGATCTCCTTTTGTTTTACCAAAACCATGTAATATGAGGGACTTTCTAAACAATCAAGTCTACCTGTGTTCAATCGCAGAGGACCCGGCACTACATAGTTGTTGGTAGATCTAAAGGATATCTGACAGAGAGATCTAAAGGTGTATGGCCAGCTTTAGTCTGTTTTTAAATGTATTCCTACTTGTTATCCGCACTTCTAGTGCCATTGGCAATGTTATTAAAAATTTATGGTGGTAGGTCCACTTTACGTTGCCAAAACATCCTCTTGTACCACTACAGAAAAAAAGAAGCAAAACCAATATCACTGTTAGGGTCCCCATACACTATTAGATTTCTCTGTCAGATTTCCTTTAGATCTCCTTTTGTTTTACCAAAACCATGTAATATGAGGGACTTTTTAAACCATCAAGTCTACCTGTGTTGAATCAGAGAGGACCCGGCACTACATAGTTGTTGGTAGATCTAAAGGATATCTGACAGAGAGATCTAAAGGTGTATGGCCAGCTTTAGGGCCTTCATACACCTTTAGATTTCTCTGTCAGATTTCCTTTAGATCTCCTTTTTTACCAAAACCATGTAATATGAGGAACTTTCTAAACCATCAAGTCTACCTGTGTTCAGTCACAGAGGACCCGGCACTATATAGTTGTTTGTAGATCTAAAGGATATCTGACAGAGATCTAAAGGTGTATGGCCAACTTTGGGGCCCCCATACACCTTTAGATCTCTCTGTCAGATTTCCTTTAGGTCTCCTTTTGTATTACCAAAACCATGTAATATGAGGAACTTTCTAAACCATCAAGTCTACCTGTGTTCATTCGCAGAGGACCCGGCACTACATAGTTGTTGGTAGATCTAAAGGATATTTGACAGAGATCTAAAGGTGTATGGTCAGCTTAACACCCATTGCATCAGAGACCCTTCCACACCCATAGAAGACCCTTCCACACCCATCGGAGAACCTTCCACATCCATACGAGGACCTTCCACACCCATTGGAGACCCTTCCACACCCATGGGAGACCCTTTCACACCCATATGATACCCTGGGCTTTCTAAGGGCCCCCATACACCTTTAGATCTCTCTGTCAGATTTCCTTTAGATCTCCTTTTGTTTTACCAAAACCATGTAATATGAGGGACTTTCTAAACCATCAAGTCTACCTGTGTTCCATCCCAGAGGACCCGGCACTACATAGCTGTTTGTAGATCTAAAGGATATCTGACAGAGAGATCTAAAGGTGTATGGCCAGCTTTAGACAATTTCAGCAGTCGCTTGCTTAGGTTAACACATCACGGCGCCTTCCAAACAAATCAAAGCTTAACAGGTATTTAGCTGCACGTGGCTGCGGGCCTCACAAAGACGGCGAAATCTGCGATCGAAACATAAGTTAAATAAACAAATGAGAACAAACGCGTTAAATCGAGAAGGAGAGAAACGAGTCTGTAATTGTCAGATGATTCAAAAGCAAGACAAATAAACACAATTACTCCTTTCCCCGCCGACGATCGCCGCTGTTTGCCGTAATTGGAATGCGCTATTCATTGTGAGAGGATGAGAAGCAGAACATGATGGGAAGAGCGACGCTATGAATGAAGACCTTCTCCTTGTGAGCAGCTGTAGAGGAGAGAAATACATCACTTATGTCCATTGTGAAGTCATTCAGCAGCAAATGTCCTCTGAAAAAAGATTTTACTCGGCGTTTTTTTTTGTTTTTTGTGCGTGTGGCAGTTCTATCCGCGGCGGCCAAACAAAGTGCGCAAAGACTGCTTTAGTTAACTTGAATGTGAGACTAGGACTGAAGAATAGAGATGGTCGAGTTTTTTTTCAAAAATTCAACCATTTCGACGATTTCGAGTTAATTGCAAAGCCCCTGAACATGGTATCATCACCAAACTTGCTGGAGAAGTAGAAAAGGGTTGGGTGGTATGCTACAAAAAGAAAGTCTGTCTCTAACATAAAGAGTTTTTGCATAAATTAATAGACAAAATATACTACAAAGTGGAAAATACCACAGATGCATCTCATGAATGGCCCATTGAAATCCATCTTAAGCCCCCCCATACACGTTCCGATTATTCTCCCGACCGATTTTTCGTCCGATCCTGTCACCCGATTTTCACCTAAAATGTTATGGTCGGTCGGTCGGCTGGCACGAAAAATCGGAATTCGAATTATCACCGATCCATCAGCCCGACCCTATTTATTAACAGCAGATCGACCAAAAATTTACGGACAGGTCCGAAGCGTTCCCGATCGATTTTTCGGACAATTTGAGAAATCGGGATCGGTCGGGTACATAATTCCGAATCCGATTAATCTCCCGATCGATTAATCTCCGGACCCGATCGGTTGGTCGGGCAAAATTCGTACGAAAAATCGGAACGTGTATGGGGGGCTTAAGTGAGTTAACATCTTACCCTACTAACACCTCTCTAACTATATATCGCTCTCTTGATGCTAACCTAAGCACTCTCCCTTGTTCGTCCTAGTGGTTTTAATTGCTACTCGATACAATGAACTGTGAGGATACAGATACCCCCTGATGAAGTTTTATACGAAACGCGCGTTGGGGTGGAGTGGATCCTAACGGATACATGCTCCTTTGTCCTGGCTTTTTATCATCAAATTTTTTTTGTGTTACCATGTTGAATTGTACCCATACACTGTATGGACCTTCATGTAATTGCTTAACTTTTGTCACCAATAATATGTATCACCTATAAGCCTACGCTGCCATGCCATGTTTTATGTTTTTAATCATGCAATAAATATGTTGTGATTTTTTACTACTGTATTCATCACTGTACTTGTCTACTAACATACCCGAAACCAACCTATGGCCGTTAAAGTCCCCCCGCCCCTGACCTCGGTCAGGGGGAACTTTCGCTACAAGTGGTATTTTCCACTTTGTAGTATATTTTGTCTATTGATATTTGGGATGTGGGCCACCCCCCAGATTAAACGCAATTTTTTGTAATTTGCATAAATTAAGTTCAAAGTCAAGTCAAAATTTAGAAAATCGGAATTTCGACTTTAATTTTAAACTAAATTTATGCAAAAACTACATGTGCTACAGCAACACTTTTTTTTTTTCAAATGTTTCTACAGCCCTTTTCTACATCTCCAGAAATTTTGGTCATGATATCATTTCCAGAGGCTTTGCAATCAGCTCACAAAATTAGCAAGTCGAAAAATTCAACCATCTCTACTGAAGAAGACCATCCTATGGGTGGAGAAGATATCACTTCCAAATCAGTGATGAGCGGCATAGGCAATATCCAAATTTGCAATATTTTGCAAATAATTTTACTAATATTTGATTTGATATTCGCAAATATAAATAAATATAAGTGTATGGCCACGCATTGAGAAAATATATTCGTAATTATACTCGCATGATTACTCGCGTGATTACCTTCAAAATGAATGGTCACATGTGGTGGATTATTTTCGCATTGTGCATATAACATTGCAATGCATGACCATAAGCTTCCCAATGCATAACATTGAGAATATTCAAAATATCCGCTGCCATATTCGTGAAAATATATTTGCAATTCCAATATTAGAGCTCAACACTAATCTACACGCCCAATGCTGTAGCTGGTCAATTACTAACCTCCCTGGCATTATGGTGGTCTACTGGTAAGGAAATTCATCCCCGTGTTACGGAGCAGCAGGTGTGGACCCACTGTGCCACATGTCCTACCTCCTCTAAGGGCATTGTCTAAGTGAACGCACTCGTTCTTCACAATACCCCTCATGGTGGGGATAGACTTTCCCGAGGGGAACCTCAGGTTGCTACCTCTGGAGGGAGAGTAGGATCAGGAGGCAGCTGGTCCAGGGGACAGCAGTGAAGGCTCCAGAAAAAAAGGTGACGTCAGCCAGACAGTGTAACAGAGCGGGCAGCGCATGTACAGGTCAGGTAGCAGGAGAGTGCAGCAGGCAGGTAAGTGTTAACAGGTATCAGTCTCAGAATACAGGCAGGGCTCTATAGCACAGGAACACCAATGACAGTCAGTGCTACGCATGACAGAGCCGCTGTTACACCCGCCCTCCTCATGATTCCCCGCCCTCCTCTCTACACATCCCTGGCATCATTTAGACACCACCAATGTGGGCCCGGAAATGCAATGCCTCTCCTTTAAAATGGAGGCCTATGGTGCCGACCCTTCGGCATCACCGATGAAGGTGAAGACATCAGAACCGCTGCAGGGCTCACTCAGCTCTGGCGTGTTTGTCTGATCTCAGCAAACTGATCTGAGGTTTTTTTATGAACAAACTGTGAATGTACTGGGTTCGGGCATAACACCAAGGAGGTTGATCTATGTACTTTATAGAGATGGTCCAACTAGTTGATTTGTGAGTTCAGTGCAAAGCCCATGAACATGGTATCATCACTTAAATCTAAGGAAGTAGTTTTAGTTTGTGCGCAAATTAAGTACAAAGTTAAGTCAACATTTTGATTATATTGGTATTGCCCAGGCAAAGGGTGGTGTTTCCCTGGAGTGCTGTCAAGCGTGAAGCATGGAAACAGTGGACCCACCGTGCCACCAGGCAGGCGCAGACCAAGGCTCAGAGTCTAAAAAGCACCTTGATATTCACCAGAGCTTACGGCAAGGAGTGATGGGAGGCCAGGTTGCGGCCCTCAGCTACACTCACTGACAACGGCTGACAGCAAATCAAAATCCAAATTGAGGCGAGTCTCCATTCAAAGTATTGGACGTGCTGCTCCTGAACAGCTACAGCTCTGCTTGATCATCGGACTTCTCTTGCTCCTAACACTTGGCACTGCATATTGGTTATCCCTTTAGCTGCTATCTTGCACAGGTGCTTTCTAGGGACCTGGGGATTACCTGCAGCCAATTCCAACTCCCTGTGCGGGGAGCTCTGGTGATTACCAAGTAGTCCCTTAAGCTAGCCATACACGTGTCGGATTCCATGTCCAATCGATTCATCATCCGATCGATTCCGGCGATTCTGCCGGGAATCGCAGGTGTGATCAATCGGCCAATTAAGAGTATCCATCGCAGCATACCACCTTGTCCCACGGATTCCGGGACGGATCCGTGTCCGATTGTCCACCTCACAAATGGCAACTCCCCCTGATCCGGACAGAATCGCATGAGAAAGACCAACATGTTGGTTCTCCGTCGGATCCGATTCTGAGCCCCTGATCAATCGGACGCGAACGATCGGACCAGGTGGGCTGCATGCGATTCCGGCATGATCGTTTCGCGTGCATGCGCCCGGTATCGATCGTGCCGGAATCCGGTGGGAATCCGACACGTGTATGGGGGCCTTTAGACTCTGCACCCCGGATTGCACCCCTGACAACCGTACAAGTTGGTCCAGTGGGTCCACACCCGCGAATCACCGGTGTCACCGCTGCTCTGGTGTCACCAGCCAGTGACAGTGACAGTGATGGGTTCATGGTGGGCAACCCGTGTATTGCCTGTATGTTAGGGCACGTTACTCCTCTCCTTAAAGCGGACTATTAATTAGTATTGAAAAGAAAGGCACATATCTGTCTTGTCATGCTGCTAAATAAAACATTTAGTTCTTTATTGTTTCTAGGAACCTCAGACTCGGCTTACAAAATTAGACTGAGGATGTTCCAACATCTGTAGACCAATCAGGAGAGAACTTGCCACATCGGTGCTTTGTGTATAATTCACTCGCTTCTCTCCCGGTGACTGACAGCCTTTCAATCTATTTTCTCCATACAACACATGGCAAGTATTTATAGCAATAATAAAAATATCATTCCCTCCTATAACTGGAGCTGCCTATTGTCTTCCCCACAGATAAACAAATCTGCCTTTCGGGTAAAAGAAGATAAAAATAAAAAGCCTTGTTATAGAGGGCTCTGCCAGCAGGGATACGGGAAGTCTCAGTTGGCTTGCGGCAGAGCGGAACAAAACAAAATAGAATGCGATAGATCTTCTCCCAAAGTGGTTTCGGCTTCAGACGTGTCCATCCAAACGTGCCGGTGATAATTGCACCAGTAATTGTGGCTGATTGCATCTAAACAATGTGTTAGCGAGAAGATCATTAACTGAGACGCGAGAGGAAAAACAAGGATGGCTGCCAGTCGATTTGGTGGCATCGACGCGAGGAAGGCTCTGGAGGTTGGGGGGATTCATCGAGAGCCAGCGTTGGCTCCACAAGTCATCAAGAGCTTCGTTATCAGTAGAGATGCTCAAATTTTTCGACTTGCTAATTATTAGAGCTGATTGCAAAGCCCCTGAACATGGTATCATCACCAAACTTGCTGGAGATATAGAGAAGGGTTGGGGGAATATTTGACAGAAAAAAGTATGTCTCTAACACAAAGAGTTTTTGAATAAATTAAGTTCAAAATTTAAGTCAAATCTCCACATTTTCGACATTTTGACTTGACTTTGAACTTAATTTATGCAAAAACTATTTGTGTTAGAGACATACTTTTTTCTCTCAAATGTTCCCCCAACCCTCCTCTTCATCACCAGCAAGTTAAGTGATGATACCATGTTCAGGGGCTTTGCAATTAACTCAAAATCGTCGAATTTCTGAAAACAAATTCGGCCATCTCTAGTTATCAGTCCTTTTCCATTGATGGGCACCAAGAAGCTTAAGTAAGACCTTCTCTACGGGCATTGGCACTTTTTTGTGACCTGCACTGTGGTTGACTGAGAGAAGGCCAGGCTACCCTAGATGTAAACTAACGGTTTTTATAAAGCCTCCTGGTCTTTATAAAGGAGCGTCAGGTGACAGGAAGTCGTCTGATCTTTGGGTCTTATGTGTTTGCTTCCAGCCTCCCTTCTTATCTGCCTGACATCCCAGTTCCTGACCCCCTGCTTGTTTATCGGACCACTTACTTTTTGATCCTTGGCACTTCATCCTGGTATCTCTCCTGACTCCCCGGCTTCTGACTCTCGGCTTGTTCATCGGACTTCTCTTAATCCTAAACGCTTGGCACTATGTATTGTTATCCCTTCAGCAGCCATCTTGCAAAGGTGCTTTCTAGAGACTGAGAGAAGGCCAGGCTATACCCTAGATGTAAACTAATGGTTTCCCAGAGAGGCTGATTATGTGCAAGGCAAGAAACAATCACGTATGAGTACACTGTAGATTTTTTTGGTCAAACACTAGAAAAAAAACAGCCAAAAAAAGAACAAACCAATACATTTTTGTGAATTTGCAACTGTAGATGAAAGGAAAAAAGGATCAAGCAGTTGCAGATAACTTACAAACATATCAGTGATATACATAGTAAAAAGTGAATGACAGAGCATCAAGCATTTAATATTTCTGGACATGTTTTAGAAAATTTTAGGACATTTGGTAGAAGTAATGAGTACAATACTCCAGGAGCAAGTCCCATGTTCAACATTGACAGATGTACCTAACCTACTCCAAAAGACCTGGTTGTCCTATTGTTTGGCCAAGTCTTTTGCACACAGAGGAACGTGGCTTTCTTCCCTAACATTCTCTTTGTGAATGATCATGATTATTTTCAACATGGAGAGCTTTACATTCGAAGTAGGATGAAGCAGTTGCAGATAACTTACCAACATATCAGTGATATATATAGTAAAAAAGTCAATGGCAGACCATCAAGCATTTAATATCTTTGGACATGTTTTAGAATATTTTTAGGACATTTGGTAGAAGTAAAGCCCCCCATAGACGGGCAGACTCCCGGCCATAGATGTAGCAGACCAACCTGCGTGCTCAAGGTTGGTCTGCCGCAACTATGAGGGAGCCCACCTTGAATTATGTAGAAAAAAAGCCGACAGGTCGGGTCGCATAGAGATTCATCATGTCGTTTTTTTTTTCTACAACTACGAGTGAGCCCAGCTGCAGCTTGTAAACAGTGAGGGGGAGTCAGTGGAACACACAGGATTGTTATACGACATGTAGCAGACTGATTAGAGCGTGGTGACGTCACCACGCTCTAATCAGTCTGCTAAAGGTCTGCCATAGATCGAGGTGTCTATGGCAGACTTAATGAGTGCAATACTCCGGGAGCAAGTCCCATGTTCAATATTGACAGATGTACCTAACCTATTCCAGAAGACCTGGATGTTTTATTGTTTGGCCAAGTCTTTTGCTCACAGGGGAACGTGGCTTAAGGCTGCCATACACACCCCGACGGGTGCACTGGTCTGTCTGCACCGGGATGCAAACGTGATGAAGTCATCACGTTTGCACCCTGGTGCATTATGGGGCCCCTTCAGTCAGCCGGCACCCTTTGTGTGCCGGCCATTAGCTTCAATGAAGACGCCGGTCTTCATTGAAGCTAATGCCATCGGCTTCAATCAGCCAGAGATTATCGGACATGTCCGTTCTCTGGCCGGCCGAGCAGTGTTCACAAAGAGAATGTTAGGGAAGTAAAAGCCTGCCATACACATGCCGATTAGCGGCCAATTTTTCCACTGACCGACGGCGCGAGGGCATTCTCTTTGTGAATCATCTTGATCTTTTTCCACATGGAGATGACCACCCACATGGAGAGCTTTACACTGGAAGTAGGGTCAAGCAGCTGCAGATAACTTGGATAATGGAATATATCATGTTAGGCCATCAACTAGTAGACTTAAGGGGTACAAACCTCACTTAAGCCCCCCATAGACAGGCAGACTCCTCCATGCAACTTCTGTACAACCAACTTTTCTTCTACCAAAACCATGTAATAGGAGGACCTTTCTACACCTTCCAATCACTATGTATTCTATCAGGGAGGACACTATACTACATAGTTGTTGGTAAGTCTCATGAAAGTTGTATGGAGGAGTCTGCCTGTCTATGGGGGGCTTTAGTCATTATAGGGTGCTGTGTGTAGAATAGAGGGAAAAAATAATTGAATCCATTTTGGAATAAGGCCGTAACATAACAAAATGTGGAAAGTGATGGGTTGTGATTACTTTCCTGACGTACTCTATAGTATGAATATCTGGAGCTGGGAAAGGCATTTGATGCGCACAAAGTGGATTGGAGCAAATACAAATAAATATTTTAGTGGATGGAATTCAGCTTCAAGCCCAAAGTAGATAACAATAAGTATTATATTGTACTATTAACCCTTTACATACTCAGGTTGTATTTTTCTTGAGCCTACACAATCTTTTTAAACATTTATTTCAATTAAGTGACGCTTGCAGCTCCCTCTTAATTAAAACCTACAACACATATGGAAGTGACTCATCCCTCTTACTAAATGAACTTCCAACGACAGCAAGATGGAACAACAGGGTTTTTATTATTTACTGAACACAATACAGTATACTCAGTGTGTGTATATATATATGTGTGTGTGTATGTATGTATGTATGTATGTATGTATGTATGTGTGTGTGTGTGTGTGTGTATTGTTTGCATACAGCGGTGGTTTTAGGCATGGGCAACCTGATCGGTTGCATCATGTGGGGGGAGGGCGAAAATGTATGATGTCTCCCCCTCTCCCCTAAAGCGCACACGCCTATCTACGTGTCGGCCGATGAGAGAGAAGGGGTAGAGGAGACTCTTCCCTCCATAACAGAGTCTCACCTCATGAGCACCCCCTGTAGACAGGGAGGGAGGGGGGGGGGCTCACAAGTTGATTTAATTACAGTCTACAGAGTACTTCACAGGGAAGGATACATGCCGGTTGTTATTATAGGGGTTTTAGACCCTCTCTCGCTCTTTATTGGTGTCTGTTTCTCTCTTTAAAACGTTATGTATGTACACAATCAAATTTTGTGACACAGACTCATGTCTCTTCTCATATGTCAATAGCTGCTCATGGGCAAGTTGTGCCAGATTGTAAAATGTGTCTCTCCGTAAGTTGCTCAGTGGATTCAGAGAATGGGTACTGCAAGTGTATATAGATATGTTAAAGTTTCAGCCCTGCATCTTAAGCTGGAACTAAGAGCGGCATCTTGGCAGTGGCCTTTTGGCTTGGCTGGAGGGAGTTTAACACATTCCAGCCTATGGATCGTCGGATGATTTGAACTTTTCAGACCACAGACATTTTCTCTTTGATTTTAATGGAAAAAAAAGTTTGGCTTATAGTAAAGTCTTTTTTCTACCACAGTGATCACTCAGAGGTAGGTAAGAGTTCAATTCTCTCTGTACTGGCTTCTGCATTGAAGCCAATG